>OW203772.1:18896006-19268006 GCA_934045905.1 Leuctra nigra
AAAGACACATTTGTCTTAAATACAATTTTTACATAGGGCTGAGTAGTGAGCGTGGCCTTGAAGAGTTTTTTAATCGATTTTTATCAATATCTTTTACCAATGTAATTGTTAACAAAATATGGCTTTGTACGAGTCTTCAGAACAGTTCAATGATAATAATTTCATAGTTTGGAATAAGTTAATAGTTATATTTTGTCCAACAGATGTTTAGTGCCATAATTTTACTAATTTTCGGGCACTAAACATCTGTAGGACAAAGTAAATCTAATAAACCATTACAAGCCATGGAATTATTTTCATTGAACAGTTCTGAAGACGCGTACAAAGCCTTATTTTGTTTACAATTACATTGGTAAAGATATTGATAAAAATCGATAAAGAAAAACACTTCAAGGCCACGTTCACTACCCAGCCGTCTTAACTGTAAAGCTCTGACAACGACGCTTTGTTTAGCAAGTCTCGTGTATGACAATCACATCTGACCTCACATCACATCTGACAGATGACTAAAATCAAACTGGGGGACAGATGCTATCAGTAGATTCATTATATCTTTCTTGATTTTATTTTCAAAAAAATTGTATACAACCTAATAGCTGTCTTTCCCGGGGAATTTAAAATAGATTAAGCTATTGAAAAATTGGCTGTCCCCCGAGCAAATAAACAAGATTAAGGTATTTTGCCAGGGGCGCCGGAACCGGGGGGGCAGAGAGGGCACGTGCCCTCCCTAGACGTCTGAAGGGGGGGGCAAGAGTATCAATCTGCCCCCCCTGGTAACGCATAATATTTTTAAAAAATTACTTGATAAGGGCCGAATTTCAAAAAAAATTCGCTGCGCGGCATTGTTATGTGCCAGTCTTAGGACGTAATTCAATTGATATTGTTATTTTACACCAAAATCATTTTAAACCTACCTTTAAGAGTATTAAAAGTATACTAAATCGCTGTGGGACATATTTATATGAACTTTCCTGTTATGAGTGATTGATTAACTTTTGTTTTCTTACAATTAAAATTCACCAAAATCATTTAAAACCTGCCATGTGGGCAGAAATTTAAGAAAATCCGCTGCGCGGCATTTTAATGTGTATGACACTTTTCCACACACATTTGAGTCACTTTAATATGCTTTAATCAATACTTTTTTTGGCAGTCCTCGGATTCAATTTACCTTACCTATCAATTATGTCGTCCATTTATTTGTTCAGATAAAGATATAGGATTAAACAGTGTGAAATCACGTAGAAACGCACCAAATACATTCCTGAAATTCAAAATTTTCCCGGGGCTATGCGCCCCGGACCCGCATAGTGCTGGGGGGCCCTCCCCCCAGCCACCCATTGTTTCTCTGGGCAATCGTGTATCCCACGCACATTGCCATTTACTGTATTATTTTCTCCCTTACAAATTTTGTCCCTACCCTACTAGATCCTTAGCAAAATGTGCCCCCCCCCCCCTGAGCAAACAGACTTCCGGCGCCTCTGTATTTTGCCCTAGCAACTAGGGAGAGGCAACAACCCTATAATAAACTATACATACATATTAGGCTTTCTACTTCATTTAATGTTTCAATAACTATGTACCTATTAGTCATTTCACTATATGATCTTAAAATTCTGAAGCACTTCAATTCCACAAATAGGTATAGGTATGTTTTCTTTCAATTGGCTCATATCAAGGTGGATTAAGGGTTTATTTCGTTTGCAGTATTTTATTATAAAAATGATGTGTATTTATCAACAGACAAGGAACTCGACGAATATCTGTTTCTTTTTCTCAGTAGCGTTCAGAATACATGGCTAATCCGAAGATATTTAAAAGCGAATTCAAACCATCTACAAGTCAACAAAACGTCGAGGTATGTATGACTGGTGATACTTTTATGATTAATCTTCACGTGATATTATCTCCACCAATCACCAATCAGATCAGAGCCAAGCTAATAGCTTCAAGTTATGACTATGAGCTTGAAATCTGGATGTAGACTTCTTACAAAAAATATGATTTCTTGTCTATAAATGTGGATTGAGGTCCGTACCAAAAGAATTGATTGATTGATTATTAGAGTTTAACGGCGCGTCAACGACGAGGTTATATTGCGCACATTAATTTTAACTTTTAACTTTGTTGAACTAAGTGGAGGACATCGGGAGGGGTCGACCTAACGGGCCCGATCTGGGGGAGTCTGAAACTGGTGGGAAAGCCAGGTCAGAATGGGGACAGACCGGGGGGTGGAGAGCTTCGGGCCGGTGGGACTCGATTTCAGGGGGATCACCATCTCGAGGGGGGAGGCCGGCCCGAGGGACCCGCGAATTTGGGGAGGGCATGGGACTAGGTCGACCCTGGACTGCACTTGGTTGGGGCCAACTCGTATGTGAGCCGGCCCCTTAAGCCCCACCACCACGTCAAGGTGGCAGTCCATTGGTGGGGCAAAAGAATTGTCTTTTGATATTAGCATATTAGCATTGACAGGGCAGGAGATAAGATTCTTATTATTGTTCTGCAACTGCCAATGTCAATAAATATACACAGTTTGGCGTTCAAAACGGCAGTTATTATGAGTTTTGAGCGTGACCTTGAAGAGTTTTTTAATCGATTTTATCAATATCTTTTACCAATGTAATTGTTAATAAAATAAGGCTAGGTACCAACGTACCGGTCTTCAGAACTGTTCAATGAAAATAATTTCAAAGTTTTGGTTTTATTATTTTTATTTTGTCCTACAGACGTGTATTGCCTATTTTTTACACGATATCTTTGTTTGGTCCTCCAGGCTCCAGAACATCATCCAAGAAGACGTCATGTTCTACTGAAGTTGAGGTGCGAACTGGAAGAGCAGGAGAAGAAAGTCGTTCAACTTCGGAGTGATACGAATGATCCAGAAGAGAGGAAGAAGAATCTCCAGGAACTGAGTCTGCAGCCGGCGCTGGAGTTGCTGGACCAGGCGATTAAACTGTCGTCATGAAGTTGCCGACTACAGGTATGGGGCTGTGCATAAAGGACGTCACGCTTCGAGGGAGGGTGGGGGGGGGGGGGGGGGTGCACCAGTATGGGACACAGTGTGACAGGGGGGAGGGGGGGTTCTGGAGGCAGTAGGACGTCACGTTTTGATATAGATATTTTCAAACATTTTAAATTTCAGTTGATAGTTGGGACGGAAATTTCGCTAAAAACGATAAATTTTGATTCATTATACAGGAAAAAATATTCTACGTAAGGGGAGGTAGAGACAGATTTGTGACGTCCTTTTAGGGGGGGGGGGGTCTCGAAAAGTGTGACACAGCGTGACAGGGGGGAGGGGGGGGGGGGTGTCAAAATATCCAATTTTTAGCGTGACGTCCTTAATGCACAGCTCC
The DNA here is from genome assembly GCA_934045905.1 of Leuctra nigra. NCBI lineage: Eukaryota > Metazoa > Arthropoda > Insecta > Plecoptera > Leuctridae > Leuctra > Leuctra nigra. Next base: position 18,899,363 of record OW203772.1, read on the forward strand.
TATAGGCAACTCAATATGTTGTGATAAAACTTACCCCCTATCGCGACTACCAGTCGTACACAGACGTAGTATAAGTTGCCTATGTGATTGATATGTATACATAGGGATGATTTGCTAGACTGGTTTTATCTCTGGCTTCTATCACAACATAACAAGACGGCTGTACATTGAGTCAAGAGAGTAGGTACACTCGGCCAAACAAAACTTGAACGTTGACCAAATTTGAATGACTGCTGGTCATGTCCCATTACCAATCAAAGCTTGTTATTATCATTGAAATGTGAGGTCACCTACTAGAGTGAGACAATGAGATCGCTTAGACTGACTTCTGATGGTGCGATCTTACATTTATCAGCCTATCAGATTTATTGAACGTTCAAGTTTTGTTTGGCCAAGCGTACCTACCTGCAATAGACCTGGTTGCTTGGTAACACACCACAATCTTGTTTATTTCACTGATTCACTGGCAATTTTTCAATCATTTATTCGTAGGTATTTTAAATATAGTTTCGTACAGTAGATATTAAAATGAAAGACAGAAGATGGTATCAAATAAAATAAGAAGATGATATCATTTGAAGATATTGATTATGTATTATTTATATGAAATTATCTGTGCACCAGTGAGATTGAGTGAGATTGCACTTTATTGAAACTAACCAATATAAATGGTCAAATCAATTCTAATCAAGTTCAAAATATGTAGGTACCACGAAACTTTAACTTGGTTTTGACTTTCCTGTGAAGAATTGTTAGAAATATTAATAGGTACTGATTCTAGCTCAATGAACAGCAGAACTCACAACCAAACTTGGAACTGATTTTGAATGGACCTAATAATGATTAGAATTGAACATTTTCTCTCAAAATTATTTTATATTTTTTAAAAGTATAAAAGATATTTAAAATTGTTTGTCCTTCCCGGTTGACTGGCTAGAAAAGTATATTAAGTAATGTTATCATTGTGCTGATTATGGTGATTAATGTTCTTTTGACAATGGCCATGAAAATTATACCTACATTTGATAATATTGAGTGATAGACATACATTCAAAGACAGTGTATGTTAACATTCAAAATTGTAATTTAGAAGAAACTGTTATACCATAAAATTTGGCTAAAATAAGAAGAACCATAAGCATTTAAATATTCAAGAAAATGTGTATGTATAAATATGAGGATATAATATGTATTGTATATGAGGTACGTTTACAGCTCGGCGTATCACAAATCATTCATTAAAATGTACGTCAAGAATGTTTCAGGTAAACGACAACGAGTGGTTTCGGTATACTACTACTACGTGTGAACGTGATTGATTATTTTGAAAAATCTCAAAACGAATAAAGTGCGTTGACAATTTCAGTTTTAAACCAATCGGACTTCTTAGTTTCATTCAAAACACCGATATTTCCATTATCATATTGGCAATTTCAATTTCTAGCCAATGAAATAGCATTTTGAATAAAACTAGAATTGTACAGTGTAATACGCAGTACGCACTAAACGTAAAAACGCTAAAATTGAACGGCTCATTACGGTACCTCAGAGGAGTTAGCCACATTCTCTAATGAACTATATGTGTTTGGATTAGTTCCAGAGATGTCGAGTGAACCGCCATCATTTGAGAAGACGCCCGGAGGCGCTGACATGGCCGGGGAACTCTTCGAGATCAAGATGCTGGCGTTGATCTTCCTACGTTGCATCGCCAGTGGAGACGAATTCTTCCTCACAAGCAACATGAAAGACGCGGGTAAATTCGATGACATAATCCTAAGAAGGAAGATAGATCATGTTTGGAAGACTACGTTCATGCAGCTCAAGCACAAGAAGACAAGTTCTGTTTGCTACGGGGATCTCGTGAGCATGAGCAAAGACAATAAAAAGAATACTTTTAGTTTAGTAAAGTATGGCAGCGCTATTCAAACATTGAATCAAAAGCATGATGTCTCGAATGTGCTGAAATGGTGTGGGGAAACTGACAGTTTTAATTTCATCTTGTACACAAACGCAAATGCCGATGTAAATTTGGTTCCAGGGAGCATAACGATTGTTGAGCCCGATTTGTTGTTTAATTCCCATTCTCAAGGTCAGGCATTCTTAATCGAAAACAACTCAAAATGTGTGAATTGCATTCAGGAGATCCAACGGTTTAAGGATAGTATTATGAAGTTAAATGATATCATAAGTGAACTAACCGAAGAAGAAGTTAAAACAAAAATAGAAAGCATTTGCTTGGCATCTGGAGAAAATCTGGAGCTAAATACCAAGGTAGGAATGTTACGAAATAACCCTCGGAAATCTACGGTTGACCAGTTGATAAAGGATATGAAGTTCGTTTTGAATTCAGGCACTTGTTATTCACACTTGTTGAATAAATTCCATTTGTTTACAAGTCAGTCAAACGAGGAGAATCTAGACAGGGTGATAAAGCAAGTCATCAAAGAGTGTTTGAGTGTCGAAGATGAAAGAGAAAAAGACGAGATAAGTAAGGAATTGTGTGATTTGATTCAAAAATGGTGGAAAGGAAATCCGACAGGGAGTTGGCTCACACGCGATTCGTCAATCTGGTCGTCAATTCTGTCACTTCGGATTAAACAAATCTCGATGGCAAAGACCTATTTGTTAGAGAAGGGAGACATCAAATTTGACTCTAAACAGGCAGTAGAAGACACTTACAACGAAATCGGAAATCAAATGTCATACCAGTCAAATTGCCGCGAACGTGTCAATGCATACAATGTTGTGGTTGAGGTCGGGACAAGAACAATGGTTGCATCGAAAATGAACGAGGCATTCTTGTATACGGAAGATAAGGAAGAGAAAACACATAGAAGTTACGTCTTCATTGGTTTAACAAACTTGGTCAAGAGGAAAGATGAGATTCTTGCTTTGCTGAAATACGATACTTGCGAAGGGATCATCATTGAGTGTGAAGACGACTTGATCGATGATGAAGTTGAAACCACAACTGAATTGTTGTTAAAACAATTTGTTGAAAAGAATCTGAATTTCATTGTTGTGTGTGATAAAAACAGTTCGGTTCCTAACATAATGGGCGGCATTTGTATAAATCAAATATCACGTATTAAGTTCGAGTGGTTAGATCTACACGAAGAATCACAAAGAGCTTTAATGTCCAAACAGGTTACATTTCAAGGGAAACAAATGACGCTCTGCGAATTAGTGGGAGAACTTAGCGAGAATACAGACTCCTTTAGAAATATTCTTCCCCATATGAATACAGTTACAGGTGAAACGTTGGTATTTCTTAGCAAGGGACAGCTGAAAGTCGGGAAGAGCTTGGAGGGACCTAATGAATACTTTGTGGAACGTCAGATTACAGCCACAATCAATGGTTTGCTGCAACAAAATGGGCGTCCTTCAGATGATTCAAATACAAATCAAGTCATACTTCTGATCGCTGGCCCTGGAATGGGCAAGTCCACTCTAATAAACCATGAAGCTCATGCTTGTAAGCGTTCTGAAACTGAAAATTGGGTGGTGAAAGTCAACCTTATTGACTGCATTTCATTTCTGTCCGACCCAATCCAAAACAATGAGAACGCAGTTACCAACTTCTTGGCAGAATTTGCGTTCCAAAAGTCTGATAGTAAGTTTGAGAAATCGTTGATTTACTATTGTTTGACCCACTCTGGAAAGTTGTCGGTTTTCCTGGACGGAGTAGACGAATTGTGTCCCCAGTATGAAGTTGAATTTTGTTCACTGCTCGATGAGTTTACGAAGATGAAAGAATTGAAACTCTGGGTCTCTTCTCGCACATGCGCACAAGAGAAGTTGGAAAAGATCATGGACGGAACTCCGACGCTCTACTTGAAACATTTCTCCAGGGATGACGAAGACAAGTTCTTAGAGAAGATGCTGGAAGGAAATATCTCCAGTGAGTATTTACCTTCTGTACAGGAGATAATAGAAAACTCCAGAGAACTGAAAGCAGATTCCGTAAATCTAACAGCAATTCCTCAACAGACGAAGATGCTAGCAGACTTCATTTTAAGTGAGATTAACATCAATGATCAACAATGCAATTGTCTAAACTATTTAATTGTTAAGAGATTTGTTGATGAAAAGTTCGAGCTGTACACGAAAGAGAAGAAACAATACAATCTTAAAAACCCGGCTGTCTTATCTGATCATGAATACTTAAGACAACTCTTCATGGACATTCACATGACAGCCGCTCTGATTCAGCTTCTTCCTTCCAACTTGCGAGATTCTCTGAGTGAATCTCCGGAAGTCTTTATGAGTAAGAACAAGAACATTCTCGAGAAGTCCGGATTAGTTTACAAGATTGATGATGAAAACGTCCCTCACTTCGTCCACAAAGTATTTGCATGGTACTTCGCTGCTCTGTGGATATTTACCTATGATTCAAACTTAATAACTCGTCAATCGATGAGCCTGATCACAATCCCGCTAATTTCTAACTTCTTGGAGAGTTTGACGAGTTAGTGGGCAAGTCACGCTCATACGTGATTTCCAAATTATAGTCAACGTCACACCAAACCGATCTGCCAATCATTATGAAATGTCTGCATTATGCCACATGCGAAGTGTAATGGGGAATAGATGAATGTTGAGATTATAATTTGTTTATATACAGAATAGCCTCAAAGAGCAATGTGAAATTTTATTATATTTTTTAATTCATATATTTCCCATAATTAATTTATTAGTTTTCGACATTTCACTCCTCTGCAAAAACAAGCTGTACGTCACACGCCGTGTTCCCTGTGTTACGGGATGTATAGAACTGGCTCTGGCTAACATTATCTATACGGCCCGACTCGGTGTGTGACGTCAAATCGTATTTCATGGACAGCTACAATCTACCAAACTTTGTAAATTCCTTCCTTGAAAACTATTCATCACACAACAAAAATATAACCACATCTGTCTTCAACAAGATCTCAACTTTCATTAAATATTTAATATTCTAACATCTAAACTTCACTTCACTTCCCTATTGGTGTGTTTCTCTGCTAACCCCCTATCTGAGATCACTTCTATCGCTTTTATGTGATTCTCATCAGAGCGTATTAGTATTCAGACCTATAAAATATTGTTAGCGACTTTTTGCAGTGTTCATATAATTTTCTACTTGTAAGTGAGGGCTTCTTATAAAAACGTTTGATGGGCGCTAGGTATACTTCCCACCTACTGCAATTTGATTTATTAATAAAAATTTGACATATTTCCGGTGATTGTGTTTAACATTTTTGTTTGTGTTTGATATTTTCAAACCATACCAATTAAGGATACTTCCCTATTGTTTGTTACAAAAAGTAAGCTTTACTTTGAATATTTTGACTATGTACAAATCTGAGTTTTAACTTACAGCTGGGTTCAAAGTGAAATGTTTGGCATCGTCCCATATCAACAGAAATAATTTTTTTAGCCGTCTATAGTTACTAATTACTTTTTTCTAGTGCTGGAGCGTTATTATAAGTCAACTTAACATTCATTAATAATTAAGTAATTCACGCAATAATGTTGAGGCAGATTTTTATAGTGAATTCACTATTAAATAATTATACACCATAAAAATCTCTATAAAGATTTGAAACTAAAATCCACACTTCACAGAACATACAGAATAGTACTTATTGTGTTTTGTGAGTCATAACTTTATCCATAACTCTCAATTTAATGTGTTACTTCCGTAATAATTAGCGTATATTATCTAAGTTGAAAATTTGAAAATTTGTAATTTTACAAATGGTGGCAGATGTGGGATTTATAAAATTGTTGATGCCAATGGGTTATGAATTTGGAGTAACACGATCATGTATCAGAGATGTGTATTTTACGTGTTTTATTGTATTAATTCATGATTCGTTCTATGACAAAGTTCAAATCTCATGTGTTATCTTGAATGAATTTGATCTGATTGTTATTGTTTGTATAATATTTTGTGCTTTTATTAATATGTGTATTTTACGTGTTTTAATGATTTATTCTTGTTGGTATTTATACCTGTTATAAATAAATGCTTAATATTAGAACGATCACATTTTTAGCGCATGTATAAAATGTGACTTTAGGGTTTCTCCCACTCCCGTGTACTCTAAGTGGAAATCGATGAAAATAAACGGGCAATTTTCCTACTTTACACAATACTTCCGTCTACCGTCATGTCAGCTAAATAAATTCCCTTGTCGTCTCGTATCAATTGATACGGCAGCATAAAGAGAAATGTATGCATGATTCATTTGATAGAAGTTGGAACATTGTCATTTTATTATTTAGAGTAAGTACAAAAAAGTTAAAATTTTATTTATTTAACATGAACAATATAAGGAGTGTATCTAATTTTTTTGATCGGATGAAGAGAATTAAGTACTATTTATGTTTCACGTTTATCCAAATTAGTACTAATGAATTGATCAAATAATGTTGATAGAAGATGTTTTTTACTCTTCATATAGGAATCCTGCTCGTGACGTCACAGTGGTAGAAAAATGGAGGCTGCTATGGTAGGGGAAATGTGTCAAAGCTCTAAATAATAGCAATAAATCATATTTATCAGATGAATATTTAACTTGAACATGTGTAAAGATATATATTGCGTATTATTATTAGCTTGTACTTACTTAAATATCTTTCTTTCACAAGTAATCACTCAAAATATGAGATTTGGATTGCCGCTGTCAGATTTGTTTTTCCCTATACTTTTGTATATGTTACTATGGCAACCTTTTCTCACGCAGGATGCCTATTAAAGGCCGAAGAATGTTGTGGTACGATATAGCTCGTTGCTTTGCTTAAGTTTGATCAGCCTAATTGGTCAACAAAAGGGGTAAATTTTAATTATTTTTCATGTTTATCCAAATCAATATACCTGATGAATGAATCAAAATAAATATATTCATGAAATTTGCATTGTTTTAATGTTATTTTTCGTACATGTCACAACCGTAACACCCTGTCACAACCGTAACGCTTTTCTTAGCTAATTATTTTACTTAATTGTTGGTAAGGTAAAAATTTGAAAAAATTAATCTAGAATGGTGCATCAATGTATTCTATAGGAAAAAATTGAAACATGCTATTTTTCCACTCAATTCACAGAGTTTTTCATATTCCTATCCGAAAGTGGAAATGATTGTCATATCCTAGTCACAACCGTAACAGCACATATTATTTTTCTAGTAACAAATTGTGAAATATATTTCAATGTTTAAATTTTTTTCTATGATCTTTAGTACTATCTAGCATTGTAACTTTTGACAATCTGCTGGATAGAGGGTAATTTTATTAGAAATAAATAAAGAAATAGAAATAAAAATAGAATGAGAAATAATAATAGAATAAGAAATTAGAAATAGAAATAAAAATATTTAATTGAATATTCTATGTATTTGACGTTCGAATTGTTTGATGTTTGATGTTGTATACTTCTCTTGAATTACAATGCACTTATTTGTAGACAAAAAATAAACAAATCAAAACAAAGTAATTGCGTTCCTCAGTCCAGCGGCAAATGTTGGGAAGGAATCATACTATTTGGTTATGCCATTCTGCCCATCCGTCCATTCATGTTAATCATCTTCAAAGCTTCCTTTGGTTTTTAAATTTCGACATTGAAACTCAGCTTTCTGCAATTTATTTAACAGTGAAAAACTGTCACAGGGCTTCAAAATCATCACAATCAAAATATATTCTGAACTCTTCAAAAAAAACGTCAGCGGTTATATACTTCCAACTTTTCACGATTTCGAATTTATCCCGCGAAGTTCTTTATTTTACATGGATGCCAACCACGCCATCGAAAAGAAATCGCTCGCCTCCCTCGTCCTCCATTTTGATTTTGATGAGTTTGTTGCTGTTGGTAGTTCATTGAAAATTACGATTTTCTGGCTTTATTTTTGAACATGAGATCAAATTTTGTATGAAAATGCTTAATAATTGAGCACTTAGATTATTCTTGCTCGTGTGATCTTTTGATATTGCGTAAAAGTGATAACACTGATGAAAATGACAAGTAGTACACTAAAGTTAGGTTAGGTTCCTAGCAAATAGCGTAGGTACTACCCTTGAGTATAGACCCTGTTGCCTTTTCTCCTGCCCAACTCTGGGTTGGCAACTAAAATTGCTCCGGCCGGCGAAAGCCGAAGAGGGGCGTGGGTGACTGGTCCAAGTGGTGATGGCTCGGGGATGTGAGATAAAATGTATAATTAGTACATGGATGGAATAGAGGTGTATATTCGACAGATAAACAGGTGAATAATGTTGTACCACTCAGGAACAACTGAGGGTCAGTATATTGAAAAGTAATCAAAGTGAAATAGACCCTAATGGTCGTACAGAGTGAATAATAAATCTAGACAAATCAAAGATTATTCAGAGTTACAATGGTATTAAACATAGTAATGAAATGTACAATCCGTAGTCAAATATTCCACAAGGTCAAATGCCTGTCGTGGAATGAGAGAGATGGCAGACCCAAGGTCGAGCCAAAAATACATAAGAAATACACTACTCAAATTACATAGAAAATACACTTGAAATAATAATAATAATACACACAATATGTAAGTACTTACAGAAATACGCTAGTGAAAACTAGCCAAGTTCCAGACACATACGTGATCTTCACGTAGCGCTTCTATCAAATTTAGATAGGTTCAAGTTACAAAATAGAATTTAGAATAGGTTTAACTAGACTTAGAAGCGGCACAATTAACAACCAGACTTTAGATAGACCTGAACGGAAATAACGCCCATGCAGTCGGATAACATGTGCACTGTTATCTCCCTGACAAAGAGCACTGAGAATACATGAATCTCAACGAAGTTAACGCGATCGACGAAAGCAAGTAAATAAATACCTCAAACTCGAATCAGCAAAGTTTAATGTTTTATGGTTCAGAGGAGAAACCAAAGAACCCAGATCCACAAGCGTGTAAAACATTAAACAACTCCCGAAGGATTCTACTCACGAACTCCCCTGCGAAATCCGATCCGTCGTCTCCAAAGTCTGGTGGTCAAAAGGCACCGATCTCTCGTTACAATCCAGCAATTGATCTCCGATCGATCAACATGTGCTTTCGAGAGAGAAAGAAGATCGGCTTGTCCATCGAACAGACAGAGACAGAGCGAAAATGGGGCGGGCTAGCTAGAGCGAGGAGTCTCCAACCCAGCGCCTAGATAGGTCGCCTCGAACCAAAAGCAACGCATAAGCAAAGACCTTGACACGTGAAGGGCGGCAGGCCGGGGCGCGTATTTCCAAAGTATACCCAGCCCCAGCGCACCGTCGACTGATTGGTGTGTCTTGGTCACGTGGTCTTAATTAAATGATCACATAGGTTGCGAAACTGAAAGTTATCTGTCAAAACATCTCAACCCAGATCTCAACACCATCTCAACAGCCACGCACTAAGAAAAATTCTTCGAAATGTATAATGAGAGAAAATCCTTTGATTGATGTCTGTCCATATTGAGACCTGCAATCCTATTCATATCGTTTTACTATCCTTTCGTTATTACTAACTATTATTGAAGAAATCTATGGCGCTATCTTCTAAAGTTCAACGTAAGCTGCAAACTATTTATTGGTGCGAAGAAACGTTGACATTGTGACATAATGCATAACTCTGACACAAATAGATTGTGTCACTCATCTACATGTGTTAAGATTATTCACCCGCAATTTGCAAAATAGTAAATGTCAGTCACTGAAAGTGTGGTGTGAACTGACACTGACGATTGTGAGGTTAAAAAGTGTCCAACTTGTTAGTCTTCTATGGAAGCAACTATACTAATGGCCTATTGAGAAAGACAATACGCAGAGCATTAAAAACACTTTAAGATGCACATTTAATACGTATCATCGTCGTTTCCTCCGTGGATAACTTAACTTATTTATCTTTGACCGTGATGGGTTGAGATGTTTTGACAGATAAGTTTAAGTTTCGCTACCGAGGTGATCATTCAACCATCGACCACGTGACCAAGACACACCAATCAGTCGCCGGTGCGCTGGGGCTGGGTATACTTTGGAAATACGCGGCCGGCGTGCCAAAATTCAAACGTAACAATTCCCCCCTTCCCGGTTAAGAAAATGCACGCATTTTCTTACTCAGGCTAAACATATTCCTTGAGATCCTTCACATGCCAGGTACCAATATCTCGCGAGTTGTCATCTTCAAGTCGGTAGATCAAGGGCGATGTCTTCATCTTCACCTTGAAGGGTCCATGGAACCGTGGAGCTAGCTTGGCTGCGAAGTCTTTCGTAGCATCTGAGAGTTCAGAGTTGCGTTTCCAGACACGGTCACCGACGTTGAATTCGAGATGGCGGCGTCTCAGGTTGTAGTGAGGAATACTGCTCTGATGAGCTCGGGCAAGACGTGCACGAACATCTGTAAAAATTGAGTGCAAGCCTTTCAACTTATCAACATAATCGGGGAGAGACAAGAGAATCTTCTGTTTATGTGCTTTGCCATTAACGATAGGTTCTCTTGCAGAGATTGAGCATGCCGGAGTGATTTCTGGGACTTCGCTGATCTCAGTCCGAAGCTCGCAGCCGACTTTGGGTAGAACTTTGTCCCACAGCTTCTGGTTATCATCTGTGCAGGAACTGAACATGTCAAGTACGATGCGATCCGTGCTCTCCGCAGGACTTGCTTCAGGAGGTCTGCGAGGGTTGCAGTCAATCTTGTCGTCGAGGTCCAGGCCCGGGTCTGTGAACTGTTCAGAGACCTGTGGCACTAGGACTGTATCACATTGAACTGTGGCACATTGAACTGTAGCACTAGATTCAGGTTCATCATCACAACTGATCAGGTCAGGGTAAGCTCTCGCTGCATCCTCAGCCGCTGAATTGACTATCTCAAACAGTTTCAGGTATATGTTGAGTTTCCGTTCAACTTCAGTCTTGACTTTGATCACAGACTCAGCTTTAGTACTGATCAGGAATAAACGTTGAATAATACTGCCAAATTTAAGCTCAATAACACTCTTCTGAATTGGTTGTCCATCGAAATCGTTAATTAGTTCATAGACGTTATGCAATGATACTGTAACAAGTTGGCCTATCTAGGTTAGAAAATTAACTTTAAAAATAATAATGTTTGCTTGAAATAGGTTTAAAGAATGAACAAGCTTGTAGCATGGCATTCTTAGAGTCAAGGTTAACTGAACACAAAGTAATTAATTAGAATCATTATGTAAACTTACAATCTTAAAATTCAACAGCAATCAAAATATAGACAAAAATATAACGAGCAATCAAATAAGTTTAACAATGTGCAATTATATCAAGAAAGTGAGTGAATCCATATAAAAAGTATGTGACCTTACCTAAATTGTGATGTCACCACGTAATAACAAGTGAACCAGTCATTGTGATAACGCTACAAAACCAGTCAGCCAGACTAGTTTTCAGTGATTCCAAGAAAAGCATGGGCCTACGTGCAGAAAGAAAGTCGTTTCGGGCGTTTCCGAGATGACAGAATGCCTAAAAATAGCTACCACGTGTACGAAACCAACCAATCATATTCTTTGGCGGTAAACCGAGGTGAGAGGGTATAAAACGTCAAGCTACCAGCCAAACTTCATCAGTCGGAGTTTTCTCAGAGCAGTGAGACCTGCCTCGCGAACCGTGAAGCCTTGTGCACGCAACCTAGTATAATTTCAGCGAGACAGTGCCGATGTGATCGAAGGTAAACATTAAAAAACATTTTTGTATAAACGTCAACCCAGTAAATTCAAACTTCAAGCCTAATGCTGAGGCAAATAATATCACATTAAGACAATTTCAAGTTACAAGTGATCAACTGAACAGTTTCAACATTAAAGTCAGTAAATGTTAAAGTATAAAAGTTAGTGAATTGCAACTCCGGGAGAAACCGACGAGTCTGCAGCCACGAACGTCATCAGCCTGAGCCAACTTGATCCAACTGCTCGAGGAGGTCACTCCTTGTGCATGGACTGCTGGACGTCCTGGTAACCAAGGGGTTATTAGACAACATCATCGCATCGCAGCTGAAGGAGGTGACATATCCAGTCATTTCATTCTGCTGGTGGACTGGAGTTCACGGGACACACTACGCAAGAGTCAGCGCCATCCACTTGTTTACGCGGAAGTAAACAAACCAGACGACATCATCACTACTGCCGACGCATCGAACGTAATATTGTTTCATAATTTTTGATTGCTCTTTTCACATCAATGAACATTTATTTTCTCTGTAATAAACAAATTATAATATTGCTGATTCTTTGTGTTCTACCCTCTGAGCCAAATCCCGCAGGTTTCAGTGGCGCCCAACGTGTGGGGCTCGAATAACATTCCTGGGAGCAATTGTTTTGAAAGAAATAATTGTTTTCTTGATTGTGAAAGAGTTACTCAGTTGTTCTGAAACTTGTGGACACAGGCATTGCGTAAAATTTTCAAGTATTTGGAAATTTTACATAGAATCAACCCGTTAACGTAAAGATAAAGCCAACTGTAGATTTGTGCATGTTAGTTCATTACATCTGTTACGATGGCAGATCGAGATGCAAGTTTAGCGTCAACTGTAGATTTAGATGAGACTGTAGAGGGGGCGGGGGACCAGTCAGTGGTTAGTGAACTCGAGGTAACTAGGAGCCAGGTGATAGGGGAGGACGAACACGATGACTCGCTACCTCATGTTGAAATGCCAATCTTTGAAGAGAGACAAAAGGAAGCCAGAGCTGACAGTATATATTCACAATTCGGTGAGAAAGAATTCAATAATTCAATAATGGAATTCCTAATGAAGGAAAAGGAAGCAAGAGGAAAGGAAAAGCAAGAACAACAAGAGAAAGAAGCTATCAAGGAAATAAATAGGAAACTAGAAAAAATAAAGGAAAAGGAAGAAAGGGATAAGAAAGACGAAGAGAGAGGAAAGGAAATACGAGAGTTATTGTTAAAAACTGAAAATGTCAGGGAGGTCGTGAGTGAAATTAGAGCTGATTTGAAAAAGGTCGAAACTAGGGTCTCAAATGTAGAGGAGAGCGTACAGAGAGTAAATGTTAAAGTCGACACAGAGTTGGAGGTTATAAAGTCTTACGTAGAATCTATCGGAGAACAAACGAGCAGTGTAGAGGAAAAAGTAAAATCCGAATTAGTAAAGATCAACACTGAGATCGATGAACGTGATAAGAAACTCAGTCTGGAGCTATTTTCATTAAGCTCGCGATTTGAAAGAAAGGATAAAGAGAAGAATGAAAGCATTTCAGCTATGAAGGAGAAAATAGAGGACGTAAGTAAGAAAGTAGATGAAAATGCAAAGAAGACTGGAGCAACATCAAATGTCATCTGTCACGCAAATAACGAGTTACAATTTGCAAAACATTGTACTGAGTCGCTGATACAAGAGGCAATAAGATTTAATGGGGAAGAGAGTTGCCCAATAAACGCAATGCAATTTTTGAAGCTAATCAAAGAGCGTTTTTCAACATTCAATGTGAATAACAATCAGAAGCTGGGAATCATTGTCAAGTGTTTACATGGAAAAGCAGCAGACTGGTATGTAAATAATCCCGTTGAGAATATTGACAAATTTGAAGAGGCTTTTAAAGATAAATATTGGTCGCAAACTGTACAGCATCAGCTAATCAGATCAATCTATGATGGAGAATACAAAATTAGTTCGAACCTAAACATGGTGACCTATGTCAATCGGATTATCAACAAGGCAAAATATGTGACAGAGTTGGTCAAAATGACGGAACAAGTTTTGGTTGGAATATTGATTAATCACTTACCACCAAACATCAGGGTGATAGTGCGAGGCAAAGTCAAAACTAAAGACGAATTGATCAAGGAGCTGACTGATTTAGAGCATGTCGTCTATCGTCAAATAAACCGCTTTTATATATAATCATAGCGGAAGATAATGAAAAGATTTTGAATGTATCATTTTAAAACCACTACAAGCTATATCCCAAAACTTGTAAGTTTTGTGTGTTTGTTTTGAGAGTTTTTTTTTGTTTGTTTTGAGAGTGTGTTTTGAATTCAACTTGGTGAGATAGGAATCTTCAAATGTCGTCCTGAGTCATTTGAAATTCCCATAAATCCGGATGAGTCACCCAGGTCACGGCGGCAAAATATTAGTGGGTTTTCATGGAATAAACCAAAGCAAGTGATGAAACCGACAGATAATGTCCAACAACTCGTTCAGTTGCTATCAACTTGTTGAGTCGTTCACATCTCTCAAATTGCATGGTAACTGAGTCGACATGGCAAATAAGTGTGTGTATGGAAGGTGCGGCAACACGAAGAAACTTGGTTTCCACTTGTTTCGCTTTCCGAAAGACGTCGGGAGGTGTGACACGTGGGTGGTGAATTGCGCCAACGAGCTGCTCTTGACGAAGACGCGGAAGCAGCTTAACGAAATGTTGGTTTGCGATCAACATTTTCGTGATTCATCCTTCATGAACGAGCTCCGTGATAAGCTGGTCCATGATGCTGTGCCCGTGGCGTATGGTGAGTCGTTATTAGGCAACTTTGCATGCAATTTATTATCAAATGTTATTGTTGATGAACTTTGTGACGAGTATATGGAACCTGTTAATTCATGCGTGAATGAAAGTGTACCTGTTGCTACCCAATCAACCCCTACCCCCCTAGATCCCGTGCTAAACACACCCTCGACATCGAAAAAACGTAGATTACAGCGTGATGATTTGGATGATGTAACGCCTAGGAAGAAAAGGCTGATGTTGAAAGTTCGCAAATTGAAAATTAATCTTCGTAAGTCGCAGAAGAAAGTTTTCAATTGTAACAGAAGGGTCGTCCGAGAAAAAAATCTGTCGAGAGCTGACGTTGTTGAAGGGGCAAACACGTTTTTGCCAAAGTCAATGCTAACTTTTTTTCGCATGCAATTACTTCATAAGCATAGGCAAAAATTTAGTGAAGATGAGAAACAATTGGCGTTGTCTTGGTATTATCGGTCTCCTTCTTTATACAATGATATGAAGTCCAGGCATGGTGCAATTCTTCCTTCGACATCCACGATTGAGCGTTGGCTGAATGTGTTAAATTTGCAACCAGGGGTTTGCAAAGACTTTATGGGAATGGTAAAGAAAAAAATGAATGAAACGGAATTCGATGCAAGACAGTGTGTTTTAATGTTCGATGAGTTGTCGTGTAAAAAGGACTTTAAATTGAATCTTAGGTCCGATTTGATCGAGGGTTTCGAAGATTTAGGGCAGTTAGGTCGCACTGCGAAACCGGGCACGCACGTGCTAGTGTTCATGATTCGAGGATTGCGTGACAACTACAAACTTCCCATCGCGTATTACGTGACGAGTACGTCTGTGAAGGGCGATCACTTGAAGACGCTTCTGGACACGATCTTGAGACAATTAGCTCATGCGGGGGCCCGGGTTCGCGCTGTTGTATGTGATCAGGGGCCTGGTAACCAGTCATTGTACAGGAAGTTAGGAGTTAGCGTAGACAAAAGATTCATTCTTCGACCCGACGGCAGTAAAGTGTACATGCTTTTTGATGTGCCGCATCTTTTCAAGAGCATTCGTAATAATCTCATTACTAAGGATTTCTTCGTTGAGGGAGGTCAGGTTTCTTGGCGTGACATCTACGCCGCTTATCGTCTTGATTGTGCATCAAATCTTGCTAGGGCCGCATGTAAACTCTCGAGGCGACACCTCGAACCCGGTCCTTTCGATAAAATGAGTGTGAAACTCGCGACCCAAATATTTTCGTTTGAAGTTTCCGCGTTAATTTTGACATGCGTGGGGACCGGCCAGTTAAAAAGTCCCACAGCCGTCTTCACAGCGAACTTCCTTCGCAAACTCAACAACTTATTCGATGCTTTAAATAGCTCAGTTCTAAACTCGAAAAATCCTAATGCATGCGCAATAGCGCAGAAAAACGCGATAGTTCGGCAGACCCTGCTGGAGGCGGCGACATGGATTGACACGTGGGTGGTTCAAACCCGGTCGACCAAAGAGAAAAAAATTCCTCCTTGTTTTTTAGGTTTGAAAATGACAATTATGGGTATATTCGATTTGTGGTTAGATTTGCAAGCAGAGGGTTCCTCGTTTCTTTTGACCTCGCGACTCAATCAAGATCCGATTGAAAACTTGTTCTCTGTATGGAGAAGCCGGGGAGGTTATGATCGAAATCCATCGGCACAACGCATCAGGCGAAACATGCAACACACAATCACCGTGTCCTTGATGGCGTCTTCTGATAAGGCTAATTGCCAGGCTGATGACGCCGTCAACTTTCTGTGTTATGAGCCGAGCGTCGAGTCACGAGAGGGGGAGGAGGCAAGGGAGGAGGTTGCTGCAGTTGCAGTCGAGAGCCAAGTCGAGAGCGATGTTTCAGATCGTGTAGCTCCCACCCCTGTCAACTGCAACTGGGATGACAATGCAGATGAGGAGGCAGCGGCAATGGAAGCTGCAGATGCAGTCGAGAGAGACTTTGAGTTAGCTCTCAAAGAGTTGGAGGAAACTTTGGTTGATGAATCTGAGGCAGATGAGATTGTTGATGATCCCCTAGCGACATTCGAGACAGACCTTGACAGTGCAAGAGTGACAGGTCGTGAAAAAACGACGCTAGAATTATGTGCTGTGACACATTATGCTGGCTACATCGCTAGAACAGTTCAAGAGGAGTTCAAGTGCGAGTTATGTTGTAATGCAATGTGTGATCCCAAAAAGATAATGGAAAATCCAACAGAGGCTTTGATAAAGAACAGGGCCTATCGAAACAAGGCAGGCAACGTCTTCGGGGGCCTCAAAGTACCCACACAACTTATGTTTGACGTCACTCTTCTGGCGCTGAAATCGTTTGTTGCTAATTTTCGAAATGTAATCCATCTCAGAGGGGTGAGTCGGATTCTTATCGAAAAGGCGACAAATGATATCAACAATAAGTTTCCAAACTGGTTCAATGACGTTTGTGTCGATCATCGTAATTGTAGTGAAGATTCACAAAGAAGTGAAATGGATGTCGCAAGAATTACGTAGACCAAAAAAAATGCAGCCAAAGCAGCAGAAAATGTGGTAGCAGAAAAAGCTAATCCCAGAACTCAAAAGCTACGTATTTTACGACATCAGTAAGGTTTCTCTAAGCCTAGAATAATCATTAAATATAATATTGTATTATATTAATAAATAATAATTATATTATAAAATAAAATTATTGAACATTCACATTATAAACATGAAATAATGTTATTGAGCGAGCGAAGCGAGCGTCTCCTTTTGACTCTTTTGACACGGACCTCTGTCTTTTTTTTTTTTTTTTGTCTGCTAAATGGAGCAATAGAAATCGCATTGTTTCACTGATCGACCTGAAATTTTGCACACATGTAGAGACAACCTTCTCTGTTTGCTGACTCCAATTTTTTTTGAAATCTATCAATTGGTTAAAATTTAAATAAACATCTCCTGATAGGCTGAAAAATGAAAATGGTCTTCGACAAATGTGATCAACCTTATATTTTGCATGGTCATTAAGACCAACATTGTCTCTTATTTTACAAATTTTCAGCCAAATCGTCCCATTGGTTAAAATTTAAAAAAAAATTCATGTGCTTTTTGAAATTTAAACCAGAACCGTTTGACTGATCAACTTAAAAATTTGCATGGTCATCAGGTCCAACATTATCTGTATTTTTGACAATTTTCATACACTACTGTGTTTAAATTCAACAGTTATTGACAGTTTACGGATATTTTGGGTGTTGGCTGTCATATTTCTCGAATTTCACATTTCACGGCATCTTCGAATCTTCACTTCAAGGTTGTTAGAGCAGAAACTTTCAAACGTATATTATTATGAAACTGATATGACCTTTTAAATATTTTTTGAACGAGATCCTGTTATTTTTGTAAATTAACAAGGAATCGTTCAAACATAAAGGTTCAATCGATCAATCGATTCAATCGAGCGTGGTATATTGGGACCAATATTTTAGGAATTGTTGGAGATTTTCATACAAGTCTGTGACGAAATTATTTCGGTTCGAGGTATTGCGCGTATCAGTGCTCGCTCATCAACGCGTTACTCAGAGCGTTTTCTTAGTATTTAAACATATTCAAAGCTACAGCCTCCGAATACATATTTTAAGTTTTCATGCTAGGGTCACACTCTTTCAAAGTGTTGTCTGTGCAACGAGACCTAATAAGCCGCATTACTCGTCAATGTCCGGACGTGGTCTTGTGACAGGTAATACAATGAGAGGGTGGCGAGTGGGTGTAGTAGGTAGTGATTCATCTTAGTGTTAGGGCGACTTGACTTGCTATCTTTCACAGTGTTGTCTGTGCAACGAGACCTAATAAGCCGCATTACTCGTCAATGTCCGGACGTGGTCTTGTGACAGGTGATGTAATGAGAGGGTGGTGAGTGGGTGTAGGTAGGGATTCATCTTATTGTTAGGGCGACTTGACTTGCTATCTTTCACAGTGTTGTCTGTGCAACGAGACCTAATAAGCCGCATTACTCGTCAATGTCCGGACGTGGTTTTGTGACAGGTGATGCAATGAGAGGGTGGTACGTAAATCTTTGAGGGTGTGTTTAAATTCATAACCAAATAACAAAAAAAAAATGTAGATACAAGTTAGATTACTTTTTTGTTTAAATCATTTTTATTATTTGTTAAGTGAAATATGTTAACATGATATTAAATCAATTGAGTATGTAAACCTCATCAAGGTATTGTAATTAAATTGTCTTTAAAGTATATTATGGTTTACTTCATACTTTGTTGCAAATATTAAAATATTATCCATAATTATTAGGTATATATATTAGAAATGCATAGGTTATCAGTGACACATTTATTTTGACAAATTAATCAGATGTTTTCATTTACAGACAGTGGCCCTTTAGGGGGCTGACCCTCTATCGTTTCTTTGGTTTGCTGATGCATTTGATAACACAGATCAATAAAACGTGAGTGGGCCCTTGAAATACTTCGCCATCATTCTTACGAGTTACGTGTACACCACGTGTTGCCTTTTTAATAATTTTCAGACTAATCGCTGTCGCGTTATCTTCAAAAGTTATGCAATTTTTTTGACATTTTATGCTAATCGTTAAATATTTGCAAATTTATAATTTATATTATTGGCATATTTATGCCAAGAATGTTCAGTTATTTTATAATGGCTCTCTTGCCACTTCAGTTCCAAGAGCAGATGTAAAGCAGAAATTTGCAACACATCAATTTGCATGCAAAAGCGTGTAACTCGCTTATCAACGAGTTACACGGAGCATTTTCTTAGTTTTAATAAATCCATTGTTTAATGCAGACTTGTCAAGAATAAATCATAATTAGCTTGGAGAACACTTTTTCAATAAACCACTTTAAAAATATCTGGTGATTTGAGAGAGTTTCCAAAAATGTTCATACAGTTTGATTATCCACTGATTTTCCTCTCACTGATGACATAGAGTTCATTTAATTTCATTTCATCTCATTTATTTATGCATAATCATAACTAATGGGAAATATTTTCGAAGCCATAGCGTAATATCACAAAAAAAAATTGAAATGGTTTTTATACTAAGTTTAATATTCGCGCTGTTTATCAATGTATTTACAGCGGAAAGTTTTTCATTGCTACCAACATACATTTTTAGTTTAAATCTTGTTAGTTCAATATTTTAGCATTAAATTGATCAACGCTTCAACTTTACACACGGTAAGTATAATCATGGTTTATATATGGCCATTTAATTTCATGTGTAATTTCATTTTAATTTAATTTCATTTAATTTCATGTGGTTCCATGTGGCCATGGAATGAAGTAACTTGGCTCTCTGTTCGTACTGTAAATTTATTTAATTTTATATTGATAGTTTTAACTTGGGACTATTGAATTGTATATCACTGTGATTACTTAAATCTTTTAACAATAAAAACATAATTAAGACAGACATTATAAATAAATTAATATTTGTCCGAGAGGAATTCGTCTACAGAATAATACACCTTATCTACTAATAGTTTGTTGACAAGGGTTTTGAACTCTGAATATTTTTGTATCTCTCTTATACTTTTAGGCAGGGCATTATACAATTTTGTTTTGAAAAAAATTGAGTTCTTTTGTGTGCATGTTGATCTGTGTCTATCTATGTGAATGTTATTGTTCTGTCTAGTATTGTGATTATGAATATCGCTATTTTTTTGTATTTCTTTTTTTTTTGTATTTACATCGCGTATTATGGTATCCTGAAATTAAAATAACTATAATGAACTTGATTCAGTGTATAAACTCGAGGAGCACAGAAATACTTCAGTTTTGTTTACTTTTCGTCAACAATCGAAAATTGACGTGCAAGGTCTGGCATCATTGTTGAAAATTGTTTCATTTGTTTTTCATTTGAGTAAAGTCGCAGTTGCCAACTTGCTTCCCAGGACATCGCGCTGCGTCGTGTGACAATATATTATTGATGTAGATTGCAACGTCGCACTTTGGAGCTGTTTAATAACTTGAACAGTTTTAATTTGGTATATATTTGAAGAGATGTGTCGACATAATGTTATACATGAAAGATTGAAGTTAATGGTGGTGTATTGGAATTTTCTTAACTCTGTTTCGTTTACAAATGACCAGCAATCAAAGTAAGTCCCCATGTTATTTTCCGTAAGAGGGTTTTGGAAAAGATTCCGGAAGTACCTAGTGGGCGTGGCACTCTAGTACTCTATTCAACAGGCCCTTTTAAAAATTCAGTGCGCAAGCGCGACTGGCGCAGTGCATTGTTGGTACTCCCTGGCAAATTTGAACTGTCACTGTCAGCTAATAGCCATTACTACACCCTACAAACACTGGGCGGCCCGGGCTTCTGCCCATCTAGCGCCCAAGTGGGACGTCCCGGGCGGGAACTGCAAGGGCATGCCCTGGGCCTGCCCAACGAAGCCCAACCGATCCGTTTTATCTGGCTGTAAAATTTCTAAGAATGTCCCGCCTTGGCCCCGCCCGGGAATGGCTAGGGACGGCCCGCGCGGGCGCTACGAATGTTTGAATTTGAGCTGCTGAAGTGACGTATTTTTTTCATATTTATAACTTCATTTCTATAATAATTACATCAACATTTCACATGGATATATTGATTTAAGAATAAATAAGTTTACAATTCCAAAGCATAGTATTCATGCCATTTTAAACGTTATAAGTAAAGTTTCTTTTATGAACTCGGCAGTCGGCCATCTTCGTGAATCAACTTGTTTCCGTTCCTCCTTCCTTTCAAAGTTTCAAACGCGGCGTTTGACGTTTGTTCATGAGTGTGTAGTTTACGTCCTTTTGAGTGATTTTGAATGTGATTTCAATTATTATCTGTGTCCGTGAATGCAGTGTTCACTGCCGAATAGTTTGTCTCAGTTCATACCATTTAATGTGACACAAATCGTGAAATAATTACAGTTTTGTGCTGCCTATTTTGCTTGGATTTTCATCACAGAGCCCTACAACCCATTGAAGGTGAGTCTTCATCAGAACTACATAAGTATCCAGGCATAATTAATCGTTGTTACTTTAGTTTTGTATGCTGGGGATACTAATAAACCAATAGTGTAAACAAAAGTTCAGTAAACATTAACCTCAAATGTAAAATATTGAAATGTAGAAATGTATGCAAAGTAAAATTTCCAACTAGGAGGTAGGACCTGTAACTAGTTTAGGTATTTATAAAATAAATAAAGTATCTAGGTAAACAGTTTGCTTGGCGTGGTAGTGTATACATATCAGTGGTAGTAGGTAGTTAGTAGGAGTGGCTACCTGTAGGTAGGTAGGTAGTACGTACCTCCGCCTATTTTGGAAATGTTTTCACCTCTACATTAACCATCCCACATACCTAGGTACCTACTGCAGTTTTAATAATGTTACTTGTTAAAGGTGAATCTACTCTGGAAGAAAATAGGCTATTAAGATATCGAACTCCAGAAACAAAGCGCGTATTCCTCAGCAGCGAGCTCGGTGCTGCAGAACCGAGCTGTATCGTCAAACCGAGCCGAAACATTTGAACCGAACAGAGCAGAGTGGTAAATATTTTCATTATATTTAATTATTTAACTTTATCAAGGATTTTAGTTAGGTACACAACAATTATTTTTGTTTGTCGTACCTTACAAGGACAATAACAAACATTTTTGTTGCGATCCGAAAGTAAAAATTATGTTGCATGGAAATCACATTCTTGTAGGAGGTAGTAGATACATAAATTGAATGGTGGTCCCGCTTCATTCAAATACATGTAGGTAACATTTTTGAGATTGGATGCTGTCATCCAAAAAAATAAACCGCACCTTTTGAATTTCCTTTAATGCGCCGGTGGTAAGAGAGCAGCCATTCCATGCAAATGCAGACATACATACATGCTGAATTATTAAATGTAAATAAATCAGCATGTTTTTATATTAAATTCATGGTATTTTCTTGCTGATACCTAATCAGTTTTGTGCTAAGTTTGAATAGTTATTTTGTTATCAGTAAAATTGTGGGACCGCATTTAAATTTAAATTTCGTGTCGAAAATAGTCAAGATTCACAAGTGGTCTATGGTCTACTCTGCAGCTTTTTATTTCTTCAACATCACTATAATTAGGTTAATAGAAAAGAAAGGATCTTTAAACTCTTAAGTGTTTTAGTAAGCTACTTTGAATATATTAAATGTGTACCACCATCGCTGTGTAACACGGTAACACTTTTAGTAACTTTTTTAGTATTTTCAATGAAGCATCCACAAATATTCATGAAAATATATTTTTTTTAAGTTTAGTTCATACCTAAACATATCCAATATCTACATTTAGTTGATTGGTCCCAAAGTATTATATTCGTGTTACGGGTGATACAAAACTTGCTGTTACGGGTGTTACGTGTCATTTAAAATAGGAATACTCAACACAAAAACATATCTAGGTGGCACTTTGCATAATTTTGTGATTTTTTAAGATCTAGACCAAGCTTTTAAAAACAATACCTACTTAGAAACAAAAAATAAAATAAAATATGTACACTCGGCCAAACATAAATTGATCGTTGATCAAATTTGATTGACTGATAAATGTTAGACTGCACCATCCAAAGTCAGTCCAAGCGATCTCCTTGTCCCACTCTAGTAGGTGACCCCACATTTCAACGATAATAACAAGATTTGTTTGGTATGGGAAATGACCAGCAGTCAGTCAAATTTGATCAACGATCAATTTATGTTTGGCCGAGTGTACTTAAAATTTTAAAATTTTGGGTTCAAAATTTTAACTTGGCTGTTAGTAGTCTATTTTAAAATTTCTGAGGTAAAGAGAACCCTAATTTTTTATTATTGTCGTGCCTTTTTGTTGCGGCTTGCGGTACAAATTTTAATAAAATAATTTTTTTAAAGTATTTTTCTTCTACTCTTGCTGATGAAATAGGTTAATTTTAATTCAGGTTTACATGTAATGCAATAAAATAATGCAAAAATACACGCTGATACCTATTTTAACATAGTCTTTCGTACGACGTAACGTAACACCCGTAACGGCCTGTAACACCCGTAACACAAATTTTATACATTTTTAATTGCATCTGCAAATATTTTAATTTTGCTAAAAATACCTTTTATGAATGCTGTGACATTGCTTTACAAGAAAAAAAAATGTAATACAAAAGTAAATTCACAGAGTTTGACATATTGTCTTACATGCTAACTCAAAATGCTTGTCCAAATTGAGTAACACCCGTAACAGGTATACACAATTTTTTTATGGGTAGACGTTAATACCTTATTGAGATTTTATTTTTTTCCTACGCTCTCGAACCATAATGTAAATTACATGAAAAATTTAGAAGGCTACACAATGATCCTAACTATTTTTATTTTTCTTATTTTTTCTTATTAGATGCTGAACCATAGCCAACTGACATTTCGGTTTTCATCCACGAAATGTCAGTTGGCTATGGCTGAACATACACCCGTAACACCCGTAACACGGAATGGCTGAGAGGAAATTAATTTTAGTTGCTAACTTTCACCTTACTTTTTGTTGGTTCTACAGATTCACCGTGAACTTGCCTGCTCTATCCTAGAGTCGATTTAAGAGCCTACCTACTTCAATTAAAAAGTAAATTGACTTCTTGGCAAATTAGCAAGATATTCTGGAGATGCACAGGACTTGGGACTTCATCATGTTACCTATACAGAAATGATTCAAACCTCTCTGATGGTTAGCCACATTTGTAGTATTTTATATGTGTAGTATTACCTCTAACCTTACCTAATCACATTTACATGCAATATAGAATGTTCCATATTTTTAGTATTTTTTAGTATTAGTATGCTTTATTGATCCGCTTTGTGATACAATACACGGTGGCAGAACGTATAATATGATAATAGTATCTCAAAATGATAAAGTAGTAATAACAATTACTAATAGTACCTAGTAATAATTGTGATATATGTATGGTAATAATGATAGGATGAGAGGGTGAGAACATGAAAAATATAACAATAATTATAATAGATTGGGGTTAAATAATAGTTTACCTAATGGTAAATAATTTTACCTTAAGTGATTATTGTGGCAGGTCACACAACACAAAAATGATTTTTGTATTATTCATTGCCAAGAAGTTTATCAATTTACAAATTCTTCATTGAAACTATGTACCTATCTTTTTTTTAGGGATCACTCAGTGCCAAAAATTCAATTTTTTAAAATTTTGCAGCTATAGCAGTTATTTACATTAAATAGTTCTTGTGTAGTACCTAGGTAGAAACTATTTGCTGGCTACAGCCTTGTGCTCAAAAGATTGCATCCGGGTAGATTGCGGATGTCAGTCCTCAACTCCACAAGACTGTGTGCTAATAATTTATGGATGGAATCCAGTATCTGGCCATTAAATCGGAAAATTCTTTTGAGCATAGTGTTAATTGACAAAATTAACAAGATCTTAGCAATAACAAGATCTTGTAAATGTTGCACTTTCATTGGTAGGACCTAATAAAAATTAAAAATTTACACAAAAAACACTTCTAACAATACGCCGCATGTTGCTAAACTTTTCAAGATCTTGTATAAATCTTGTTTAGGCTAGAATCTGTACAATAATAATTGCAAATATCTTGCGAACATTATTAGTACAAGGTACCTTACCTAAATACTTTGCAATTTTATTTTTTCAGATGAAAGAAATACGTATTCAAGTGCATTCATTTTCTTGAAAAACTGAAGATGAAAAATTGTGCCAACATATCCGTGAGTGAAGTAAAATCCGAATTGTGTCTTGTCGATAAAGAGACAGCGTGCCAGACTTACTACCAGGTAGTACCTACCTCAGAATGTTTTGATACTATGTGACGTGTGAAAGTTGAAGGACATTTAAATTATGCTTTTTAGATTTTTGTATGTGCAGTTTGCACTGAGAATATCAATATGAAAGTTATCAGTATGGTCTTTATCGTAGATGCACTGTTAATAATGTATAGAAAATTATTTGCGCATGATGATAACTGCAAAAGTTAGGTACACATATTTTTAGTTTGTTTATTGTCGACATATTTTGCTGCATACATATTTAATGTTTTGTTACTTAATTTTCACGTGCTAATGAAGCTATACCTACCTACTACCAGATGACTTGGTCTACTTCATTTGCAATTTTAAGTGATGTGGTAGTATAATCATTTACAATAATATATGTTTATATCATATGAAACTGTTTTTTTTTTAATTTTCGGGTTTTCCTGCTCTTTATTATTCCTAAAAATTCAATTGCAGTGTATGATCTCCTATGTGTAGCATTTTATTTTTTTGTAATTTATCAAAACAATATAATAAGTAGGTAAGTAGGGAACACCTGAAAAAATTATTATTGAAACGATTCAATTGTCCTGTAAGAGATTATCAAAAAATAATTGCTAATTTCAAAATCCAACAACTGATTCATATAAACAAAAATTATGGATCTTTTTATCCTTCTTAATTTTTTTATGAATTATGTAGGTAATAAGTCTCGTGAAATTTTGTTCCAGTAAGTTTTTAAATGTCAACACAAATAATTACTGACACTTGTCACACGCGAAATGTAAAAAAATTAATCATGCAAATGAAATTCAATTATAATGGGACTTCTGGCGGGAAAAACGACGTATTTCAAGAATCCACTTACACTAATGTCTTACCATGGTGAACCATCTGTCAATTTTCTGTCAATTTTCCTGTTAAGTAATCTATCAAACTTTGTAATTTATTCCTTGAAAACTATTCATCCCACAGCAAAAATAAAAGCACGATCTGTGTTCAGCAACATAATCAACTTTCATAAAATAATACCTATTATTCTGAAATCTGTATTTCACGAGACTTCCCCATTATGTGACAGTCAAGTTGAGGATTTCAAATGATCCCAAAATATTTTCCGAATAAAAATGAGTTAAAAATTAAAACAGTAGTTACCTAGGTACCTTAGGTAAAGTGTCAGGTCAGTAGAACAGCTGTCAAACAAGTATAGGGAAACATGGCGAGACAAAATAACTTAAAATAACCACTGATTAACTTAACAATATACCTGCAATTTTTTGAATTGATATTGACCATTTAAATGCATTTCTATTGTGTTTGAGTAGACCTACTGTTCTTCTAGCATAATAAATTACAACTGTTGTGAAATATTCCGTGAACTGTGAACTAATACATTGACCCTGGAAGGAAATACCTGGTTTATTTTTTTCGTATGGCAACGTACCCTCCGAAATTGTAAAAAAATCCCGTTTCTCGTGTCACTCACGTTTGCAATCAATTATGTCTTAATGAAACGTATTTTTTTCAGGTACATTCGCATTCAAAATTAGTGCCTACATGCACGTGTCTGGATCAACGGCACGTTTTGTAGGTACTGCGTTTTGAATGAGAGTGTACCTATCTAGATAGCACGTGACCGTTATGGAATGTGCGTAGGGGGAGGGGGCTACAGAGCGAGCAGCTGCTCCCGCGCGGGCCGCCCGGGAGGGGGCCAGGGCCGGCCCATGCCTCCCGCGCGGGCCGCCCGGGAGGGTCCAGGGTCGGCCCATACCTCCCGCGCGGGCGTCATGGGACGGCCCAGGCCGCCGCCCGGGCTTATTCCCAGTGGCAGGCCCCGGGAGTCTCACTCCATGCTAATCACCCATAAGACGGGAGGGCCCTGGGCAGGCCCGTACGCCCATCTGGGACGGCCTAGGACGCGTCCTGGGACCTCCCAGTGTTTGTAGGGCATGTTATTGATATCAACGTATTTGCTTCTAATTAACTGGTTTTATGTGAATAGAGAATCAATTTAATTATGAAAACAGTAATTTAAGTGATTGATTGATTGATTTATTTTCCATTCATCATACATTTACATGTTGACAGTGACCCTCCTGGAGGACTCCAGTAATGAGGGTATAAGGAAAAGATTCCTTCCTATAAGGAAGGAATATTAATAAATATAATAGTTATATTAATAATAATAATAATAATAGTACATAGTAATATTGATAATAGTTATATTAGATTAGTGTTACCTATTCAGATAATAGAGAAACTAGGTTATAATTATTTATCATCTAAATTAACAGTACAATAATAATAGTAAAAATGATAGTAAAACAAGGTTAGAATTATCTATCATCTAACTTAGCAGGTCATACTCTTACATTTTTAAGACAGTCAAGCTGGTGTGCTTCATTAAATTGTATCTATAGGTGGGTACATTTAACAATAAATTACATTGATACAATAAATGCGTAGTTTACCTATTAGGTACTATTAGTAGGTATATCTCACTTGTATGTCAAATATTCTTCAATGGAGTAGAATGCCTCCTTTGTTAGAAATAATTTTAACTTATGTTTAAAACAATCTATGTCAGATGTGTTTTTTATGATCTCAGGGAGGTTATTGTATAATTTAAGTTTTTCGTAATTTGAGTTTTTTTGAATTTTTTTTGTTCTATGGTTAGTTACATGTATATCTTCCTTCCTTCTTGTATCATGTGTGTGTACATCTTTATTCAAATTTTGATTGTGAATGTCCTTTTTTATGCT
The DNA here is from genome assembly GCA_934045905.1 of Leuctra nigra. Taxonomy (NCBI): domain Eukaryota; kingdom Metazoa; phylum Arthropoda; class Insecta; order Plecoptera; family Leuctridae; genus Leuctra; species Leuctra nigra. The sequence continues at coordinate 18,927,377 of OW203772.1, forward strand.
AATGCATGATTCGTGAATGTACAAGCTATATATTGTGAGGATTTTATGTTTCTTGAAATGGGGTCTGCAGTGTGGTTTTATAAAAGTATCTTTAGTTTTGTTTTTTAGTCCGAGAATGATTCTAATTGCCCTTTTCTGAATTTTGAATATTTGTTCTATTCTAGTGCTGTTGCCCCAAAATTCAATACCATAGCGCATGTGGGAATCAAAATTGGCGAAGTAGGCTAATTTTGCCGTTTTTATATTCGTAAGTAGCTTTATGGATTTCAAGGCAAAACACGCTGAGCTTAGTTTCTTAGCAAGTGTTTCAGAGTGCTTGTTCCAGCTTAATTTTTCGTCAATTGTGATGCACAGGAATTTAGTTTCTTTTACTTTTTCTATTTTTGTGTTGTTAACTTTATTGTGTAGTTGTGTAATGTTTGTGATGAGTGGTGAGGGGTTGTGTAAGTGTATGAATGTTGTTTTTGTGTCATTAAGTATTAGTTTGTTATCGTTGAACCACATTGTGGCCTCAGATAAGACATTTTCTGCCCTTTCCTTCAACTCATCTCCATTTTTCCCTTTAACTATGATGTTCGTGTCATCGGCGTACAATTCAGCATTTTCTATTACTTCAGGAAGGTCATTGATTTATAAGCGATAAAGAGGAGGGGTCCTAGAATTGACCCTTGAGGTACCCCGGCAGTGACCAATTCTGGTTCAGATAGGTACCTTTCTTCTTGATTTCTGTTATTAAAGGCCACTATTTCTACAAGTTGGATGCGATTTGACAAGTATGATTTTATTAAATCGAATGCTATACCTCTTATACCGTAGTGTTGTAGCTTGGCCAGGAGTATTCTATGATCTATGCAGTCGAAGGCTTTGGATAGGTCACAGAATACTCCTATCCAAAGCCTTCGACTGCATAGATCATAGATGTTAATATAATAATAATCGTCTTGATATTAGTCCTTTATTGACATTTAGGTGTAGAAGAGAGAAATGACACATCCAAGTTATGGTGTTTAGGTTATGTTGACAAGTCCTCTTGTTTCCTAGTGCAAACAATTATTAGATTAGTTGACATGCCTGGACGTGGAGCAATCTGTTGTGTGCCTGGTTGTAACAATAATGACAACAATAAGCTTCAACAAATATCATTTCATCGGTTTCCAAAAGATGAAGCCGTTCGTAGAGACTGGGTTAAGCGTATTAACAGACAGGGAAAGCAAGGCAAATTCTCCATATGGACGCCAAGCAAGTACCATCGCATTTGTGGTATTCATTTCAACGTTTCTGGAAAGAAACAATACATGGATAAAGTCCCTTCAAGTAAAACTCTTCAAGTAGAGTGGGCACTGAGGTCCAAGGGGGTTTCCCCCCCCCCTCCTCCCCCCTTCTAGGGTATTCTCCTGGAATCATCTATTTATAAGGTTCAATAAGATCCCATTCAATTTGAAATTATTGATGATTATTTCACAATAAATATAAAAACGCTCTGTGTGCCGCCTTAAATCCATGTAGGAAGAACTTCTCTCACTTCAGATAGGTAAGTTATGAGTTATGACACTTCTGTTGGAACTAATCTATGTAGAAAATAACTGCTTAAATAACGTAGGATGATTTTACTTCTTTATATATTCTTAATTACCTGAATTTGTAGGAAATCTGACGAGCAGCCAAGAATTCAGCCAAGTTTACTCTAGAAAGGTATTAAAAAAGCACACTGCATAAAAATAATATACACTTGCGCTCGTTCTTCATCTTTCCAACGAAATGCTGAGATATTTATTGTAACCACTATTATGAATGTAATATTTATCATAAAAGCACTGGGTTTTGAGAGTTTCGATCTTAGTTTCACGGCGTATTTATAGGTACATGAGATTTTTGTTTTTTAAATCAGTACCTAGATCACTGCAAATTCAACTTATATTGACTGAAAATGTTGATAAACTCCAGTAGATAACTCAACATGAACAATGTATTTATTTATTTATTAATTTTTTTTTGCGAGGCCCCACAAGTGCAATATAATATAATTAATTTGTACAAAACAATAACACAAACTTAAAACTAAGACATCATATTATAATCAGCACCAATTGGCTCCTCGTCAAACGAACATAGGAATTGTGTTTAATTGTGTTTAAGGAGTGTGTGTACCTACTCATACTATAGGTAACAATTTTTTTGATCGGATCAAGAAAATTACAACTCAAGCATTGTAACTTTTGACAATCCTGGATGGAGGGTAATTTTATTATATAGATAAAGAAATAGAAATAAAAATAGAAATAGAAATAATAATAGAATTATAATCAGAAATTAGAAATAAATAAAAATATTTAATTGAATATTCTATGTAATTGATGTATTTAACGTTCGATTATACCATTTTATTGTAAAATACATTGCGTTCCTCAGTCCAGCGGCAAATGCTGGGAAGGTTCATACTATTTGGTTATACACGGAAAAAAATGGTATGGCTGTGGCAGCAATAATCGTATTGCTGACCCATTTCTTGCTACCGGAGCGATCTGAATTTCTGCCTTAATCACTACGGTATTGCTGGAAACACAAGCGTATTATTGCTGAAAATGTCTGACTGCAGTTTCAATAAAGATTGTTGTCACAGCAATACTCATATTTTATAAACAACTCCCACGTTATCTCCGCATTCCGTTGCGACCGTTGAGACACATGAGTCAGCTGAATGACGTGATCTAGCCCATTCCCCCCCTTCCCACACCCCACCGCATCACCAAGCTGCCTCAGTAAACGAGTGATTCCCACGCAGAGAGACGCGTATTATCAACGGTGCGAAGTGAATGCGTGCAGTTTCTGCAGTGTGTTTATCTAGTGCAGTGTATTTGTATAGTGCAGTGTGCTTCAAGAATGCTCAATAATTGTGTTAATAAAACCTCGATAATGTTGGATTGCAGCGTCTAAAGATTGAAGGTAATATATAATATTCAATTATACCTAGGTACTAATGTAGGTACCTAGTGCCACTTCAAAAATCAAATGCCAATGATTACATTTACATTACAGGCTGTACAATACCTACATAAAATTATGTCTTGCTATAGGAATTGCAATTTCATAGGAAATTACATAGGTACACAGATTATTTTGAACATCACTAATTCAGTTGGCGGGTTCTAGATTTTAGTTGAACATTTGAAATGGACATGTAAAGGGGGAGGGGGGGGGGGGGGTCGATCTTTTTAAAAGAAAAATTGGTGCCTTCTAGAACATCCACAACTTCTACACTGCCTTCATCCACTGCCTTCTAGAACATCCACAACTTCTACACTGCCTTCATCCACTGCCTTCAAGAACATTCACAACTTCTACACTGCCTTCATCCACTGCCTTCTAGAACATTCACAACTTCTACACTGCCTTCATCCACTGCCTTCTAGAACATCCACAACTTCTACACTGCCTTCATCCACTGCCTTCTAGAACATTCACAACTTCTACACTGCCTTCATCCACTGCCTTCTAGAACATCCACAACTTCTACACTGCCTTCATCCACTGCCTTCTAGAACATCCACAACTTCTACACTGCCTTCATCCACTGCCTTCTAGAACATCCACAACTTCTACACTGCCTTCATCCACTGCCTTCTAGAACATCCACAACTTCTACACTGCCTTCATCCACTGCCTTCTAGAACATCCACAACTTCTACACTGCCTTCATCCACTGCCTTCTAGAACATCACAACTTCTACACTGCCTTCATCCACTGCCTTCTAGAACATCCACAACTTCTACACTGCCTTCATCCACTGCCTTCTAGAACATCCACAACTTCTACACTGCCTTCATCCACTGCCTTCTAGAACATCCACAACTTCTACACTGCCTTCATCCACTGCCTTCTAGAACATCCACAACTTCTACACTGCCTTCATCCACTGCCTTCTAGAACATCCACAACTTCTACACTGCCTTCATCCACTGCCTTCTAGAACATCCACAACTTCTACACTGCCTTCATCCACTGCCTTCTAGAACATCCACAACTTCTACACTGCCTTCATCCACTGCCTTCTAGAACATCCACAACTTCTACACTGCCTTCATCCACTGCCTTCTAGAACATCCACAACTTCTACACTGCCTTCATCCACTGCCTTCTAGAACATCCACAACTTCTACACTGCCTTCATCCACTGCCTTCTAGAACATCCACAACTTCTACACTGCCTTCATCCACTGCCTTCTAGAACATCCACAACTTCTACACTGCCTTCATCCACTGCCTTCTAGAACATCCACAACTTCTACACTGCCTTCATCCACTGCCTTCTAGAACATTCACAACTTCTACACTGCCTTCATCCACTGCCTTCTAGAACATCCACAACTTCTACACTGCCTTCATCCACTGCCTTCTAGAACATCCACAACTTCTACACTGCCTTCATCCACTGCCTTCTAGAACATCCACAACTTCTACACTGCCTTCATCCACTGCCTTCTAGAACATCCACAACTTCTACACTGCCTTCATCCACTGCCTTCTAGAACATCCACAACTTCTACACTGCCTTCATCCACTGCCTTCTAGAACATCCACAACTTCTACACTGCCTTCATCCACTGCCTTCTAGAACATCCACAACTTCTACACTGCCTTCAAGAACATTCACAACTTCTACACTGCCTTCATCCACTGCCTTCTAGAACATCCACAACTTCTACACTGCCTTCATCCACTGCCTTCTAGAACATTCACAACTTCTACACTGCCTTCATCCACTGCCTTCTAGAACATCCACAACTTCTACACTGCCTTCATCCACTGCCTTCTAGAACATTCAGCTCTACATTTCTACATTCAGCCAGAACATTTGGTAAAATTTTTAAATGTGAATATAGGTAGGTTTTAGATAATTTCTCGATCATATAAAATTGATACCATTTTGTTCACATGGAAGTGGGGAGGGGAAGTTACCTTAGATCAGTAGTACTCAACATTTTTCACTTGCGGGTCAATAATACGAATTTGATTTTGTTGGCGGGCATAATTTTTTTAAATGTAGGTACAATAATGTTCACATTATCAGGTAGTGTTAATAATAGATATTTAGGTACATAGGGCCAAAAAAACTTCACGTAATTCAAATTTGTGGATGAGTTCCTTGGATGTATTTAGGTAAGAATTTCATAATTACATACGCATCATATTAATAAATAAAAACTGAGTAGCAACCCATGGTAGTAGCAAGTAGCAACCCAATTTAAAAATTGTTTAAAAATTTATATATATATTTTGTAACCTATTTAGTAGATTTAGGTATAATAATAAAGTAATATCTTTTGCTACATAAAAGAACATTTTGTTACTGAAGTTGATGCTAAGTAATGTAGCGTCTGTTTCAAACCTACGCACAGAAACGCACATGCAACGTATGCAAAAGCACTGATAAGAATGTGTCGTACAGTCACGTCCAGCAGTCTCCAAATCACTGACGCATGCAATTTACTAAAAACAGAACAGAATTGAGTTGGGTTGGGATTGTTCAAAACGTAATTTGGTGGCTTCCTTCTTTAAATCAGAATTTCTCTCAAATGAAACTAGAATACATTTTTACACATTTTGTGAATAAAAACCCAGGTATTTGAAACACTCACTAGGGGGCCACAAAAATTTAGTCCCAGGTTGAGTACCACTGTCTTAGATAATGGAAAAATTTACGTACTGCAAATGTACAATACAATTATATTGAACTTAAAATAAGGAATTCATAGATGTAGTGGGAAAATTAGAAGGTATACCTAATGCGAATAACATTTTGGCGTGGCGTTATGAAACAGAATACGAGCTCCAATTATCTGATTGGTTTGTGACGTCATTTTTACAACGCTTCTGATCGTTTCAGTACTCTTATGGATTTTTTTTTTTTTTACTTAGATGTTTGATGAAGGCATCGATGATACCATATGATACCATTGGCGTCTCCAACAAACGACATACTCAGAGAACCAGTTCCGAAAATTGGAGTTAGAGAGGGATATTTCTCACAAAATTCCTGCCACAGAGCCCAAAATGATGCTGGAACGTCGACGTTCAAAACTTCGACGATACAGGTCAGTACTTACACCCATTTAAAAAGCGTGAAAAATGCACACAAAAAAGCTCCATTATTTGGGGAAAATTATGCCCTTTTCCTTTCCAAACAAATTCAAATTCGTTATGACAAAGTATACCTATCTTCGGTAGATATTTTAATATTTATTTAATTTTTTAATTACTGTACCTTAACAATTTTAATGTTTATTTATCACATTTTTTATTTTGAATCTGTTTTTATTATGCTATAGGTATTTGATATTTTAAAACGTTAACTTCTCATAATTTTTAAATAATATAATTTTTTATTTTGTAGACCCTCAATATACATATTTATTTTCATTTTTATAATAATTTTATACATTAACAATATTTTGTTTCTTTTCCTACTTTTTAGTAGGTACCTATTGAGATTTTTTTCTCACCCGATATTTTTAGGTATTTTCAATGCTCTTCATTTTGTGTCCCAATTTTTATTACGTTTTTATTATTTGATTTTGTATTACTTGTGCGTCAATAATTTGAGAATGGCTATTACAGCATTAGCATAGGGGATCACTTTACAAGCAAATTATTAATTGATACTTTTTCATACTATTTTTAAATATATATTTTAAACGAGTTCATCCTCTTACATCAATTTAGCGCAATAATCTTATCCAAATCTTGCAAATCTTTGCAAGATAAGTTGGTGGGACCTTGAAAATATTTTTGGCAATATCTCGTCAAACTCGTCAAGATGTTTCGAGGTTTTCTCAGCAGCAGGGTGCAGTCTCTCTCTTGAAACATCCACACCAGTAAATTCTTAGCACAATCAAATGTTTTTGATTTTTAGTTTGAAGAGACTCATCGGATTGATGATACCGACGACTTGGACGAGATACCTGACATCAGCCCCTGAAACAGGAGTCGCCCCCCCCCCCCCCCCCGCTATTCAAGAAGCACCTCTCCTGACTCGAAAATCAAGAATAATTGGGAAGTGAAAGTATTCGCCTGCAAAGTGGCCAACACATAGCCCCGGCATGAAAGCGAACTCTGATGCTTGAGGTAAAAACATAATGATTATTTTATTAATACAGTTATTATTTTAAACAACATTAGATATGTGTTATTTTTTAAATACCTTTTGTTTTGTTCACTATTATTTATCTGGTATGATGTTGCATCATCTTTTTAAAAGCGATTTAAAATCTAGTGGTGCGGTTTCATTACATGGAGGGTCACTAGCCTACTATTTTTCTAGATTTGTGTAAATTTATTTATAAAGTCTATTAATTTCTCCTTCTCTACTGTTTAATCAAAAGAACCAAAATATAATTAGTTTGACTTATTGTGTTTAACGAACACAATGCACAATCTGTGGATAGACTAAGAAGATGCTATCACTAATCAGCTATACTACCTTATATGGCAAGGCAGGCAAGGCATTCATTAGAATTTATTGACTTTTCATACTTTTTTCCCAATATTGTAGTATGTGATGTTTTAAGACTCTTCATTTTAAAGGAACATTATATGACAATTGTGTGGGGATTGTTAAATAGTGACAGCCCTGTTTGGTACCTAGTAAAATTATTTGCCTAGACATTTATTTTATCTTATCTATTATCCAGATGATTTTCTACAAATTATTAATTATCTGATTTGTTATCTTTTAAATATATTACCTATCGTTTTCTGTTATCTACCAAGTTGGAGAAAGCAAATAGTTTGAAATGTCACACAAAAATTAATATGCCAGAAAATACAACATTTATAATTTTTTTGTAATTTTTTTGCAGGGCTTGTACCATTCTCTTGTATCTTCACTGGAAGGAAGAAAGGAAAGGTCAGAAACAGAAATCACAAGTCGTTGTACAGTGTTTCAAGATGGCTGTGTGTGACCGGTTAAGTGTTAATCCAGTGGATATTGAAGGTGGATGAAAGCATACGGTATGAGTTATAAAAACATTTTAATACTACCTTTTGACAGTGGCATGCAATCAATTTTTAATGATAAAACTTCGATTAAGTATTCTGTAACTCTAATGTAAAATCAAATATTTATAATAATAGCTATTCAACAATTATTATTGTCTTCAATTGTTTTTTTATTTATATGGCGTTAATCATTTATATTACACTGTATATTCAAAGTATTGCAAGTTACTTCAACAATAATTGCAAATAACTACTAAATAAAATGTGTATAATTTTACTTAACAGTCTCTTCTCTGACAAGCACCTCAAACCATTGCAGTCATTCCCAACTCTATCTCTGAGCTAGGTAAATTACATTTATATCTGACATATATTTTTAATTTTATAAAGGATTTATTTACTTTTTGGGGGTAATTGCTTCAAAGTTGTATAAACGTATGTGTTGTAATATCATGTGAGTGTATAGCCGTGTTGGTAGGGAAGCTATTCATATTGCGAACATGCTTTCATTGTCATATCTACTCAATGTTCTTGGTACTTTTACTCTTTGGTCACTTTAAGTAAATCGAAAAGTAAATGTACCGAAAATATTGAGAACATAGGATAAAGTTCTGTGTTGGTAGCAATATACATTTGCTGCATTACCTTCCAGTAAGGCTGCAGTAGCAATATGGTATAGCTGTGCCAGCAATATGAGATGGCTACACCAGCTATATAATATGGCTACACCAGCCATATGAGATGGCTACACCAGCAATATGATATGGCTACACCAGCAATATGATATGGCTACACCAGCAATATGATATGGTTACACCAGCAATATGATATGGCTACACCAGCAATATGATATGGCTACACCAGCAATATGATATGGTTACACCAGCAATATGAGATGGCTACACCAGCCATATGAGATGGCTACACCAGCAATATGAGATGGCTACACCAGCAATATGATATGGCTACACCAGCAATACTGGAGTGGTTGGGGCAACAATATTATGGAAACTGCAACAACACTAGTATTGCTGGGCCAGCAATTCAGCCCTTTCCCAGCAATCTATAGATTGCTGGGGCAACAATAATTCTGGCTGCGCCAGCAATAAATTTCCAGCAAGAATCGTATTGACGTCACAGCAATAATTCTCACTGTCATAATACTAGCATAACTGTATTGCTACCGCAACAAGAATTCTGGCTGCCCCAACCATACTTTTTTTTCCGTGTACCATTCTGCCCATCCGTCCATTCATGTTCATCATCATCAAAGCATCAAAGCAAAGCAAAAACAAAACTCGTTGAGGCACTTATAATATCAAATTTAAATTACTGCGACATCGTTTACGGATCATGCATTTCAAAGAAAGATATAGGACGTGTTCAGAAAGTCCAGAATTCTTGTGCCAGATTTATATTCAATATTAAGAGAAGACACCATATAAGTCCCTACATTCAGAAACTTCATTGGTTGAAGATGGAAGCAAGAAGGAATCTTCACTTGACATGCGCAACGCACAAGATACTGTTAACAGGAGAACCTAAATATTTGAATGATAAGTTAAGAAGAAGACAAGATATTCACGGAAGAGATACGCGGTCCAAAGAAAAGCTCGACTTTGGCACTCATCGAGGTACAAAATTTAAGAATTGTTTTTCATATTCAGCCTCGGTAGCGTATAATGCAACAACTAGGGAAGAGCAGACATTAAGTTTAATACCATTCAAGACACTAGTCAAGAACAAACTCACGCTAATTCAAGAACAAGAATTCAAGAACAAGAAGTAATGTGCATTGGAAGACAACAATAAAGATCACACACATCCTGCTGAGAATGTTTTTTCAGTGGTTTTCCCTCAGCTAAAAAAAGCAAATGCTTGGATGTTCTTCCAATATTACCACTGACATTGAAGCACAACTGTAATGTTCTTCGAACTAGGTTGACCACAAATACTATGCAGGATAATTAATAAACCATATTTGTGGGTTCACTTCTTTATTTAATAAAGATACATACAGAGTCGTCCATGTTCAATGGCTGTCCTTGACTGACTGACTGTCCGGTCGTTCTCGACTCCCGCTTGCGGTCCCACAGCCTGCTAAACCGATCTGTGGCGGCTATATTTAAATCTTACATAATGCATGGATACAATCATTATGATAGGATCATTACACCTTCCCTCCTACTTAAAAATTACTACTGATAGCAGACTGTCTGTAACAAAGTGCTAATCCATAAAGGAAATGATCACACCATACAATATCAATTACACGACACTGAGATACAAATTTTTCCAAGCAAGAACCCTTAATCATTGAATAATACAATAAGTTACAATCACAACCTAAGCTTAAATTCACACATGAATGATATTACACATAGTCCTTGAGTCTATCGGGCTTCTTCCTTTCTCTTCCACTTCGTCGAATTTGAGGTGGAGGACTGTCAGGGGCAGGTGGCACAAACTCGGGCTGAATTTCAAGCTCCTGGGTAGTGTCGGGTATGTCTTCAGGTAATGTATCCGTCTCTACCTTATGGTCGGCAAAGGATTTTGAGAGGTCTCGCCGATTCCTCCGGAGCTCACTGCCGTCAGGTCGTCTGATTACATACGACCGTGGTTGGGTACAGGTCCGGTCCACAATAGCCGGCTCCCAGAGTTGATTGTGACGGTACACCACGTGGTCACCTTCCTTTAACTGAGGCAAAGGAACTGCACGCCTGTCATAAAACAATTTCTGTTTGTCTTGAACTTGCTGTAACTGTTGTCTTACATCAGTTTGGATTTTTGGTTCAAGTAAATGGTTCGAAATAGGAAGTTTGGATTTTAATTGACAGTTAACCATGAGTTGAGCTGGAGAGTATGATAATCCAGTAATCGGAGTGTTTCGGTACTCTAACAGGGAAATATAGATATCGGTTCCGGAGTGATAGGACTTTTTCAACATACGTTTGGCGATCTTGACACCGTTCTCTGCCATCCCGTTGCTCTGTGGGTACCGTGGACTGGACGTGATGGATTCAAAGTTCCAGTCTTTGGCGAATGTGCGAAATTCGGCACTGCTAAATGGCATGTTGTCCGAAACAAGTCTGGCTGGAATACCATTCCTGGAAAATATAGCTTTCATCTTATTGATTAATTCTTTTGCAGTTTTGTTTTGCAGTTCCATCAACTCAAACCATTTCGAGTAATAATCCTTGACCACCAAGTATGATTTTCCCTTGAACTCCAGTACATCCGCTGCTATAACCTCCCATCGCCGATTGGGTATCGGATGGGGGTGCAGAGGTTCCTTGGCATTCTTGTCACGGAAATGTTCACATGTACTGCACTTACGCACTAGCTCGTCTATGTCTTTGCTCATTCCTAACCAGAACAGTAATTGACGTCCACGATTCTTGGTCTTCTCAATTCCCATATGTCCCTCGTGAAGCAATTCTAACATTCGACGACGGAGACAGGGAGGCACCAAAACTCGATCACCAAAGAAGATAAGACCGTCATCTACCGTGATTTCTTCCTTTAGGGACCAGTATGGTTTCACGCAGCTCGGGATCTGCCATTTATGCTCCGGCCATCCATTCTTGTGTAGTTCCTTCAGTGCGTTGGCTACATCGTACTCTGCTGTGGCTTCTCGGAATTCCGTCCTCTTCTCTTCCGACATTGCCAGATGTTTAGACACACTGTGAACAGTAACTTCCATCTCGGGGTCCACGTTTCCTGTCTCAGGTAAGTATGCTCTGGAAAGTGTGTCAGCCATATACATCTGAGAACCTGGAATATAGTGAATATCCAGATCGTATTTTACTAATTTCAACTGGAGCCTTTGCAGCCGCGGCGAAACCTTGTTGATTTGCTTTGACATGATAGAGACCAACGGTTTGTGGTCTGTTTGCACGATGGTTGCTCTACCATAGACATAATAGTGAAATTTTTCTACTCCATACACAATGCCTAGAAGTTCCTTCTCAATCTGAGCGTACTGAATTTCTGTCTCGGTCATACTACGCGATGCATAAGCCACCGGTCGGCCCTCCTGCAGAAGGCAAGCTCCTAATCCGCTTTTCGAGGCATCTACTTGTAGGATTAAAGGCTTGGAGCTGTCATAGTATGCTAAAACAGGAGCAGATGATAAAAGACTCTTCACCTCCGACTCAGCCTTCATTTGCTCACGATTCCATTCCCAGTTGACATCCTTCTTCAGCAGCATGCGAATCGGAGCCGTAATTGATGATAGATTGGGAATAAATTGCCCTACATAATTAACCATTCCCATAAACCGTCTTAGCTCTGTTACGTTGGTAGGAGTCGGAAGCTCTACAATTGCTCTGACACGTTCTGGATCTGTCTTCATTCCCTCACTAGACATAACATGTCCAAGATAGCGTACTTCTCGTACCTGAAACTGGAACTTGTCCGGGTTGAACCTGATGTTGAGTTCTTCGGCTCGTTCTAGTAGTTCCTGAAGTGCTTTGTCGTGATCTGCGATGGTTGCTCCTGCGACAATAATATCATCAAATATGACTTGAACACCTTTGATGTGCCCAAAGTTCTCGGTGTTCTTTCTTTGAAAGATTTCTGGAGCTGATTTAATTCCGAAAGGCATCCTGAGGAACTGATATCTCCCAAAAGGTGAATTAAATGTGCACAGGTCAGCACTGTCATCATCGAGACTGACCTGCCAAAACCCATCTCGCATGTCAAGGATCGAGAACACGTTCATGCCTTGTAGTTGAGCCTGGACCTCTTCCGCAGATGGAAATGGATAATGCTCCCTCTTGATGGCTTTGTTCAGATCAATAGGGTCCAAGCACAGCCGTAAAGATTTATTTTTCTTTTCCGTAATCACTAGGTTACTTACCCAGTCAGTAGGTTTTGTCACTTTCCTGATCACCTGGCTTTCCTCCAGGTCGTTCAGCGCCTTCTTCAGTTTGTCTCGAAGAGCGATAGGCACCTTCCGGGATGGTTGGACGACTGGACGACAGTTGGCATCCACTGCAATCGAATACGTTCCCGGCATGCACCCGAGACCTTTGAAGACTTGAGGATTTTCTGCGATGATCTGTTGCCTGGTTTTGCTAGATGTTTCTATGTGATTAATCATTTTGACAAACCCCAAACTGACACAATCCGGCAGTCCCAGTAGTGGCATGAACTCTTCATCAACAATCATGAATTTCACGACTTGTTTTACTCCTTTAATGCAGCTACTTTTAATACAATGAACCTTAGCAGTTCCTGCTGGTTTGATCTTCTGGTTTCCAAAAGCTACCAGTACCGTGGAAGTTTTCTGAAGCCTGCCTTTAAATTGTTTAAATAAAGTCAATGGCAAACAGCTTACCTCCGCACCAGTGTCGACTTTCATCTTGACGTTCTGTCCACCAACATTGACATCTACAATCCATGCTCTGGCAAGATCTTCTGTCTTCTTCACAGCATTCACGCTTTTGGCGGTGAGTGTTGAGATGTACAGTGTTGAATTGTTCTCATCTTCAGATGAGTCTTCATCTGGTGCCACTTCAAATTCTGCAATTCTTCGTTGCTTGCACATCTTTGCAAAGTGATTTTCTTCTTTGCAGCGTAGACACGTCTTCCCGTAGGCTGGACACTTCAGAGTCGCATGGTGATAACCGCATTTCTTGCAGTCGTAGGATTTCTTCTCCTGCTTTTCCTCTTTCTTCGGAAAATTCTTCGTGCCGTTTCTTTCCTCTTTCTTCGGAAAATTCTTCATGCTATGGTAGCTGTCAGACTTCTTTCTTTGCACAACTGCTTGCACAGATTCTTCTTTGAGTGTCTCCACAGGTACTTTTTCTTCAATCGCCATCGCCTGCAACTTGCTAGCCTCCGCAGCCCTGCAGATGTCTGCTGCTTTCTCTAAAGTCAGGTCATTAACCCTGAGTAGACGTTCCTTTAACCCCTTGTCCGCGATTCCCAACACAAGCCGTAGTGTTAGCATTTGCTTCATCTGTGGGCCAAATTCACAGGACCCTGCTAAACGCTTCAGTTGAGTTATGAACTGATCAACGGTCTCACCATCAAGCTGCGACCGTGTGAAGAATATGCTCTGTTCGTAAATCAGATTCTTTCTTGGGGTACAGAATTCGTCAAACTTTTGCAGCACTTTGTTTAGATCTTTCTTGTCCACTCCCCGCAGCTCGAACGTGTTGAAAACTGTAAGTGCTTCGTCACCAATTGCATTCAGTAATGTGGCAACTTGATCCTCAGGATCTTCCTTGTAACCTTTCGTCACGCGCATGTAAATTTCAAATTTCTGCTTCCACAGCTTCCACTTTTCACTAACGTTCCCGGTGAGTTCGAGTTCAGGTAATTTTCGTGCTGATGCGGCCATCTTGATGCTTGCCGTTTACCTAATCTAGGCGTTGGCTTTGCGCTCTGCAACGTTTCACGTGCGATTTAGATTCAGACACCACTTCTGATCACCATGTAATGTTCTTCGAACTAGGTTGACCACAAATACTATGCAGGATAATTAATAAACCATATTTGTGGGTTCACTTCTTTATTTAATAAAGATACATACAGAGTCGTCCATGTTCAATGGCTGTCCTTGACTGACTGACTGTCCGGTCGTTCTCGACTCCCGCTTGCGGTCCCACAGCCTGCTAAACCGATCTGTGGCGGCTATATTTAAATCTTACATAATGCATGGATACAATCATTATGATAGGATCATTACAACAACTATATGTATAATGACTTTTATGAATAACTTAAGAAGAAATAGGTAAACGGTGAAGAGGTGAAGCAGCTGAAGAGAAGAGATGGATGTATGGAAGATCAACGACTCGATTGTTGAATACAGACCAATTGTGTACCTATTTTATGTGCTCAATAAATTACATTATTATTATTATTATCATTCATTTTGTTTTTGAATTTCGGCATTGAAACTCAGCTTTCTGCAATTTATTTAACAGGGAAAAACTGTCACATGGCTTCAAAATCATCACAATCAAAATATTATATTCTGAACTCTTCAAAAAATAAGTCAGCGGTTATAAACTTCCAACTTTTCACGATTTCGAATTTATCCCGCGAAGTTCTTTATTTTACATGGATGCCAACCACGCCATCGAAAAGAAATCGCTCGCCTCGCTCGTCCTCCATTTTGATTTTGATGAGTTTGTTGCTGTTTGCAGTTCATTGAAAATTACGATTTTCTGGCTTTATTTTTGAACATGAGAACAAATTTAGTATGAAAATGCTTACTAATTGAGCACTTAGATTATTCTTGCTCGTGTGATCTTTTGATATTGCGTAATAGTGATAACACTGATGAAAATGACAAGTAGTACACGAAAGTTAGGTTAGGTTCCTAGCAAATAGCGTAGGGTAGGTAGGTAGGTAGGTAGGTAGCACGAATTTGTAAAGAAGAGAGCGGTGTGTTTCAACTTTGCATACTTCGATTGTAATGCAAAGGATCAAGTGATTATGCGGGCACCATCCAGCATGACTTCAAAGACATCCAGTTTGAAAGCTCTCCTACTTCGTGCTTGGCGTGAACGGTGGTCCGATCTACAATGGAGCATCCACATCAAGACTATTCTTCCGCGAGGTGTAAGCGGAGACGTGTACAACCTAGCGGACTGTATTTTACAGCAAGCTCTAGTAGGCCGTGGACCGAATCAACTCGTCATATCGTATTTGATGCATTCGTTGAGTTCGCAGTTGGTTTCCTACGCTGCGGTCTTGCAGAGCATCTCCAAGTATGATGCGTTTAATAAGTCATACTGTTTGATAGCTCTTCTGGAGTTTCTCGAGACAATCCAGAGTGGAATTACTTGCAGAGGTTTGTTTTCTCTTATAGATCTATGTATTACATTATTATTCATTGTGTCCGACGTTCAGCTGGACTCTAGCTCAACATAAAGAGTGAATATAGTCCTACTCTTCACTTGTCATTTTACCTATGTAATAGGTTGTGTCGACTACAAACTCATGACTGAGACTCTTTGGTCTGTTGATTGATCTATATTCAGTTTGGTTGTATTGTTGCAAGCATTTCTATTAAAATCTAGTAGGTACAGTGAGATTCAGAAGAAAGCGGTCGTAGTGCCCCTGTGCCAGTGTTTCTTCAAAACTACGTACGATATCAAGCTGAACATTTCAAATTATATTGAACATATGTTAAGATCGATTGTGTAAAAATTTCAATCAATTTGAATGAGTGGAACGAAAGTTATGGAATCTTGAAGTTGGCACTTCGACCGCTTTCTTCTGAATCTCACTGTACCTATAGACCTAAAGTACCTAATCAAATTACGTACAGAGTGTGCAAGATATGTCACATCTGACCATCTTATAAGTGGTGCACAGATGATTTCAGTAGGTACCTATATAAATATAAAATAATCAATACCTAGGTAGGTAGTATCTTTCTTGATAAAATTTCCTTATTTTATTCCGAATGAAGCTTTATTATAGTTTCCCTCAGTTGAGAGGGAAATGTTGGAAAGGTTCTTTACTAATATAGACCTCAATCACCTCCTTCCCACCATCCATCCTTAATTTATCATCATCATCATTAATCGGTCGCCATTAGCCTAGTTGCATAACAGTACGACGTTAAGAGGCAAACGGAAGTGAACGGGAATCGCACGGTTCGTCATAGCGTTTTTAGAAATTTTGTCTTCCCACTAAATAATTTTAAAAAATAAGATAGTAACGACCCGTAGCAGCCTATTGACTAATAATGCCGCACACTGGAGTTCATTATGACCTCTGGAACGTTAAAGTGGTTAAATATGACTTTGAGGTCCCACCAGTAGTCATAAAGTAGGTACCTACTCCAATGTGCTGCATAATTTAGTTTATTAGGCTGTAATGGGTCGTACTATCTGATTTTTTAAAATTATTTAGTGAGAAGACAAAATTTAAGAAAATCACTTTGAAGAACAGTGCTTTGCCCGTTTGCTTCCCCAGGCCTCTAAAACACCACTAATAAGCCATGTTTGTACCCAGGCAAGCCGGAGGAAGGTCTGCTGGCGGCGTCGGTGATGTCCATCGTGCACTGGCTGCTGACGTGCACGCAGCACGCGATGAAGAACCCGGCGTGCGTGAAGGAACATCCCGACCTGCTGCAGAAGCCGATGGACATCTTCTCCGAGATGCTCACCAACGACTTCACCGTCGCCATGTTGTATCTCGCCAAGCACGAGTGTCGCGAGGTCTATCAGGAGGCCGTGAGGAAGGCGCAGGAGATCGAGGCGATGACACTCAAGCTTGCCGTGCAGGTGCGTTGGAACTTTATTACAGTGTTGCATGATTTCATTTACATATCAAATTGAGACTAACTTCTGCCAAGTAAATAATTAACAGGGTCGGTGTACCCTTTTGTAGATTTCATGATTTTTAATAATCCATCCCTGGTTCCAATACAATGGGTCAGGGGGTGGGTATTTCCACCAACACTAGGGCCGCAGGATTCCTGCTGTCCACGCCTCGCATTTCCTCCTTATCTGCCTCCTCTTATTCTTCCACTTATAATAGTTCCACAAATTCCTTCCACCGTGTTCTGTTCTCCCACTGTCTCTCAGCCTCCAATCTCTTCAAATTGTTTGAGTTCTAGGTTTAACATTTTTTTATGTTAAAGCATCCCTTGAAGAGAAATAGCTTGATAGGTGGGTAGGACCTAGCCACCTAAATTTGTGAGGTTGACTTCTCTAACTTTTATAAAATCTTTTCTTCAAAGAAATTTTACCACGTAAACATGACAATTTAATGGTAAAATGTTCTCTCAAAGGGTTTTGTAAAATCTTTTAAAGCACATTCTATTTCTGTAAAAGATTTTATAAAAGATTTTACAAAAGATTTTATATTTAAATAAGTTTTAATAAAAATTTGGTAGGTAGGAAATTTTACCATATAAAAGGGGCTAAATGCACACTTAATAATTTTGCAATGTGCAAATAATATTCTGAATTCAATTAAAAACATCCGACAGTAAAAAGAAACCCTGAAATGCACATTCAACTTGAGTTCTGAAGAATAGAGAACATCAATGTCTATCAATAACCTTGCACTGTTGTCCAACTCCTAATGTCGTACGATGTGTCTCCGACAGCCGAGCAAGCCGATCACCAAGACGCTGCTCAAGTTCTGCTCGCTCGACATGGACTCCATCTCAACGCAGAGCGACACCGTGGAGCCGCTGACGTTCTGCCTCCAGCCGCTGCTAGCTGTCGAGGTGCTGCTCAACCCCAGTACCGACACGCCCACCTTCGTCAACCAGCTGCTTATGATCAAGGTCAGTAGCGAGCTGCCGTTTTCAGGGCTAGACTTTAAACTTTTGATTGTTAAGCGGAGTGTTCAGAATTTCAGAAATCATGTTTATTAGAAGTTTCAGTACAAATACTATAAAAACGCCCTGTGTAACACGTGGATAAGCGTGCCTGTGTATTGCATTTGTAGTATTTGTGTGAAAGTTGCTGCTCTACAGGCCTAGGAAATAGCTAGGGAACAATCTTACCAATTGTGTCAATGGAGTACCTACCTAGTGATAATTTCTTTGAAAATTCTTTGAATAAAATTGATTCATATTTAAAACCAGTATAAAATGTCATTAAAACTCTTCAAATTCTTTCTGAAAATGGTAAAAAAAATATGGCCCGTGTCAAATTTGAAGTTGATCAGTCACAAAGTTCCATTTTTAGTTTTCAACTAATCACATCACATTTTTTGATAAATCCTTTATCAAAACTTGATTATCCAGACAAAAACACAGGTGAACTTAGCTTTCAAGCATGTGGGATTGGAAGGTTTCATTATAAGAATCAATCTTATATCATCATTCATCAATCATTCTTATACGTAATAATAATTATTTCTCAATTCAACAAATATTGGCGTTAACAGTTCAACTGCCGCCTCAACAACTCTACTCCTTTGACGGTGCGCCATTATAGGAGGTGAAGTTGGTTGAGGATTCGTCACTAGGGATTTCAAGCGAGTGAGTCGTTTGCTCCCTGCGCTCTGCTGGTTTTAACGTCCCATCCCAAGGTCGGTGTAACGCCTGTCGAAAGACTGATAACCGGTGCAGGGGGGTCGTCACACTAACCCCCAAACACCCCAGTCTCTCTGGCCCAACGGCAGCAGCCAGAGTTGAATGGTCACCCATCTAACCGCTGACCGCGCACAATGTTGCTTAACCTCGGTGATCTAACTAGAACCGAGGTATCAAATACACTAACC
Source organism: Leuctra nigra (assembly GCA_934045905.1). NCBI lineage: Eukaryota > Metazoa > Arthropoda > Insecta > Plecoptera > Leuctridae > Leuctra > Leuctra nigra. Next base: position 18,946,584 of record OW203772.1, read on the forward strand.
ATTGGGACATAGAAGGTTACCGTCAATAATTCTGACCGCGGGTGACATCTACTTACAGGATGTGTCCTACAGGATTTAATGTGTGTTGAATGATCTTGCAGAGACTGAAGGGCTACGACAACACGCGCCTCTACTCGGAGATCATGCGCGCGTGCCTGCTCAGCCTCAACGACGTGCTCGGCTCGAGCAAGGAGAGTCAGTGGGGCGCGTTCGTCTTCCTCAAGGTGCCGCACATTCTGAAGCAGCTGCACGTGCAGCAGATGCCCAGCGACAAGCAGACGGAGTTCTCGCAAGAGGTGAGGCGGCTTACACGCCGACTTCTGTCATGCTCGATACAGGGGAATAGAATCAACATCATTGGGCTCTCTTTCTTTTGGCGTGTGTGCAATTATTAAGAGGAACATTCATGCATTGACTTCCGCTCAGTATGGGACTCGTGACTGCTATAGCTGCAGCACTGAATGCTTTCGCCGATGTCTGAGGCCGCACTGCAAGACAAGATTCTGGCAATATAAAGACATATAATTAATTTTGTTCAATGCTACAACATGCCTTCATATTTATAACATACAGTAAAATTAAGCATATTGTTGTGCTTCGTCAGCTTTCCCTGCAATCTTGGCCTTTGTAAGACGATCTCAGCCGGACGAGTGAAGAATTTGACCTAGGTCTGTACGTAAGAACGGGGCAGTTTCGTTTGTCACTAGACATCGGCGACAGATGACTGGCCAGTCGCATGTCCCCACCCCCAGTGTACGTCAATGATTCATGGTAAAATTTGATGTTGTTTTAGCATGTAACAAGCTCTTTTCATCAAGTTTTTAATGCATTGAATTTTATTATGGATCAATCACCAGCAATCAGCACGAAACGGATCTTTTTGAAAGTTTCTAACAGTGTCACATGCTTGCACTGAAGTTGGCAATTGAAGTTTATTGATATAAAAGTAGATCATCATTTGTGAAATGTATACTTTCCTACTCAACAAACCTGAAAACCCAATTGGCATAATATGATTTTTAAATGTGATTTAATTTTCAATGTGTTCTTCCTTAGAACTCCCTAGGAATCTTTAAAATGGCCATAAAATTTATAAATGTTGATAATTTGTCAGGAACTGGCATGAAAATGTCAACCGCAAATGTACTCGTCAAAATAAGGGTTAAGCTCATAGTTCAAGAAATGATGTCTCGAGTCTAGTTCTATTAGGGTTGGGACTTGACATCGATTTTTCGATTTGACATCGATGTCGAATGATATTTTGAGTTTCGATTCGACATCGATTTGAATTGTTTAATCAAATAATCGTTTGACATCGTTTAAAAAAATCCGTGAATTTGCGCGCAGTATTGTAGAGCTGGCAACTGTGCCGCGTGCCCCTCAAGATCAGCTGAGTGGCCTGCTTCCGCCCTTCATGCATACCGCGTGTGCAGTTGAGGTTGAGGGTGGGTTGGTCAGTTGTCTCTTGCCATTAAGCGCGTGTTGTTTTTATTCTCTCGTCAAAGAATGTTTTTACGCAAAAAAATAATAATCCCGCCGTGGAGTTGAAGTGAATTGTGCAAAGTGTTTGGATTTGAAGTGAACATTACGGGCAACATTGCTAAAGATGTTGAATGCAGACAATGTTATGCTTCACGGGATATATTCCGGCAACAAGTCTAATAAAGCCATGAATTTGCAACTGGATTGGCAACGAACGTTTTTCATTAATTGTTCCCTTTTACATAAATAAATGGTGTAGTTTATTTAAATGAAAACATTACTTTACTACTTCAATCATTTCCTCGTCATTTGTTGCCTTGAGGGGGGGTGTGAGAGGGACATCTCTCGCGCTAGGAACGTGGCCTTGGGTAGATGCAACTGCAGTGTTGCCAAATTTCGCCGTAATTATTTCGATGTGGCTTATTATTACGATGTCAAAATTATTTCGATGTCGAAATTATTTCGATTTGATGTCGAAATTTTCACTTTGACATTGATTTAGCAATTCAAATCGAATCCCAACCCTAAGTTCTATTCTATTCTGCTTCTTGGAATGATTTGGGAATGGTTGCATTAACGCCGGTGTTGTGTCTATCAGGTGGTGGACGCGTTCGAGTGTCTCCTGCAGTACACTCCGCTGCTCGACATCATGGACGCCAAGTGCACGTGCAACTGCGTCGAGTGTCTCCTCAACGAGCTGCTCAAGGTCAACCTGGTGACCGACGCCCACGTCAAGCTGATCGCCGGCAAGCGCGAGGCGATGACGCTCGCCGTGCAGCGGCTGGAGGCGGTGCAGGGGGCCGTCGCAGCCACAGCGCAGGGGCAGAATGCATCAATTCCCAAGGTCAGTTGAGTGATGATTTATCAATCACATTATTATCTGTCACCAAAATGTGCCATAATTGATTAGTGGCCATATAGATTTTTTTGTCAGTAGGTACATAAGATTCTGCACTAGGAAGGCTATGGCAATCATGACAATAAAAAGGTGAATTTCTTTTAAAATGTGCAAAATTGTAAGAGTTTTACCTATTTTACAAGTGTATAGATTGATCTACAATGAGTTGGTATCTTTCCAAAGAGAAAATTAAAAACAATAGAATTAAAATCAAATGTTTTTGCGCTTTTCTCTTCTAATCGCACGTCCGCCGCATGCGGATTTTAATAGGGAATTCTCCTCAGATTTAAATTTTCTTTTAATTAATTAAATAAAATACTAGATGCTACAGGAAGACCAACAATATATAACATGTCTATGAAATAAATTTATTTCCAGAGTTATTGAGGTTTGAAAGTGTGGTTTTATTTGAATCTGGGAGGCGGGCCAGAGACGCGCTGTGATTGGCTGTGACGTCAGAACCTAGATGCTGGGCAGTGAGGTCATCCAAGATAGGGCTAAATGAGGCATTTCCCTGTGTTTATCCGGTTTGTGTTCACTTCAAATGATGCTTTTATTATAATTACATGATGTATATATTGCAATTATATCTGACAAAGGCTTTATTAAAGATAATTCTGAAAAAATTGCCATGTCTGGACATTATATTGGCGGCTAATTTTTTGTTTGGAAATAAGAGTTTTTACTAGAGATGGGTCGATACCACATTTTCACCGATACCGATACTTGTACCGATACCTACTTATTGATTTACGATACCGATACTATCGCCGATACTTTTGTTACCTTAATTTTTATAGATTATGTGCACCAAATCTAAATTCAATCTTCAGTTTGCAGATTTCAGGGTTAGGTACACCAAAGTAAGTACTCATTTTCACTTTGTACTCAACAAAACAAATGCATTATACAACAAAATTCAATTTGAAATGATGTTTTATAGTAAATTGGTTCCAGACACCACTTTTATTCCGTTTGGAACACATCACATTAAAAATAAGTTGTAACTAACAAAATAATGCAAGACGCCATCTTGAAAGAAGTTGAAACTGAAGGACAAAGACTGCAGGAAACCTTGATCAGCGGCGCTCTGATTGGTCATTGTACATAAGCCAATGGGTGTTGTTGTTGAGCAACAGCCAATGGGGAGCCAACAGTGACTGTGAAACGCGGGAAAATTCAAAAGTATTGGTTCAAAAATATCGCCAAATATGGCCAAAAAAATTGAAGTATCGCGATACTCCGATACCTATGGTATCGGTGGTATCGCGAGTATCGGTATCGGTATCGGCCCATCTCTAGTTTTTACACTTTTAAAGAGAGTGTATGACAATGTAAGTGTGCTCTTTTCTCACGATAAGTCATGAGCATGAGCTTATTTTTACCAATAAGTTTATTGGTAACAAAAACAGGAATATTTATTATTTATTATTATCAATAATTAATAATATTATCCCGATAAAAACCTGTAATGGTTTAAAATTTTGCCAAATTTCCTGTAGGTACTGTAACAATGATTATTTTTATGATAGTTAACAGCACTTGCGAGGTATCAGGCTCGAAGAAGGAGGAGAGGGGATGGGGGATCACCCCCCCCCCCCCCCCCGAGCAGTCTGACCCCCATTCACCATACAAAATTTGGTTTAAAATACATTGCAATTGAAGGGTTATTTACTAAAATGTATGCATTTTAAAGCATCACAACCACTTTTAAATTGATAAAATTTTAAAATATGCCCCCTGCGGGGCTAGAACTGAGGAGCTTCAACTCCCCCCCCCCCCCCCCCCCCCCATAATGAAAGTAGCTCCTACGCGCTTGCGTGGTAAAATTAGTATGTAGGTCCTAATTATCAATTTTTTTGAATCACTTGCATGTTTTGGAAGTCATAAGAGAAGAAGCTTAATTAAAAAAATTTAATCTGCCATAAATTATGAGATTATGTAATTTGACCTCTATAGGTCACTAATCCCACGGGTAAATTCTGAACCCATATTATTTCCAGATATTTTTCAAAACTTCTATTATCTTTAACGTATTTCGTGCAGTTATCTCATTGTTATCATGAGTACCTATATTCCAAGCCAATGTACTCAAAATTTGGCCAATTTGGGTCCAAATTAATGCCCTCCCTGTTACATTTTTTGTTTTATTTATAATTATTACGGCTGAAAAGATTTTTTCCCACTCAATTTGAAAAAAAAAATAAGAATTTAGCTCTAGAAATAAGATTTTTTTACTTTTGACCCCAAATGACCTTATATTGACCTCGTACTGAAATTTTTGGTAATAACCATCGTTCTGAAATCTCTTTTAAATAAATACAGTCATAATTGAAAAAATATTCACTAAGATTTTCGAATAATCCATGAAATATAAGGATTTATTTATTTGACCTCCGGAGGTCACCACTGACCCCAAGGGTCAAAAGCACGAATGATATAATAGCAAAATATGTTAATTGTGTCCTAAGGAACAAGTATACCAAATTTCATGATGTAGAACAAAATGATCAATGATTCCTCTCAGCTGCTTCACTACAGAAATCCATTAGAACTGCATGCGAGTAACATGGCATCTGGTTTCTGACGTCACAGCTTGGAAAGATGGCGCAGGGACGTTTCAAATCCACATGCAGACAGCAAAAGTTTGAACTAACATAACTCGATATCTAGTAGACTTAAAAATATTTAAAAAATACTGTTGTATTTCTTTCGAGGCGTAGGTTTTATTAAATATGTAATAAAATTTAAGGAGAATTCCCTATTCACTGCTCTGCAAAAACTTCATTGAGGATGTGAATAATACATACTTGCTCTATTTGAACAGTCCTGTCAAAAGGGTCATATTTAAATTGTAAAAACGTAAAACAAATTAACAATCTATGCTGATCCAGCCAAAGACGTTAATGTGACCTGTCATGTCATTCCGTCAACACAATTTAAATAATGTTGGTCTACTGAAATTTTTCAAAATGCAAATTTATGTTCCTTTCAAACAGTTTTTGCAGTTGTATAGACATGCTGTGTAGCTTGAACATTTAATCTTCCGTGTTATACTAAGAGACTTGCTGCAGCGTGAGTCTGTCTTGCAGGTGATAATCCGCGCCGAACCCACGCTGGCGCGCATCCTCAAGACTCTGGACGCCGACTACGTCAAGATCCAGGAGGCACTGCTCAGCGTGCTCGGACAGGTAAAAAGCTCGCATTGTTGTACTTCGTTACAGTGTAGTGGGATGCGAAAAATACTCTGCCAACGTGCTGATGAAAAATAATACCTACCTACGTGTTCTTCATTTCAATCTAATTACTTCATTAGGGCTGGTATTACCAAAGTTAAAATAATTTTGAGGTATCTGATTGGCTGGCCACCAATTAAATCCAAAATGTATTAGGCAGTTAATCTGGTACAATATATCCTTGGTAGGTAATACCTGGTGAACCTTATTACCTTATTTACCTTAATATACCTTAAGGTGCTGCAAGCGCGAGCGATTTTGCTGCTTTTTGTAGACACTTTTTGCGATACAATTGGAGACGAAATGGGTAGACCAAATTATTGAAATTTTAATCGTGATTAGATAAAAGACAAACTTAGGGTTATCCCTTGGTACATTTTTAATTTTTTGTTTCGTTAATTAGTAATAATTAGTGTATTTTTGGTGAAAAATTAGCTATTTTCTCGTCTCCCTGGGCGCCGTATGAAACAAAATTTCAAAAATGTGCCAAGGGATAACCCTAAGTTTGTCTTTCATCTAATCATGATTAAAATTTGAGATCAATTGGTTAACGGGTTTGGTCTCCAATCGTATCGCAAATTTCATCGTTTTACGCGGTTTTGTTGAATAACCGGCGCCTAATTAACGATGCAATAAGCAAAAATTAAAAAGGGCTACTAATATACAATCAGAGTGAACATGTGAACATCCTGTAAAAGTTACACTCACTTATGAAACAATTTTTCTCTCTCAATTTTCTAAAACGGCCAAGCGCTAGTATCACCTTAATACCTTATTTAGTGAACTTTTCTATAGTTTTTTTTATGGATGATACTATTGTGTGTCCTCAGATTCGAACACATTATGAAAGATTCAGCTCTTGTGGGTGCACTTTTCTTGTTTTTAACGCTTTAGCATCTTTCGGATGGTCATAATCAAGATCTGTCTGCCAGGTGTTGACGGGCAAGAGCTTCGAGCTGATCCTTGCCGTCGCGACTGTCGAAGGCAAGCTGCGGACGTTCGTCACCAAGCTGATCAAGTTCAACGAGTGCAGCAAGCAGGTCGGCGGGGAGGTCGGCAAGGCGGCCGTCACGCGCGCGATGCTGTTCGACACGTCCTTCCTGATGCTCTGCTCCATCGTGCACACGTACGGCTCAGAGGTAGGTTCAGAGGTAAAAATACTTCACCTTGTTGAGAAGTAGGTATTGAAGTATTCTCTTACTAAATAGCTGATGTCACTATTTCAAATATGATTGGATGAAGGCAGAATTACTGTTTTTTTTCCTCCCTCAAGAATCACTGAAATTAACTTCGGGTCTTCTAAGATATGTGAAGACAATTCGTTATTCAATTGACAATTTTGTATTGGATTGAGAGATTTAATGATTCATATTCGTCGTACCGCGATAGAATGGGAATTGAATCCACACCAATGGCCCAATGGCCTTGTGAAAGTATAAGTTTAATGCAACATGCTCAACATTCAATATGTTCTCTCAAATTGAAACATAAAATATAATAATAGTTTGGTAGCAACTTTTTGTATTCTGTGGCCTCATAATCCTAAAAGTGTGTAATAAAAATCTAGGACTGAATTAGTTAAAAGTTATGAGGACATGTTTATAGTTTATCTACTTAAATTTACCTTATAACGTGATAGTACAAACTGATAGTTTGTTGTTCACCTCATCATTGACATCCTCAACGATAGATTTCAACAAAACCTTGTTGTACTCTTTGAGTTCTGAGCTAAAGACGTTCTCGACAATGTCCTTCGCTGTAACTTTTCAATCTTAATCTCACAAACCACTTTCTCAGGTGGTGTTGTCCGAGGGTCGCGGGGACTCGTTCTTCGAGCAGTGGGTGCGAGACAGCATGGTCGAGCGCGGCCGGCCCAAGTCGCCCGACCACATGCTGCAGCACGTGGATCAGACCAAGGTCGACGCGCTGCTCGCCCAGTTCAACTCCGCCGAGACGACAGACTTCAAGACCAGTCAGGCCAAGTGGCAGGAGATCTGCCAGCACATACCGGCCACCATCAAGGTAGAATCTTAAACACGCTTTCACCATTTATATGTTCGTTTGTTGAGATTGGCTACTAGCCTACTGCTTATTTAAATTATGAAAATTAGGGATGAAGAAATTCTGAAAAATACCTAATAGATATCAGAAAATTTCCGTAACTTTTCTGGAAATATTTCCGTAGGCAGTAACAGGCACTATGTCCATCAGACTACACTGAGAGTTTGTATGTAAGAACTAAGAAGTATTGTAAAAAGTGTCATATTTCTTCAAAATCTAGACAAATTAGCAGTTTGGTATTATTTTAGTGTGAGAAAACAATTGAAAAGAGATAAAAGAAAAGCATTACGAAAGCGTTACGCTTACAAATAAACAAATTAAATTAACTGATACAAACTTATCACCTACAAGATGTTTGAAAACATTTATTCCATTATAAAGTCAGTTATTTGGTAACCTCATATGATATTTTGTGTGGGATATTTGAAATTTGTTAATTCACAACAAACAACATGTGAAAGTAGATAGGGTTGGGCAAACCTCATTTTTTTCGAATCGAACCTCGAACCGAACCTTTTCAAAAGGTTCGAAATTTCGAACCTTAAACGAACCGAACCTTTTTTTCAGAAAATGATGTTTTCCAGATGTGTAGTAAAGATAAGCACGCATAAGCACCAGTCACCATTCTCCTCCCTCCCTCTCGCAAGTCAAGTGGTTAAACACTTGAAAACAGCTGTTTAATGGGGTGTTTGTTACTCAGATATTATTTTTATTTGTACCTATACAGAGACATTGACTTAATAATATAATTGGAACAAAAAAGCGAAATATACTGCTCGAAATTTAAATATATTTCAACACTTTTCTTCCTCTCTTCAATGCCATAATGGAATTTCATTTCGAAAATACTTGCCCCAGTTGAGAGATGGTAATCCTGTGATTGTATACTCCATAAATACTTCGCATTTTAACGCGAAAATAAAAGTTCAATATTCTTCAAAAATTATCTCGTCATCGTCATACTATTTTTGATTTTGCATTGTGTTACAATGAAGTTTGGAAAGCTCAAATATACACCATTATATTTTAACTTTTGCGTGATAATCTTCCCTTCATTTAGATCGCGAATGGTTTTCTCAATGACCACTATTATTTATTCAAATACCATGAACATACAATATCATCAAAATAAAATAAAATATGCTGTCAAGTCAAGTTATTTGTCATCTGGATTACTGCGAGTTCGCAGACCTTTCAACAGAGACAAACAAAACAATCCTCCCTTCCGCAAGGGTCAGGTACCTGCTGGCTAGCAGATGCAGGACCCAAAAGTACACTCTGTTCCAAAAGTATAGCACAGTTTAGATCGCAACAATCATATTATTTCGTTTTTATACTTCGAAAATTTTACTCAACAAGGAAATTACTTCGACTTCTAAACTGAAATCAATGCTACTTTGCTACTTGTGACCAAATAGCACTTCGAATTACGGCATGAAAAATTCGGTTCAACATTTATTTGAACATGGAACACCCTATAGTGTCGCAGGATTTGAGTTTTCTTTGATTTATGATGGATTTCGGCTTACAGTCTATTTACCAAGGTTTTACCATTTTACTGTACTTGTAAAGACAAGAGGTTGGACCAGTGACAAGAGGTTGGTCGCATTATTTGAATGAAACAAGGCGGGAAAAAAGGCGGCAGGTTCGAAAAAGGTTCTAAAACGAACCTTAGAGGTTCGTTTTAGAAAAACGAACCTTAGAGGTTCGTTTTTCGAACCTAGCTAGCCGGTTTGGTTCGTTTCGAAAACGAACCGGTTCGCCCAACCCTAAAAGTAGATTTGTTTTTCAGAAATTTTAGAAAAATAAAGTTTGGAAAATTTCCGGATTTTTTTTTTTTTTTTTTTAATGGCGTTACAGGATTGGTAGTCTTACTGCCGCCTCAACAACTCTACTCCATTGACGATGCGCCATTATATCGGAGGTGAAGTTGGTTGAGGATTCGTAACTTAGGGATTTCAAGCGAGTTAGTAGTTAGCTCCCTGCGCCCTGCTGGTATTTAACGTCCCATCCCAAGGACGGTGTAACGCCCGTCGAGAGACTGATAACAGGTGGAGGGGTGTCGTTACACTAACCCCCAAACACCCCAGTCTCTCTGGCCCAACGGCAGCAACATGGCAGGCCAGAGTTGAATGGTCACCCATCCAATCGCTGACCGCGCTCAATGTTGCTTAACCTCGGTGATCTGACGAGAACCGAGGTATCCATTACACCAGCCGTTGGGATTCCGGAAATATATCTGTGGATATATTGTGGATATTATTCATTATGTTTGCGATCAGAAACAAAGAAGTGTTTGTAAATGTTTGACATTAAAGTAGCACACTAGGTACACTCGGCCAAACAAAACTTGAACGTTGACCAAATTTGAATGACTGCTGGTCATGTCCCATAACCAATCAAAGCTTGTTATTATCATTGAAATGTGAGGTCACCTACTAGAGTGAGACAATGAGATCGCTTGGACTGACTTCTGACGTTGCGATCTTACATTTATCAGCCTATCAGATTTATTGAACGTTCAAGTTTTGTTTGGCCAAGTGTACCTATCTTTTCTTCAAACAGTGAAAAGGTAAAAAAAAAAAAAAAAAAAAAAAAATCTTTCTTTTCTTTCATATTCTTTTAAGTTAATTATGTGCTTCATTGGAGGTTTTGCTGGCAACATGCCAAATTCAATCTCATTCATTAAACTTGAATTAGGTAGGTATCTCATAATCTCATTCCACATTTCATTAATAGGTACCTAAACTTGTTTTAAGTGTGAAGTAGGTAAATTAAACTACAAATCCATTGTTTCTTTTTAAATCCTCTATGAATTTTCGTAATCCAAAAATGAAACATTGAAACTTTCTGACTCCACTCCACTTTTTAGCACACTGAGATCACTGAGCTATCGATTGTTCGTATTAAAAATCAAATGTACTAAATAATATCTCCTTTCATGCCTAAATACCTATATGTTAATTTCTTGTTGTACTGGGAATCGGGAATAAAGATATGAATATTAAACTGGTAACCATAAACAAGGGTTAGTGTTCTATATGAAAAATTAGAAGCTATTAAAAATGTAAAAATGTTGTCCACTATTACTGATGTGCCACGTGATGTGCAGGAGGTGCTACTGGCGTGGGAGCACGGCGCCATCCAGGCCAACGACGTGAAGCGCATCCTGGACTCCATGCGATCGCGCATGTGCTGTCTGCCGGTGTGCGCCGCCGCTTGGCTATGCAGCTACATGCAGGTACAGTGTGCGCTTAAGAACTTGCATTCCAGAGGACTCTGAGGCTGTCCTTCCTGATCGTTTCCCTCAGTCTATAGGCAAATGATAGGAAGGTTCCCTACTAACAGGTCACAGCCGTCTTCTACTCATTGCCCATCCTTACCTATCTTCCTCATCATCTTCCTATCACAATTATTCAGAAGTTTATTACTCTCACAATTTACACAATTTATATCACAATTTATTAATTATCCATATCCTAGTTGAGTAACTGGGGGCCAATTCTTGAGATTCACAGTTTGAAACCGATTGTTTAAAACGTAAAAAAGTTGAAGGCTAAGCAATAGTTGTCAACTGTTTCCAGTTTTATACAATCTAAACGTAAAACGGTTTCAAAACGTGAATCTCAAGAATTGGCCCCCAGTGTGATGTGATGTTAAATACTTCAATATGACAACAAAAATTTAGTATTTAGTTGTTTTCTCTACAGGTCTGCTTTTAACCATTTATTACTAATTGCTACTGATGCATTGTACCCAAAAATTTTAAAATAAATGCATTGAAAATTAAAATTAACTGATCTAGCTGTAAACTGTTTTTCGAAATAAAATATTAAAATTTTTTTCAGCCAATTATGCAACAAAATTAAAAATTATCTGTCTTGATTTTCAATTTGACATGCATTTGTGACATAAAAAGCATCAAAATCACATTTCTTTAAATACCTGATGATCTATTAAGACGGCTGAGTAGTGAGTTCGACCTTGAAGAGTTTTTTGATTGATTTTTATCAATATCTTTTACCAATGTAATTTTGTAATAAAATAAGGCTTTGTACGAATATTCAGAACAGTTCAATGAAAATTATTTCATAGCTTGGAGTGGTTTATTATTGTTATTTTGTCCTACAGATGTTTAGTGCCTGAAAATTAGTAAAAATATGGCACTAAACATCTGTAGGACAAAATAAAACTCATTACCCATTCCAAACTATCAAATTAATTTTATTAATCTGTTCTGAAAACTCGTACAAAGCCTTATTTTATTACCAATTACATTGGTAAAAGATATTGATAAAAATCAATTAAAATTCTCTTCAAGGCCACGCTCACTACCCAGCCTTCTTAACTGCTTATGTAATGCCTGAATGAGCAGAAAAATGTCAGTACTGGGTCTACACCCAGTACAGAGTCATTTCCAGTACAGAGTCTTGGGCCAGTACTCGGCTATGAATGAAATGATCCCCGTTGTGTTTCCCAGATCCTGCACCAGGATGCGCTGCTGAAGCCGATGAACATGGTGCAGCAGTTCCTCACTCCGCCCGGCTCGGGAGACGAGGCCACCATGCCGGACAACTTCAAGGTCAGTACATTCCGTTCAATCCCCCGCCCAGTGATCATGACTTCAAAATATACACTTCACATACCTACTTCATATTCGATGACTTCATACTCCAAAAGAATCAACATAAATGGGCTATATTCGTAGACCTCAGTTATACGATTATCTCACTTATACAACTATTTTATAAGTCCCAACCAAGGTCCACTAAATCTCCGCTCCTACTAGCGCGCAGCACCTCACGGTGCTAATCAGGTCGTTGCACACACTTCCACTATGTTAAATACAAAAGTGTCCGCCATTGCGGAGCAAAACGACATTGAAGACGTCACGCATGCGCAAGACAACTGTGCTAACATCTGAACTGTCAGATGCAGTGTCCGTCAGTAAGTCGGCACAAGCACAAAATAGTATAAATTGATGTTTACCTTTTGTTTGATATTGATCAGTTTCATCGTCTTGGTTTTAATGTAGTCTGTGCGATCAAAGTTCAACAAAGTTTACTTTCGCTTCCGCTTTACTTCTGCTTGATTACTTCCGCTTGATTTTACTTCCGCTTTACTCCGTAATGGCGTCAGATGGAACGACCTTATTTGGCGGTTTGCTGTTCTCCGCTAGGAGAAGATTTAGTGGACCTTGGTCCCAACTAGTCCCCATCTGATCCCCATTTTAAACATTTCATTTATACTATTTGGTATATTCCCTGATCTAGGTATATCTTTCAAATTGTTTAACTGTGGCAGTTTCACAACTAATTTTTGAAACTGAATATTTTGTGTTAATGCTCCACCATGATTGCCAAAATATGTAGTCTCTCAAATTACAGGTCTAGTCTCTTCAGTTTGGGTCGAGAGCTTTTCAGATAACAATGTGGTGTGATTAGGTATAGATCACACCACATTGTTATCCTCCTTATCTTGTTAACATTATGATGATAGCTTCAAAGTGGGTGTGTAAATGGTATCAATAAGAGGAATATGAATCATTCATCATTAGACAAGGACACAACAACGAGCAATGACATTGTGAATCTTTCTTTTGTCTACTAATCAATAAATAGAATCAATTGAAAGATTTAATCAAGTCCAATGTACTTCAATCTCGGAGATCATACTTTAATTCTAGATATGTGTAACCCAACTGTTTATTGACAATGGAATTCACAAAAGATAATAATCTAACTGTTTTCATTACATATCTGCAAAAAACAAACCTCTTGAAAACAACATTCATTACTTATCCAGTTATCAATAATATGCATATAACATTTATGTTCCTAATTTATTGAAACTACATACTATGTATTAGTATCAACTTTCTGTAATATATAGCCTTACATGTCGAGTACAACAGATGAACATCTAGATTGCCCACCAACCCGTATTCTCTAGTAGTGGAGTCAAGATGTCTTATATAATGGCAAATTAGTGCGTTTATGATACCTTTTGTGAAAATTTGTACCCTTACTAATTCGAGTATGAGGAATCCAAAAATCAATGGCACCAACCTGAGAATTTAATACTCTCTGCGTAATTAGCATAAGTAGCATTTATTTATTTATTTATTTATTTATTTCACAGCCATTTGGTCACATCTTTTTTTAAAATTTAATGTATAAATGTTGTCAATAGAATAAATAACAGGTTAAAAAAGTACATAAATTCATAATACACCACAAAACGCTAAAAAGCTTGGTAAAAACAAGGTTAGAATGCATGATCCATGAATTCGTCGGTTGAGTAGAAAGATCCTTCCAACAGCATGATTTTGAGTTCCCTTTTAAATACATCACTTGTCTTGGAGTTTTTTATTGTTTCTGGGATTTTATTATAAAATTTCCGACCCATTTGTAATACACCCTGTGATGACAGCTTTAGTTTACAATAATTGTGCTGAAGGTCGTTCACTCTCCTCGTGTTATGCACATCTGGATTACCTGTATTGAAGAGGTTCAGATTGTTTCTTACAAAAATACAAGTGTTAAAAATATATATACAGGGTAGTGTCAAAATTCGCAAGTCCCGAAATAACTGCCTACAAGAATCTCTAGGCCCCCGCCTCATCATCTGCCTGACAATTCTCTTTTGGGCAATAAACACACGCTTGCTTGATGTCGTTGCGCCCCAAAACACTATACCGTATGACATGATGCTTTGCGCCAGGGCGAAATAGACAGTTCTCACTACAGCTGTGGAACATTGGTTTGCCAAAGTCCTTATCAAATATCCAATTCTCGCCATTTTAGATACTAGTTCGGTTGTATGAGGAATCCACTTTAGTTCGTGGTCGATAGTGATGCCGAGAAACTTGGTGGTTTGGGAAGTCGCCATGTTGATGTTAGGCAGTTGCCGGTTTCCTCTAGCAGAGAAGACCATCGCTTGAGTCTTCTCAGGGTTTAGAGTTAGGCTATTGTTCTCAAACCACACTTTCAGCTGGTTTGTTATAGCTTTAATGTCTTCGCTGAGGTCTTCCAACGACGACGATTCTACAACCGCCGTAGTGTCGTCGGCATATTGGACCACGCTCCCATTGACGTCTGAGATGGTAACATAAGGTCCGAGGTCGTTTAACAAGCATACTGAATATGAGAGGACCAAGGATTGACCCCTGCGGCACTCCACAGGTTATGGTTTCCCAGTTTGACTGCCCACCATTGTGGACAATCACTTTTTGTGCTCGGTTCTTCAAGTATGACTCGAACCACCGTCCCAGCACTCCACTCACCCCATAACACTGCAGTTTTCTCAATACCAGATCGTGTTGAAGCGAGTCGAAAGCTTTCGACAGATCACAGAAAATCGCACCAGCATGCTGTTTGTTTTCTAGTATTCTAGTTATGTTGTTAATAAGTCCGAAGGCCGCTGTGGTTGTCGAAAACCCAGGGCGAAAGCCGTGCTGGTGTTCAGAAACCATAGATGTCTTCTCAAGATGTCTGGAGAGTCTAATGTGCATGAGCTTTTCCAACACCTTTGCAAACGACGGAAGCAATGCAATCGGTCTGTAATTGGAGCTGACTTTCTTGTCCCCCTTCTTAAGAATTGGCTTGATAATTGCTCTCTTCATTTTAGCGGGGAATACTCCGGTAGAAATTGAGCTGTTGATCACGTCAGCAAGTGGGGCTGCAATCATCCCTGCGCATTTTTTTAGGAGGCTCATCGGCACCTCATCCCATCCCACTGACGACTTTGATTCGAAACCTTTTAATATATTGATTATTTCGGGCGCCGTAACCTCTTCAGGAACAAACGCGGCGGCGTCCTGCGGCCAGACTGTCTTGAGCTGACGAACGCACTCGTCGGTGGTTCTGCGTGAACTCTGGTCGGCACCTATCGACACGAAATATTTGTTAAGTGCTGTGGCGACATCGTGCGGATGATCAATGTGAGCGTCTCCCGTTGTCAAGACGATGGGCTCGGGTTCCTTTCTCTCGGTGCCCGTTAATTTCTTTGAGAGTTTCCATAAGGTGGCACTTTTGTTGTTGGAATCACGTATCATTCGTGAGTTGCACTCTATCTTTGCAGCTCTTATGTTAACCTTAATTTTCTTTTTCAGGTTCGTTAGCTCAATCTTCATCTGTGGTGAAATTCGTAACCTTAAGGCTAAACTTAGGTCTCTACGTCTCTTACAATCGGATCTGATTTCCGGCGTAATCCATGCCTTCGAAATCTGTTGACGCCTCGAGTGTGATGGTTTCCTGGGGAAGAATTCTTCCAGCGTAAGCAGAAATATGCGCAGGAATGCGTCATACTTCTTATCCGTGCAACTTTCCATGTAAACTGGAGACCAGTCCACGTTGCCAATAGCCAGGGTAAACTCTTCAATAGCCTTGTTTTGAAACCTTCTCCTGAAAGGCTTGTTATTGTTATTCCCGGTGTTGGATTTTATGATACTAGTACCCGCTGGGATTTTTATTAGCTGCCCAGCATGATCGGACAGTCCCGGGTCAATAATCGTCAAATCCACAAGGTATTCCCAGTTAGTTATTACTAGGTCGATCGTGGACGTACAAGTCGGAGTGGTTCTAGTTGGACCGCCCTTCATGATCCAGAATCCGTATGCCGACACTACTTCCTCCAGCGTAGAATTAAGCTTAGGATCTTGGATGTTTACATTCATGTCACCACATAATACCACTCTCTTTTTAGATTTAGAGATTTTATGCAGTAAAGCCTCCAGATACTCTAGAAAAGGCTGAAAGGTGGCGAGTTCGGGGGCTCTGTAAATAGCGACCAGGACAAAGGATGGATCCGTCTTAATTTCCACCGCACAAGCTTCAAAAACACTCTCTTTTGAGAGTGATAGTGATAGCATAATTAATAAACATGGATAAAATAATATATAATTTTATAATATGGTCTTTATGGGTATCCATCGAAAGCTCGTCATGTCTACAATCCATATAAATCATAAAAAATTAATTTTTTTCATTCACATAATAATTAACCGCATAATTAATTATTTTATAAAAATCGCCATTCAACAAAAAGCTTAAATGACCCCCTCAGATTTTGATAAAACTTGGTAGGATTGGTCACAAGCCCAAAGTAAAACATACGTATTTTTTGGTTTGTCCATTTATTGAGTACTTTTGGATTTCCAGGCCCTCAAAAATCGAAAAATCGAATTTGATGAAAATTTTGTGTTTAGTTCCTAATTAGCATAATTAATTATTAATTGATTGGTCACAATCCCAAATTAAAACATACGTGTTTTTTGGTTTGTCCATTTATTGAGTACTTTTGGATTTCCAGGCCCTCAAAAATCGAAAAATCGAATTTTGATCAAAATTTTGTGTTAAGTTCCTAATTAGCATAATTAATTATAATTAATTATCTATCTATAACTAATTAGCATAATTAATTTTATTAATTATGCTAATTAGGAACTAAACACAAAATTTTGATAAAAATTCGATTTTTCGATTTTTGAGGGCCTGGAAATCCAAAAGTACTCAATAAATGGACAAACCAAAAAATACGTATGGTTTTCTTTGGGCTTGTGACCAATCCTACCAAGTTTTTTCAAAATCGGAGAGGGTCATTTTAAGCTTTTTGCTGAATAACGATTTTTAAAAAATAACTAATTATACGATTAATTATTATGTGAATGAAAAAATTGAAATTTTTATGATTTATATGGATTGTTGACATGACGAGCTTTTGATGGATACACATAAAGACCATATTATAAAATTTTATATTATTTTATCTATGTTTATTAATTATGCTAATTATGCTAATTACGCAGAAAGTATTAATTTCTCAGGTTGGTGCCATTGATTTTTGGATTCCTCATACTCGATTTAGTAAGGGTACCAATTTTCACGAAAGGTATCACAAATGCACTAATTTTAGACATCTTTACTCCACTATAGAGCATACTTGGGAGTCGAGATTTCTCTTCGTTTTAATTTTTTTTTCTTTCTTATTTTGATGTCTTGTAGTAGGTCTAGAGGTTATTATTAAGGTTTTGTTGGTAAAACAGGAACAAAGTGAGAATTGTAATGGAATAGGAATCCGGTATCAAGAAAAAGGTTACGATTTATGAATAAAGTTTGATAGATATGTGTAAAACATGTTCAAATTTACAAATTGGGGCATTGAAATGCAATAAATTAATAATTTATCAGTAGTGATTACTTAACTAATGGTTATTATTACATAGGACATACTAATTACAGCATAGGTATATTATAAATTATTATTATAATTTTATTATAAAATAAAAAGTAAACTTGCCTACTACATTTTTACAATAAAATATATAATTTAACTCTTAAAATTTACATGATTTCTGTAAAATTGGTTTAAATGTCAATATAATTGGAGACCTTATCGTGCCTAATTAAATAATTAACAAGCTGTTTATGTAATCTTCAATCTCTTTTCTACGAGTGCTGTTTGTTCTCTTACAAACCATATCAGCAGGTTTTTTGCCGTCTTTGTTCAACATTGTTAGTTTGGCACCGAGTTTGTGCAAGCATTTCACTGCTTCCAAATTACCATGTTCAAAAGCGTAATGTAAAGCTGATGACCCGACATTATCTGGCACATCAAGGTCAATATCAAGATGAAAAAGGTATTCTATAACAGATACATGACCGTTTACAGAAGCAATGTGAAGGGGTGTGGACCCAATGTCGGTTTTTACATTGAGTTCCACTCCGAGCTCGTGAAACAATTCTATTACCGCTTTCTGCCCGGTCTTGCAAGCTGCGTGAAGAGGCGTGGACCCGTTAATATCCTTCACTGTGAGATCAACACCAAGAGATATTAAGAATTTAATTACATCTACTTGGCCATGTTCAGAAGCTATATGGAGAGGCGTTGCACGTGTGTTACTTTCCACATTTAGATCCAATTGATGTTGATAGAAGAACTGGATGACATTAATTTTACCGTATTGTGCAGCTATGTGGAGTGGCGATAACCCGGCGTGGTTTTTCGGTGATATGTCTAATTTTTGCTCGTGCAGAAATTTTATGATTTCCATATTACCATACCGAGAGGCAATGTGTAAGAGAGAATCGTTATTTGAATTACTTGCATGTATGTCCGCTCCGATTTTGACTAGGTATTTAACAACATCAAGCGACCCGCCACAGATTGCCAAATGGAGCAAAGAATCTCCGTCTTTTGCCGTACCTGATATTGGCTGACCTCTTTCGACAAGGAATTTTATTTCATCTAGATTGCCTTTTAGGGCAGCTGTAAAAAGTCTCTTTTTTAACACCAAATTTCCATCATTTGATTCCCCAGCTGGGATTTTTCTCTTCATACTTTTGCTTAGTGGAGTGACTTGTCTTTTAGAATGATCTACGCTTACCGTCATACTTTGGCTGCGTGGTTTGGCTTGACCTTGCCGTGATTGATCTAACTGAAAGAAGTACTCGTCTAAATTCAACAATCCGTTCTTAAAATCAATCCAAAGTTGTGAATCATCTAACTTAACAGCGTGAAGGTCTGCTCCATATTCAATTAGCCATCTCGCAACTGGTATATTTGCTTTTCGCAGAGCCAACAACAGGGGTGACTCTCCAAGAATGTTCGATGTATTTACTGGGGAACCTTTCCGTACGAGAAAGTCTGCAACCTGAACTGTTGCTGCGAAATGAATAGGTAGAGAGTTGTTGTACTGACGCTCAAGACAAGATGCACCTCGCTCAGACAAGAAATGCATCACATCAACATGGCCGCCCTCTGCACTCTTGTGCATCGGGCTTGCTCCACTGTCTCCACTGCAATCTACAGCTGCACCACACTCGACGACAAGATACTTAACTACTTCCAGATCACCGTAACGAGAAGCCAATAGCATCAGATCAACTGGAGCACTGGAGTTGGGGGTTGACAAGTACCGAATGAAGTCTTTGCAAACTTCTACTTTGACTCTCTTCTGGGTTTCTTTCATGTCATCTGCCTGTCCACCTGCCTGCAGGAGCAATGCAGCAGCTTTCCATGAACCTGCTGCATCTGCGTATTGCAAAGGTCGCCACTGCAGCAGCTTGTCTTGAAGATGAATTTTCGCTTTATATTCCAAGAGTTTACCTATCATCACGACCTGATTTGGACCATTATTTGCTGCTGCAAGGTGTAAAACCGTTCTCCCGCAAGAATCCGTTTTGTTAATATTGCCACGTTTCCAAATCCTCCATGATGGCAGTAAACTGTTGAACTCATCTAAGTCCTGGAAAATCACTGCTTCATGCAACTTTAAACCAGCGGAGAGTTTGAGATCGAGAAATGTTCTTACAACATGAAATCTGGACTCGAAAAGTGTCTTTCTAAGAAACTCTTGTATTTTGGGGTAATTTCGTAATATCCAAAGAGCTGCAAAGTATTCTGCATACATGTGTTGGATGAAGTGGGGTTGGCCATTGACTACTTTGCTGATAATTCCAGTTTTTACAAGACTCTGTATGACTTCCTCCTGAAGATAATCTTCTGAAACTGCTTGAACATCGTGAGAGAACAGAATGATTGAGGCGGCCCGCATGTGATTTCCCAGAATATTCCCAATAAGGAATGGTTTGTCTATTTTAATGGCCGCATTTGCTAAGCTATCCTTCCTTTTCACCTCTAAATAATTATTGATTTTCCTATCAACGAAACCTTCAAACATGTCGAGTAGGTCGATTCTCTTAGGGAATGGCATTACACCACTATTAAAATACTCATCAAGATGTGGATTGAAGTATTCTGCTAACATGAAGTTCTGATGTGCATTTCCAGAAGCAAGATTTCCTATGATAAGCCCATTTTTAGATAGTGCAATTAAATGATCAATAAAAGTGTTCAGGGTCCTTTCGGGGAGAACAGTTCTTTTGCCTCTCCAAAAATGTTCGAAGAAAGTCTGTTGATCTTCTGGGGAGAAAGGTACGAGAGAGAAGGCATTTACAATCAGAGCATTTTCCAAACTAACTTTCACAACATTTCGAGAAGTTATCCAGATTTTATCAATTTTAGTTCCAAGAAGGTGTTTCAGAAGGGAACAAACAGCTCTCTCATAGAATGGACAGACCTCGCTTACTCCATCAATAAACACTGTAATTTTTCCTGACAACATCAAACGATGCATGAATAAAATGTCTTCAACATCGGATGAAATGGTTGATCGGGCAGTGTGGTTGAGAAAGTCAATGGCTGTAGTTTTGTTGATACGATCTGGGTTCAGTTTGGTGAGATAATGTGCACAGTCATTTAAGTTGACTCGCACAACCCAGGTGGAAGGATCGGCTTGCTTGACAGTTTGAGCTAAATGAGTGATTAAAGTTGTCTTCCCCATCCCCGGCTCAGCGATCAACACCACTACTCTGTCAGGGACATCGGCCAGGGATTCAATACGAACATCTTTGTCATTGCAGCTAAGATGACGAGGAACGTAAAGGTCGGTCAATGGTTCCAAATCCTTACCAACTTTGAGTTTAGCATTGAACACCTGGGCCAGATTAATTCCTTGTAACTGCTGACTGATATAAGTGGTGTCATTACCTATCAATGAACTAAGGGACATATTGTGTCCTTGGAAGTGGACTGGACGCTTCATCAACTCACTCTGGGTTTCCAAAGTCAGGTCTCTCCACTGACAAAAAACTTTCAATTGTGACAATACTGGTTTTAATGCTTTTGCTAAAATGTCCTCTTTGTCTGAGATCAACACAATGGACAATTGTTCTTGTGTTAAAGTGTTGAATAAACAATCTGCAAGGTCGTTAGCGTCCTCAGTTAGTAAAGTTTCATCACAATCTATGGCAAGACCTTGGCACAATCTGTTCTGCCAAATTGCCACCATTTCCTCCTTCCTTCTCAGAAATTCCTTCACTCCAGTGAAGATGTAGCTACTAACCTGGTTTTCTGTACAAGCCTGATACAGTTGGGAAACTACAAAGATATTACTTTCTTTTTTCACAAGCATATTAACCCGCCGACTATCAACAATTGTTTTGTAAACAATTGAGACACAAACTTGAATCCCTCTCTCTTCAGTTCTGCAATCTTTGGTTCTGATAACTGAGCTATCCTTGAAGTCATGATCGACTTCCAAAGATCAGATTGTTCTGTGAGCCACGACCCATTTGGTTTCTGGTCACTCCACCACTCACTGACCCAGCCAATCAACAAAGTGTTTAATGACTTCACTTCTGACTCCTTGGATGCATGACAAGCTTTCTTGATTTCTAGTGAGATTAAGGGGTCAAGTTGCTTTTCATTTTTTTGCCCTGTACAGAAGTAAAACTTTTTGATGAATGATTCAAACCATTCCAAATTCTGGAGTTTTGACATCTTCTGTTTGATGGAATAAAGAGTTTCTTTAGAAGAGTTATGCAAAAGATCTCTTTTATATGAATTTAAATCTACATAATCGGACACTTTCATTTTTACAAAACTTTGTTGGATGACACTAGCAATATTGGTGGGAGAGTACTGATCCAAATTTGTATTTAAATTGTCTAAGGAATTTTTGAATGTTTTTATTTCTTTTATGTATTCATTGAGAAGTAAATCTTCGGAAAAGTAAAAAATGCCTCTTTCATTTGAAATAAGCATTTTGTTTGCTAATAATTTTGATACTTTGTTGTGTTTATTTAGATCTTTATGAGGCTTTGCATTTGTGTAGAGAACAAACTGGAAATCATCAAACTCTCCTTTCCATGGCCAAGTTGAAGCTTTAGATTCATATTGTTCTTTGACTTCTACAAAAGAATCACAATACTTTACAACACTGAATTCACTCTTACCACTCAAAGCAAGTAATTGAACATACCCTACCCGACTAGATTCTTTGTGCTTCAACTGTATGAGTGTTGTTGTCCACTTATCTTGATCGAATTCCTTGGTCCGAATGACAATATCATCGAAGGCTCCAGCGGCCGCAATGTTGGTCGCCATGAAGAACGGCTGGCCGCTGTTGATTGCACGCATGAACATCAGTGCCAGCATGTTGACCTCGAAGTTCTGACCTTTTGTCGTTGCTCTTCCCGGAGTCTTCTTGTAGGGTGATAGCCCAACGTCGCTTCTTTCTTTGACAGAGCTGTAGAAAAGAGTAAAACAGTCATCTTAGACTTCCTGTAAAGTATAATTCAGTGGAAATGACATGTCCAGCTGAATTAGGAATTACACTTCGTGTTCGTTCATTTTTATTAAATTAATAATAATAGATCATAATAATAATGTTCTGTAGAATATTCGTTTATTCTCAATATTTCTTCAATTTTATTATTTTTAAGGAAAGCAAGTCCACCTTGAATGTAGTTAAGTGAGCGTAGCGAGCAGCCACAATACACTTATGCCACTTTCTCTCTGTGTTTTTTTTTTTTTTTTTGCCTGCACTGCCCAGGTCAAACCGTTCATCCAATCACTCTGAAATTTTGCACACAGGTAATCGAAGCGGTCTCTTGGATCGTTTTTGAACGGGATCCTGTGATTGGTTGATAACTGAAAACAGCCTGTAGCTCACACCGTTCGACCTGTCAATTCAAATTGAAATTTTTCACAGTTGTTAAGGCCGTCTTATAGTAGGGTTATAATTTCATGGAAATCCATTGATGGGTTAAAATTAAAATCATGTATTCAGAAATTTTTTAAATTTAAACTAGAACCGTTTGACCGATCAACT
This sequence comes from Leuctra nigra, assembly GCA_934045905.1. Classification (NCBI taxonomy): domain Eukaryota; kingdom Metazoa; phylum Arthropoda; class Insecta; order Plecoptera; family Leuctridae; genus Leuctra; species Leuctra nigra. The sequence continues at coordinate 18,969,937 of OW203772.1, forward strand.
CAAAACTTTACGTGGCTTTGGGACCAACATTTTTTGCGTTATTTGCAGACTAATCTAGCGTTATATTCAAAACTTATTTTCATTTTAAGGACATGTTATTGTATAATCTTGAAATATTTGCATATATATGCCAATAATTTCAATTATTTTATCACTGCAATGATGCTCTAGTTCCAAGGCATGTAGAGCAGAGACTGGCAGACGCATATCAAATCGCATACAAATACGATGGCTCGCTAATCAACGCAGTACACAGAGCATTTTCCTAGTAATTTGTCAAATGAAACTGAATGTTTTCAACAGTTTCATCCTCGTTACCCCGACCCTCCTAGCCTTGCAACGCACACTGTTGTTTCATACAGTGAAACAAGTGAATGAATAATTAGTGCAGATGATATAATTGTAAAATCTATTAACTTACCCAATGAAATCTGAAGTCGTTCTTGCCAGGCCTTCTTTTATGAAGTCAGAGATTTCCATATCCATTTCCAGTTTTCCTTTGTCTTGATCTTCATTTCTCTTTTCAAAATTGACAGACTGCAGTTCCTGAATTTTATCCTCCAATTTCAACTTTTCACCTTCAAGTTCTTCAGTTCTTTTGATATTAACAGACTGCAGTTCTTGAATTTTATCCTCCAATTTCAACTTTTCCCCTTCAAGTTCTTCAGCTCTTTTCCCAAAATTGACATTAACAGACTGCAGTTCCTGAACTTTATCCTCCAATTTCAACTTTTCACCTTCATGTTCTTCAGTTCTTTTGATATTAACAGACTGCAGTTCTTGAATTTTATCCTCCAATTTCAACTTTTCACCTTCAAGATTTTCAGTTTTTTTGATATTGACAGACTGCATTTCCTGAATTTTATCCTGCAATTTCAAATTTTCACCTTCAAGTTCTTCAGCTCTTTTCCCAAAATTGACATTAATAGACTGCAGTTCCTGAATTTTATCCTCCAATTTCAACTTTTCACCTTCAAGTTCTTCAGCTCTTTTCCCAAAATTGACATTAACAGACTGCAGTTCCTGAACTTTATCCTCCAATTTCAACTTTTCACCTTCAAGTTCTTCAGCTCTTTTCCCAAAATTGACATTAACAGACTGCAGTTCCTGAACTTTATCCTCCAATTTCAACTTTTCACCTTCAAGTTCTTCAGTTCTTTTTCCAACATTGACATTAACAGAGTGCAGTTCCTGAATTTTATCCTCCAATTTCAATATGTCACCTTCACGTTCTTCTGTTTTCTCTTCCAAATTTGTTGTGATGTTGCCTAACTCTTCAATATTTTCTTCCAATTGTGTCACATATTCTTCTTGAGATTTCAATTTATTTTCCAATTCCAACTTAGCGCTTTTAAGTTCTTCGTTTTTCTTTCCCAAGTTAAAGTTTTTAGACAGCATTTCTTCAATTTTCTCTTCCAATTTAATTTTTTGATTTTCATGTCCCTTATTTATCTCTTTTAAAGTCAGGTAATGTTTGCGCATACTTTCAACCTTGATTTCTAAACTTTCCTTTTCTTCCTTGTGCTGTTGATTCATTGAAGAAATCTCCGTATTTAGAACAGTGATATCGTTTCTCAGTTTTGTATTCATCTCGGAATATGTTCTTGGGACTTTGGCAGTGTTGGTTCTTGACACTTGATCTGTCACTTTCCTGGGACCCGGCTTGTCCTTCGGCCCAGGATTCATCTCCACACCACTGATAATTAACAACGCTAACAACAGAATCCGTGGCATCACGCGAGTACCGGAAGATCTAGCTTCTCCCCTGCCTTCGTATCTCATACCGCGAGATCTTGTCCTACAAACACCCCCACACCAGCCTCCTACCACCGCTCGCCACTGCTCGATATTAATCCCCATGACGACGTTACTGACGTAAACCCTTTAACCCAAGTGGTAACACGCGTAAAACCATGGAATTATGAATTGCATTGGTAGTACCACACGAATGCACTCGGACACCAGTCGACACATTGTTGTGAATGCAATGTGTCCACATCGAGTGCTTTTAGCTGCGGCTTCAGCTTATCAACTGATTGATGTACTACGTTGGTAACTAATTATAAGTAATACCAGAAAGCTCCTGATAATCAAATTGCCAATTACGTTTTAATCAATAATCTAATCTGATACGAAATTCAGTTTCTAATATTATCTTGACTGGCAATTTGGGAAAACAATAAATACCTTGATATGCATTGATAAGACACCTAATTAAGACATAGTGATGAATGAAAGGTAATAATGCACAGCGAACATAAGCCAGTTTAAACCAACATATCCAATAAATCAATCATATCAAATAACGTAACTATTTCATCATATTTCATCATAAGTGAAAGCAAACCCCAATCAATGCTGCAACTGCAAGTGATCCAATTGAGCTTCATACTTTTCAAAATCAATTTTGAGAACAAAATAAGAAAATACGAATGTACACCCACGGTCAGAAGAGGTTAACTGCTAAGTTGGAGCTAAATTTACCGTCAATATTTGTTATTTTTATGTATGAGGTTGTTGGTTGGTTCTTATAATCAAATCCTTCAATCCCACATGCTCGCCATCTGTGTTTGCCTCTGTGTTTTTAATCAAGTTTTCAAAAGGATTTAGAATTTTGCAAGCAATTTATGTGATCACGGGCGTACTACACAAATTACCCAAATTTACCCAAATTAAACCCAAATTTCTTTACCAATTTCAATTTGTATTATACTGTAAAAATGTAATGTGTTAAAATGTTTGTCTTGATGATGTTCTAAATTTAAACTTCAACATTTGTGTGTTTGTTTTAATTTTTCAACCAATCTTTGAGGATTTTTCTCAAACATTATAGTATATTATGGTTACCTAGTTTGTGTATTAGTTTATGTGTAAAATTTTACACCGATTAATTGAATTGGGACCTTAGTGTCAACAAAAATCAAAAAAGAAACAGAAACTGCCGTATTACTCACAAGTAACACAGTTATGTTTGCACTAAAAAATATATGATTTTGGTGTAGGACTCTAAAATGGAAAGTGATTGTTTCAATGTTTATTCTATTGCGTTATCATTCTCTGTTGTCTTTAAAAACTAACATAAACTCTCTATTTGTAAGAAGCAAATGAATGATTCTTTGTATTTGCCTGCGCAGGAGCGCGCCGGGCTGATGAGCGTCATCATCCGGCAGATGCAGTACGACGTCCACCCGCCCAACAAGACCAAGGTCACGACGCTGAGCCACAGCATCATCTCGAGCCAGCCGATCAGCGAGCAGCTGGCCGAGGTGTGGGCGGAGCTACACGCCAGGGGCGGAGTCAACATCGACGCCACGCACCTGCTGGAGCGGCTGTTGAACACCGGTGAGCGGAGTGACGAGCATCAGGACATGTGGTTACATGTGTGGTTATGTTATGATAGTTGAGAGGTGTCAAAACACAGAGCATTACTGGCTGGAATATATTTCAAAGTAACAATAACCAACAAAGATTGTTTTTTTTACGTTAAAACTAGAGATGGGCCGATACCGATACTCGTGGTATCGGTCAATTTTAATGCAATATTTTCGATACTTCGATACTTATTATTTTTTGAGTTGAAATTTTGAATTGTGGCCGTTTTCCCGCCATTGGTGCTCATTGGCATCACGTCAGTGAGCTGTATCACCATTGGCAGATGCCTCAACCAATCAGAGCCAAGGTTGCAAGGAACATAATCTCTGAGACTTTGGTGGACAGGAACTACAGAAATATAAAGAAACAAAAGTATCGGCGATACTATCGGTATCGCTAATCATAAAGTGAGTATCGGTATCGGTGAAAAAGTGGTATCGACCCATCTCTAGTTAAAACTGTAAAAATGCTATTGCCGTCATGATTCCCTATATCGCCATGACAACAAAGTCTTCACCCTGTTGGCACAAAGTGGACTCGTAGAATGAAATTCATCCCTAGAGCTGTTTTTTCTGTTGATTTGTCCCTTGAATTTCATCTTTATAAATGAAAATTGTAAATTTAAAAGAGTATACCGATCTGGGATTGTCAATGTCATAATTGATCTTGTCCACAAAGAAGGATTAATAGTACCTATCTACATTATTGTGCTCCATTTCCTTGCTTGAATACCCCAAGAGATTTTAAGCCTTTTCTCTTCCCAACTCAATACTGACTGATAGTATGTTTGTGCCACCTGAGAACATGATTACGATCACATGTTCGATTGCACGAGTACATGTAAGAGTTGTGTGTCGCGCAGGCGGTGCGCAGTGGTTCGCGAGCAACATCGTGCGCGAGATCATGAAGCTGCGCTACCAGGAGGACCTGGACCGCGCCGTCGACCTCGCGTTCGCCATCTTCTACCTCGACATCGAGCAGTGCACGCTCGCGCTGCTCACAGAAGTGCTGCCGCAATATCTGCACAACGTGAGTGTCTTGTCACCGTTATTGATCACAGCCGTGTTTTCAGAGATTTCTAGGGTGTACCAAAGGGGGCCTAAAGGTTCCATTTTCGAAACCCTCAGGTTCAATTTTCAAACCTTTTACGAACCTTCAATTTTTTTTTGCTACTCATCTGTTTATTAGCGCAATTTATTCTATAATACCACTTACTAATTTGGTACTGCAATCAGTTTTTACTCTTATCTTGATTGGTCGCATTACATTTTATAAAGTGAAGAGACTGAGAAAGTATTGGAAGCAAAAATAACAATGTTCTTTTCATGATTAATAAACAGAAACCCCTCTTGTGTTAAATTTATGTAATCTCTTTGTACAAATAGCATTTTTTTAATAGATATTCACAGTTTGTGAAGATTCGTTAGGGCTTGGAAAAGGTTCGGTAATCTAGAGACTTGAGGTTCAGTTCGGGTTTGGTTTCAAAATTGAAGGTGCGCACAGCCCTAGAGATTTCCAATATGCAGACATTTGCGTAAGACAAAGTTCAATTTTATTTGTATTGTCGCTAAATAAGTGGAACATCGTTTTGTTCAAGTTCTGTTCTGTGCACATTCTTGATGGAAATTAGAACATGATCATAATTATTCATCCTTTGCCATTAGCCTGGTTATCAATACGTAGTTTATTAAAGTTATTCTTATTCATAAAAATGTAGACCCCATCTTGGATAAAAAACTAAAAAAGTTTTGCCAGGTGTGGGGTTCGAACCCACGTGTTCCTGAGAACATTTGAACTTAAGTCAAACGCCTTAACCACTCGGCCAACCTGGCTATCTGGATTCAGCAATCTCAATGGGCCTATGAACAGAGCTGATAACACTCTGCTATCAGTTACTGCACCAGATTAGAGGTACATAGAGGTGTTATTGTTCACCCTCTTCACTGCCATCAAGACATGTGGTTTTAGAACATTCATGGGGAGAGCGGGGCCTCAGGTACTACAAAATACAGAATTTATATATTATGAAACAAAACATTTTAAGATGAAGAGACACTAATTTTCAGAAGAATCAATAGCTTATCCCTGCATCTGTGAATAATTTAAAAAGTCTTATGCCTGCACACAAAATTCTCATTCTCATTTCTACCATTTGAAACTTATTTTTAACAAATGTGATTGCTTAATAAGTCCTCCCCCTCCCCCCCCCCCCCCCCCCCCCCTCTCCACAAAAGTGATAACTAGATCTCTCAGCCTATGTGAAGGTGACAAACACCTTGATTACAATGATTGAGCTCTATTATTTGCTCCTAGAGGGCAGGGTGATAGCAGCCTTATCAGTGAGATTGTATACAGCTGCTGTCATCAGTAAGCTGCCAGGTATTGTTGTAGTACCTTGAACTTGGTGCACAATTATACTAGGAATGATACTAGTGAATTTGTGAGTTATCATACTTTTTATATTTTGTGGGCAAAAGTCAATTTTTCTTGTCATAAAATTAGTGTAGGTACTTATTAATTTCTTTCTTAAACCCTTTGTTATTTATTTGACATACAGTAATTTTGCTTCGTGTGACACTACTACACACAGTCATTAATAAGCATAATACAGTATGAAGCAAGTTGGTTCAAACTTGACGCTCTGGACTAAGCGCGGTTGGATATCCCCGATGTCTTTGCTAAATGAGGTTTTCTATGGTTTCCCTGAGTCAAGAGGAATCATTTATCTGATACCATTAGACTAGTTGCAGGACAGTTCTGAGCTTGTGGAAGTTATTTTAATTCACTTGAACGATGGTGTTCTCAGGTGCAGAGTGCCGAGCTGGTGGAACCTCAGGCCTCGGCGCTCGCCAAGCTGAGCTCGTACTGCGTCTACGCCGCTCTCGAGCAGCAGAACTCCGCTACCACCAGCGCCGCTTCGCGCAAGCGGAGGCTTCCGTCCGATGCAGGTGAGTTGATATACGGAGCAAAGTGTTCATTGCAACATTGTCTTTCTAAATTAATATATAGGTGTGATTCAAAAAGTTGAAGAATCTCTAAATTTTAAAGAGTAGTAGTAGTAGCTTTCAGATTAGATTAGATTAATAGGGTTTAACGGCGCGTCAACGACGAGGTTATATTGCGCACATTAATTATTTTACTTTAAACTTTGTTGAATTAAGTGGAGGACATTGGGAGGGGGTTGACCTAACGGACCCGATCCGGGGGAGTCCGGCACTGGTGGGAAGGCCAGCCTGGAATGGGGACGGACCGGGGGGTGTGAGGATTCGGGCCGGCGGAACCCGATTTCAGGGGGATCACCATCTCGAGGGGGAAAGCCGGCCCGATTGGGACCGCAAATTCAAGGGAGGACATGGTTAGGCCAACCCTGGCTGCTCTTTGTCTGGACCTCACCACTGACCTGTCCGGCATGGGTAGCCCTTACACATGAGCATATGCTCGCCGGCGTAGCTGCAATGGATCGTTGGCCAACACAAACCCCACCACTGCGATAAGTGGCAGCCGTGGGTGGGGAGTAGCTTTCATAAAAATACGGACACACTGTCAAGTAAAAGCAGAGAGCGGAGTGAAGAGCAGCTCTCTCATTGGCTGACAGCTGTCATGAGACCTTACTTGCCTCTCTGCTATTCGGTCATGATCGAAAAAGCAGCAAGCAACTTGACAATGTCCCATGTTTATGGAAATGTCATAACTCATAAATTATATTATGTTTTCATTTTGTAATGATCTAGGGATGTTTCATATATATGATTGATATAAAGATGTGCCTGAACTGAACTCACTTGGTATTTTTGGGTTGTTTTGCGATAGTTTTCACGGAATAGATGATGGAATAGATTATTTTCTTATTTAAAATGATAGAGACACAAACAAAGACAGTAACATTAATTTATTGTGTAGAAGAATGTCAACATAATCTGGAAATAATAAATATATTTTGAAGTAGTTTTCTTCTAAAGATAGTGCTCAATTTTGTTCAATATTGCATAATAATTTGCTATGCAAAGGTCAATTTTCCTTTCATATTTTGAGCCATCAATAATATTTCAATACATAGGTATTCAAAGTTAGTCTTGAAATATGTGGAGTCGAGTTATCCACCAACCACACGCCCGCAGGTGACGCCTCGTCGGACGGTGGCGCGTGCACGCCGAGCAAGATGCTGCGGCTGGAGGCGGAGGCGCTGTTCGGCACGTCGGCCACGCCGGCGCAGCAGGAGGCGCGGCTACGCGCCCCGCTGCACGGCGCGCTAGGCAAGCTCTACGACACGTTCACGCTGATCGCCGGCAGAGACGGAGAGGTCTCGCAGCAGACGCACTTCGTCTGTCGCATGCTCGTCTGTCTCGTCAAGTGCGGCCAGGAGAGGACAAGAAAGCTGGTGTTGCAAGGTCAGTCACTGGCTTTAGTGATGTCGGGATTTCTAGAGATGCATCCTTTTATCAAAGTGAAGTGAACATATACCTTAGTCCAAAACTATTTTGGCTTTGTTCCTTTTTTTTCCTATTAATATAATTATAAAATTGTGATGATTGCATTTTTTGTCAGCCAATCGCAATTTTATTTATATCAGTTATTATTATACTTGAGCTACTGACTTTTGAGCTCGCCTCAAGAAACGTAGAAATGGATTTTGAGCCTTGTGCTTCTAGGTACAGTGGCTCTCAGAAGTAGTTTTCTGTGTTCACTGTGTCAGTAGGTCACTGTGTTGATGTAAGAAACTGGTCAACAACTGCTGAAAGCCACTGCACCTAATAATGATGAAACATTGCGAACATGGAATTATACAATTATTTATTGAACAAGGTCACAAGTACAGTACAAAAGCAATCGGGCAATAATTATTCAATAAAGTACAGCTCATCAACTTTAAACATAGGTTGTAGTTTTAAAAGTAGTATTGCCCAGCGTTTATGTCAAACTATTTCTAGCAAAGGATTTGAACTTACCGAACCATAGCTGGCCAACGTCACAAAACCCTCGTTATCAGAACTGAAGAAATGCAAGCTGCCCAAGTTGGGTGGTACACTCAAGGCCATCACGACGCCTCGCGTTGCTTATTCGAAGGCGGCACAAACGCAAGGATATTGTTTCATATTCTGTCGTGCTCCTGACATTGGAATTGTCCCTTGAACTCAAAACAAAACATCAGCTTGCCCGGAAAGGATTTAACGTTTGTTGTAAATCAATCTATGTTATATTTGTTATTAGGTAGAAAGGTATCTATTAATTTATTATACAGTGAAATATTATATCAATATGTATTTAACTAATACAAGATATCACTATTAAACTGGCCAGTTCTATGAAATTCCCCCTCCCCCCAGCCTTCACCGGGAATGGCCCTCCGAGCTCAGGTTGCCAACAGTATGAAACATCGACAGAACTGTTTAGTGACTCCACTGGATCATTGAACGAGCCTGTAGCATGATCGTTGAAGCCGTAACCGGGCGGCCAGAGGGACAACAAGACCTCTCTTGTACCTCAAACAATGTCCATGACAATGTCACATAAAGCACATACGGCATCACGACACTAAACAGCCGCATTCAATCATGCACTGGTGACCTTTTGTTATGAACCACTTACAATAGTTTCTCAATATTTTCGTATAAATAATATCAATTATGGTATCAATATTATCGATATTTATCTCCAGAGCCGAATGAACTACTCTGGAGAGACTGAGAGCTATCCAAGTCATAGTTGTTACTTCAAGATCATCGTGCGGACAAAAGAACGCAGAACTGCAAGCATTCAGCCGCGTGTGTTTGTGTAACGAAGACATGGAGAAACACCCTGTGAAAGTTTAGTAGTTTCTAGCCGCCATTTCATCAGTTAGCACCTGATGCCGGGGGAAATGGACCCTCGAAATATTGTGCCTATGTTTTATTTGTTTGACGTCTAGTACTGGTGTTGTTCCTAGAGAGTAGTGTCAATTACAGTTGTTATGTGGTTATGGCCATGCTCCTGACGTATTCTAACTCTGGTGTGTACCCAAACTGGCCAGTTATGCCCCTCGCCGTATCTACTGACAACCTGCTACTTCCCAACGAATATAGCATTTAGAAACATACTTAGTTTGTTGGCTATTGGTATTGATGCTTTTTTGCCGACGGTAATTATTAGAGCGTAACGATGATATTACGTAAGTTAAGAAGCTAGAATCCTCGGCGCATGGCTCTTCATTGAGAGTGTTGGAAAGATATCTTGTATGGTCGTAACAAGGGCAGGTCAACATGAAGCGAGCGTACGTAAGCGTTTGACTAACTGACACTGCAAGAAAAGGAAACAATCTGTTAAGAAACACAGTTATTGAACAGTCCTGACAAATCTGGTATGTCATAACGCTGGGCAATACTAGAAACAAAGAAAATAATAATTTTATATCCTTGAGCAGTTCCTAGTAGTACATACAATTAACACAATAACATGACGGGTGTGAGCTGTACTTGTTAAAGTCTACATGTAATGAGTAATTGTAATGGCTTCGATGACTAAAGCGATGTTGCGTCTGTTCTGCCTTGGGTCTTCATAGCATCGTCTTCAATGAATGTGTTTGTCAACTCTTCACTGTAGTCTTCTAGACGAGGAACTTCGTCAACTTCTTGTCTGCTCCTGCGTTGTCAGAAATATAAGAGATTAAAGTTATTTGATCCCTTGCTGTGTTGTCTTCTGAAAAATTATATCAGTTATTAATACTTAAACTCTGTTATTCTGAACTTATTCATCAATTAAACCGACACTTTAGAAGTTGTTAGTCTTACAAAATTATTGTCTACTGAAATTAGTTTTCTTGAATCTGAAATGAATGTAACTTCAAACACATTGTTGGTAATCATGGCAGCAACAACAATGATCTTATACAATAATGTGTACTCAGTAGTAATTGTGATTTTAAACCTAACACTTGTTAAATAACGATACGTGACACATTGTTGTCAAAATGTTGTGATTCACTCTGAATCTTCTGCTCATTGCTATAGATCTTCATTATCCTCATTTATTTAATAAATGGTACTTTTCTTGTATTGCTGCTACATAGAACTTATTTTCATATTATTTTTTTAATGGCATTACAGGACTTGCAGTCCTGCTGCCGCCTCAACAACTCTACTCTTTAGACGATGGGCCATTATAGGAGGTGAAGTTGGTTGAGGATTCGTAACTAGGGATGTCATGCGAGTGAGTAGTTAGTTCCCTGCGCTCTGCTGTTGTTTAACGCCCCATCCCAAGGACGGTGTAACGCCCGTCGAGATACTGATAACAGGTGGAGGGGTGTCGTTACACTAACCCCCTACCACTCCAGTCTCTCTGGCCCAACGGCAGCAACTGGCAAGCCATAGTTGAATGGTCACCCATCCAACACACCCATCACCAATACACCAGCCATTGGGTTCAGTTCATTATTAATTAATATTTTGTTAATTATAAAATAGGTACTGAAAAAGAAGCATCTATGTACTCGTTTGGCCAGTTTTGTACCTACCTTCCTACTACTATACCAACATTGCCGTCATAACATTTACAGTCTTCCAGAAGATAGGATATATTCAACGTCTATACAATATTCCTTTCTAAAGGTTGAGCCGATCGAGGGATTTCAGTTCTCGGTAGTATTCGGCTTTTCCCACTTCGTGACGTCATGGAGTAGGACACAGCCGGCAACTGCTTGATAGTCTGTATGCGCTGACATTTGATTTAGATAGAAACTGTCCTACTCCATGACGTCACGAAGTGGGACAAGCCGAATACTTCCGAGTAGGTACTGAAATCCCTCGATCGGTTCAACCTTTAGAAGGGAATATTGTATAGACATTGGGATAGAGTAATTCTACGCCAGAACGACCAAGAACATCCATGACCCTCCTTCGATTTTGACGAAACTTAGTGAAATTGTATTCAAAATAAACGTACCTACCTATACATATTTCTTTTTGATAGGTCAATTTCCTTCCCCATCTGGTACTTACACCCCCTCGAAAATCTCACTTTTTAAGAAACCCTTATACATAACTGCTTGTAACTTTGGAACTAAATAAGATACGTATGCACACTTTTTTAATAAATGTACACTTGGCCAAAAAAAAATTGAACGTTCAATAAATCTGTTAGGCTGATAAATGTAAGATCGCACCATCAGAAGTCAGTCTAAGCGATCTCATTGTCTCACTCTAGTAGGTGACCTCACATTTCAATGATAATAACAAGCTTTGATTGGTTATGGGACATGACCAGCAGTCATACAAATTTGGTCAACGTTCAATTTATGTTTGGCCGAGTGTACATAAAAGTATGTTTTTTAAAATATGAATTAGAATTTTAATGTTTTCTTCAAATCGAGGGTGACCAAACCAAATTTCGACTTTAACCCCCCCGCCCCCCCAAAAGCATTTTTAAAAAATTTCGAAAATATATGTTGTTTACTATAATGATGATAACAATCCCTGAAAGTCTTGGAGTGGGACCATTTTTTGTTTTGGAGCAATGAATTAAAGATCATCGTCATGTCGGAGAAAAGTGGACATTTTACCCTCTCTTTGAAATGTAATGATATGAGATGTGACGCAAATGTGGTTTAGAAAGCAGATATTGTTCTTGCACATGATAAATTCAAGTTATTTTATTGTACATTTTGATATTTTGAGACAGGGGTGTGCAATTTTCATTTAAGCGCTTCTAGTTCTAACGGATTCCAAACAGGGGTGACCATCACAAGATGTACATTTTCTTTATGTTCCACATTTTATCAATCAATAGATTTATCAAAATGATTTCAAAACATTGGTTTTCTCAACTTGATTCAAATTTTAGCAAAAATGTTTTGTTTACGTTAAAATTTTGCATATTTATACATCACCAACAAGAGCAACTTCATCTCATATTTTAAACATTTTTCAATCGGTTAAGTATTTGGCTATTATGATTACTATATATTTTTTAAGCTAATCTGCTGATGGTGGTAATTGCAAAGTGAAATTTTTCTACTGGAATACCTAATCCTTCTTATTCCATAAGTTCTGTCAGGGGTGGCTAAAGCATGGCTTCCATGAACCCGAATTCGCAACACACCTTCACAGATACACAAATCAACAACGCCATGTGGGCAGCTCAGTCAATGAGATCCTGAATCACGATTAACTTCGCAACGCAATTTCTCGTTGAAACGACTTTGCGTTTGTGGAAGACCCGCTTTTTTAATACGGCCTAGGACTTTATACACTAGCTGGCCTGACTTTTCTACTTTCTTCTCCCTGTCCTCCCACTTCTCCAGTCTCTCTCGTACATCCTCTGCTATCAACTCCACTTCTCCCGCTGTCTGCCCCCCACTCTTCTTATATCCCACATCTTGTAACTTCCAACTCCCGACATGGAATAAGGAGTATGCACGAGAAAGCTCACGGCCTTCTTAACCGCCTAAATTTCGCCATGACAGTCCCCAAAAAACAGCCGGTTTCTAAATTGTATATTTTAGTATTTGTCTACTATTTTACGTCTGCTTTCATGTTCAAATGCTATCTCTTGTGTACATATTTAATGGTTAGACTATACAATCAATGATAATGGGTTTTAAATGATTCCAACATTACATTTTCCAGCAGGTACGTGTCAAATTTCGCTGGATATGCTGACCACAGCCAATTTTAACAGGATTATCAATTGAATAATTGCCTGAATGTATGTTAGACATAATTGCAGACAAGCTTTAACATGAATAATGTCAAATACCACTGTCAGTTGCCCTAAAGATATCACTTTAAACTATTTCAATAAAATAAAGCCTTCATCAAGCTTGAGCCTAGGCTAGATATACCCGTCATGGCGGCCAAAAATCAAAATTACAAATCACGTGCATACTCCTTATAGTATTCTCCTTCTTTTCATTTTACCCACAAATTGAATTCTAATCTTCTCTTTCAAATTCATTATAATTTTTACACTCCTGATCTTATCCATGTGCTGTACGTAACGTACCTAAATAAATTGAAGTAGTAGCCAAGAGAAGTAAAATAACATGATCTGTTTGTTGTGACAGGAATGCCTGCTACACTGGTACCGAGCTTGCTTCGATCTCTGCCCGAACTCTTCACCACCGACCTCCTGCTGCGACTGTACGACATCGAGTCAGTGCCGGGACGCAGGGCGACCTCGCGCGACCTTTGCCTGCTTCGTAACCTGTCGCTGAAGCCAACGTTCAAGTATGCGTTAGGCGGCTCAGACTACACCAGCGTATGACGTTAAGTGGCCGCTATTCCATCATCCAATGTGTCCACTTTACTACTCAGTCAACTGAATTATATCTATTGTTCTAAGGTCGGGTAGGACCAACTTTGGATTTGCTAACTATTGATAGTTAGTGGGCAGTTCACCAATGAATCAAGTTGGCGCGAATTCCACAGTCAATAATATTCACTAATTTCCACGAACCATCGATAGTTAACTTAATCCAAAGTTAGTCCTACCCGACCTAAGTTATGATCTCCAAATGTAATATAGATACTAGCATTTATTATGTTATTCAATTCTACCCTTGTTTCTGACTTTTTTACCTACTGGATGACGTATGTAAATATATCTAACAAGGGAATGTTTAGGTACTAATTGTTATTTTATTTTACTAATTAATTCAGAAATTTCATATCACATTTCCAAGATGTTTGAGGGAATTGTTTTGTATATATAGGTACCTTAAGTAGGTAAGTATATTGTAAGAAGTTATTTTGCTTTCTTGACATTTCTACTGATGCACATCATCACCAATCACCATGTATTATGTATTATGTATTTTTTATTTACCTAAATAAAATGTCTTCATATTTATTTAACTTGTGAATTCTGAGGAAAAGGAGATTAATTTGAATAAAAATAAAAACAATTATTTCATACTATATATTTTAATTTGTGTATGATACCTATTATAAGTTAAAATAAACAGTGCGGTATGAGTTCTAATTGTATTTATTTTGAGCGACGTTTCGAGTGAACTGTGTCACCTCTCATCAGGCTACCTATTATGTTTATCTTGTTCGTCCATCCATACCTCCCTTTAATGGATATTTTTGAGACAAGAGTCGAATCTATCACGTAGATTTCTAATATGTAATAAATAATGAAATGGCACTTGAAACGTATTTTGAAAATAATTTAAATTCGTTGGAGTAATCGGATTTGAGCCACAGACATCGTAAATACAAATACGTTAACATTATAGGTAGGTATACTTAATTTTAATAATTGAGAAGTTGTGATGGATGTAAGTTTTTGCTTTGAACTAAATTTTAAAGTTCCCACCAATTTTCTGATGTTGGCTAAACTGGATTGTAACATTACAAAATTAAAATAACTAGATTTGCATGAACTTGAAGAACAATGTTATTGATAAATATTGTTTATATTTTGGCATTTAAACGTGTGAATACTTTTATTATGTAATAACTTGCCAATTAATAGTCTGGTTACTTATAATAATTGTGCCTTGACTTCGTACTTGAACCGGAAACCTTCAACTTCTGTCAACAATGACACAGCTTACCTACAAAATGGAGGCTCTTGACGAGGTATGTTTGCTGTTTATTATTTCCAATACGTCAAAAGAAATCTAAGCATTGCTGTTTTCGTGTTAATCGAACAACTAAACTTATGATTTGCTATTGTAATTATTTGAAAGACGTATAAGGATATTGTAGAAATAAATATGCTTCTCAATTTGGCTAAACCTTCCCATATGGGCTGTCCATCTAAATAATATGATTATTTTCATTATTACAGGACTCAGTTGACCTATCTGATGTAGAAGGAAATATAAAGCAGGAAGTTAACAATGATTCTTCAATTAACACAAACTTAATAGACCCTGGAAATAACAATATCATGACGGAGACCGGTTCTTCTGAAAAACCGATGTTAGTACTAAAGTCCGAGTACTGCAATGATTCGGAAGATGAAATGGACCGCTTGTACATCTCATTCGAAGACGACAATGTAATACTCAATCACGAGGAGGTGGTGACAACAGAGACCGAAGACCCTGTCGAAAAGGAGATGAGATTTATGTTTGACGAAAGCAATAGTAAAAATGAGGTCAAGACTAGTAAAAGAAAGAAATTAATAAAGCTGAAAAAAAAGAGAATTCAACCAGATAAGAAAACACCAATTGAAAAGTCCGTTGAGAAGTTTCTGCAACCTCGTAAGGACCTTCCTGTAATCGTACCGCCTCCAAAAAAGAAGAAAATTATGCACCATACTCCGATCAAAAAGACTGTTGAACCGAAACTAGCCCCAGAACCAATTGCCAACCCTAAGAAATCAAGAGGAAAGAAAGAAACGAAAGAAACGTCGACACCGAACAGCCCCGCCCTTCACCCCAAACTCAGCTTCAAAGACACGACACCGTTACGCTGCATCGTGTGCCAAGAGGACTGCGCGAACAAGCGCGAACTAATTAAACACGTCAAGTCCCACTCGCGCGACAAGAACAGCTTCGAGTGCCCCATCTGTCAGAAGACTTTTGCGCAACAATGCAATCTGAAGCGCCACATGAGATGTCACAGCGGTGAACGACCTTACACCTGCCCCTTCTGTCAGAAGCTCTTCTCGGACCAAGGATACTTGACTACGCATCTTCGCTACCACACCAACACGAAACCCTACACTTGTGACCAGTGCAAGAAGTCGTTCTTCGATCGCAGCAACTACATCAAACATCTTCGATCGCATACCGGCGAAAAACCGTACAGCTGTACTACTTGTAAGAAGAGCTTTCTGCAACAAAGCGATCTGACTCGTCATTATAGGACTCACTCTGGGGAGCGGCCATTTAAATGTAACTATTGCGAGCGGGCTTTCACGCAGCACGGTGATCTGACGACTCATCTGCGTCACCACACCGGCGAGCGTCCGTATGCATGCGACAACTGCCAGAAGACGTTTGCGAACAAGAGGTATCTGAATAGTCACGTGCGAGGACATATTTGTGAGAAGAGGCCACAAACGCTGATGCAACCGTTGAATCATGCGTCTAAAGTGTTTGTCGGACTTGTGGAGGTTGTCATTGACAATGAACCTGCGAAAGCGATTTAATTTCGATATTGAATTTAGGAAATGTTAAAATATGTCAAACTTTTAGTGAGACTGAAGATGTTTACATAATACTGTCACTTTGTGTTTGTTTTTATTGTCATTGATAACAAACTTTATATATACTACCAGCTTCAATTGCTGTTTGATTTATGATATTCTGGCAAAATTAAAAATTTTGTACGAAGAATTTGAGACACCATTTTAGTTAGGGACACAGATAGATGTTGTCAATTTCACGGGATGCCAGAAAAAATAATGTACTATTACCATACCTACAAAATTAAATAATGGGGAAATGGCAGTGGGTCTGGAATGTTGAATATCATCATTTCTTTATAAGTTTTTGGTAGAAAATGTGTTACCTTGTTCTCCTAAATGCTAAAATTTTCTAAACATGATTAAACCAAATATTAAAAAAATAAAAATGCAATATTCTCTGGTAAATTATTATAAAATTTATGGGAACTTATTTTAGTGTTCAAGGATCAATATGTTCTCATGATTTCATGTGAAACAACAGTCAACGTCTCTGGTTGTTTCAATGGTAAACATTGTGTTAATTCAACCTTTATGATGCTTGTTATCATTGTGTAAATTAGTGTTTAAATTTATGTGACTGTGCCCTATAACTGCATTATCAATGTATTCGATCTTAGATCACACAAATTATATTTACATATTATTTCATATACATAACATATTATTTATTTTATTTATTAATTATATTCTTTGCTGCTAATCAATCATTTTAATAATACTCTTGTTTTTATTTTGATCTAATTTTATTTTTGAAGTGTCTTGAAACAGTAAAAGTTTTCTTTCTGTTTATTTCCAGTCTGTTCTCTCTCCTACTTCTCTGCATATTTCATGTCAATCCAAGATTTATTGCTTCCAAACTATGGCAATAGCTTTCTTTCCACTTGCAGCAATAGTATTCCTTTCAAGGCAAAACGAGTTGAGAGTAAAGTGATGTCCTTCCTTTTCCAACAACAGCTTTACATAATCATTAATAATTAGAATAATGATCTTTACGTAACATTACAGTGATGAACCTACGGATGAACGATATTTGATTGTTTTTCTTTGGATCTTAAAACTGAGTCAAAACATGCCGAGGGTAGTGGCCTCGCTCTAGGAAACACGCGATTACGTGATTGACATTATTATTCTTTTCCCAAAGATTCAAATTTAAATCAATAGAAACCCACTGCGTCGAATCACCGCCAAGAATACAAGCGGTGACGTCATCTCAGCCAATAGGAGAAGCGCTTTCATTGGCGACAGTTTAACGGTATGCGTCATAATGATGCCAGTATATAAAGCGAGCGCGCCTACTTTTCCGCGCATTTCGCATACCATACGGCCAGACACCTTCACAGTCAGTCCGTAGTCTTGTGAATAAGCAATTCCTTGTGGCTATTTGAGTTCAGTCAACTTTTAAAACCTTCCTAAAGTAATCCTTCCAATCAGCAATCATGGTGAGTGTATAAATTTTACATATTTCATTGTAAACAAGTGGAAAATCTGCCAGGTGGTCGACGGCCAACACCCTGGAAAATTCTAAAATGGCTGCTTTCTTTTCAGCGTGAATGCATTTCTATCCATGTTGGACAAGCCGGCGTGCAGATCGGCAACGCTTGTTGGGAATTGTACTGCCTGGAACATGGAATCCAGCCTGATGGCCAGATGCCGTCAGACAAGACCATTGGAGGCGGAGACGACAGCTTTAACACGTTCTTCATGGAAACTGGTGCCGGCAAGCATGTGCCCCGAGCAGTGTTTGTGGACCTGGAACCAACTGTAGTCGATGAGGTCCGCACTGGAACCTACCGTCAACTGTTCCACCCTGAACAACTCATCACTGGAAAGGAGGATGCCGCCAACAACTACGCCCGTGGACACTACACAATCGGCAAGGAGATCGTCGATATGGTTCTGGACAGGATTCGCAAGCTCTCGGACCAGTGCTCTGGACTTCAAGGTTTCCTGATCTTCCATTCGTTCGGAGGAGGCACCGGATCAGGCTTCACTTCTCTGCTGATGGAACGATTGTCCGTTGATTACGGAAAGAAGAGCAAGCTGGAGTTCGCCATCTACCCCGCCCCACAGGTAAGGACTGATTTTCAGTAATTGTAGGCAATGTCCACTTGGTAGGAATTGAATACAGGTGCTTAGGAAGGGGGGTGGGATGGGAGAAAAATCGCCCCCCCCCCCCCTGATTCAATTCCCCTCCCTATGTTCTTTTTCTTATAGCTAGGTACATTCATAATGATGTGTCATATGCTTAAAAAGTGTTACAATCACGTAGAAATGCACCAAATTCATGCCTGATATCCAAAAATAATCTGGAACAGTGCACCCTGGACCTGCATTTTGCTGGCAGACCTTGCCCCCAGACCCCCCCCCCCCCCCCCCCCCCCCCCATTGTCTCTTTAGACTGAGTATTTCCAACTCGAGTTCTTAAGCAATTATTCCCCCCCACCCTTCCAAATTTAGTTCCTACACGCCTGGTTGAATAGGTAGCTAACTAGGTACTGGGCCCAAATACAATAACTAGGAAAACGCTCAGTGTAACGCGTTGATGAGCGAGCACGGGTACGTGCAAATTCTCGAACCGGAAATGCGTACACAACGCACAGAAAACATATACAACCATATTGTATTGATTATGATCAGTGCTCGAAGTAGAAATTAAATAGTGGCGGTATGGTAACATAAGAATACCACGTGCGGGGTGGGGGGGGGGGTACGATATTAGATGAGGGTCCAGATTCCAGAATTACACTGACAACCATTGTCATGTCATTAGTTAGATTAGTCTTTTACCTTGATGAAACGACTAAATTAAATAATGAATTTTACTTTATCTTGTAGTGGATGTTCATAGTTCATAGTTATGCTTGAAATATGCAGTCAAAAGATAACCATGAAATACGAGTAAATTATAATCTAAAATTACGTAAATGTCCAAGAATATCTGATTTTAAGCATTCCGTTTTTTCTGAGAAGTAACGATATGAAATCAAATGTGTAAAGAAGTACCGGTATACCATACCGTCCCATACCGGCCCACTTCGAGCACTGATTATGATATCAACTTAAAAGTAGGTACCTATATGCTTTTCATCGAAACTTTAAAATAGCATCTAAGCACCTGGTTCATAAAGCAAATCAGAATCAATTCAATTGGCACTGGAAAACATTCATTTCGATACTTCATTACTGACAGATATTAAAAATGTCAATAAGTTCATACGTTCTTAACTGATTGGGGTGACATTTTGTAAAATAAGAGACAATATTGGTCTTAATGATCATGCAAAATATGAGTTTGATCAGAATTATCGAAGACAGATTTCATTTTTCAGCCTATCAGGAGATATTTATTTAAATTTTAACCAATGAATGGATTTCCAAAAAAATTATGGTGTGCAAACAGAGAAGGTTGGTTTTACATGTGTGCAAAATTTCAGCTCGATCAAAGAAAAACTCTGAGCTGTATAGCCAAAATATGATTTTGATCAGATTTATCGAAGACCAGTTTCATTTTTCAACCTACCATCAGGAGATGTTTATTTAAATTTTAGCCAATTAATAAATTTCAAAAAAATTTGGGGTCTGTAAACATAAAAGTTTGTCTCTACATGTGTGCAAAATTTCAGCTCGATCGAGGAAAAACTCTAGACATGTACAGCCAAAATATGAGTTTGATCAGATTTGTCGAAGACCATTTTCACTTTTCAACCTATCAGGAGAGGTTTATTTAAATTTTAACCAATCAGTAGATTTCAAAAAAATTAGGGTCTGCAACGCCCAGAGAATGTCCAAACACGTGTGCAAAATTTCAGCTCGATCGAAGAAAAACTCTGACCTGTATATCGTCAGTAACAGAAAAAAGCAAAAACAAAAAAACAAAAAAAAAAACAGAGGTCTGTGCCAAATGAGCCAAAAGGAGACGCTCGCTCAATTATTATTCATGGTTATTCATGGTAGGTAGGTACCTGCTGAAGCTACAACAATATCCTTCAGATAGATTTCCCCCCCCCCCCCCCTCCCTATGACGAATAAAGCTTTAAAGAGGATTAAGACACATCAGATTCAGCTGGGACTTGCGAGGACTTATAAGTTCTATGTCATTTTGTCAAAATAAAACGTACCTACCAATTTTGGTTTTGACTCGATACTGTTCCCAACATTTTTGGACTATGAAAATATTTGGGTCCCAAATTGCAATTTCCTTATTGGTATTTATGATTTTCTTCTCTTCCAGATCTCAACCGCTGTCGTGGAGCCTTACAACTCGATCCTGACTACCCACACCACCCTGGAGCATTCCGACTGCGCCTTCATGTGCGACAACGAAGCCATCTACGACATCTGCCGTCGCAATCTTGACATCGAGCGTCCCACCTACACCAACTTGAATCGTCTTATCGGACAGATTGTCTCATCCATCACTGCCTCTCTTCGTTTCGACGGCGCTCTCAACGTGGATCTTACCGAGTTCCAGACCAACTTGGTGCCTTATCCTCGTATCCATTTCCCACTGGTCACTTATGCCCCAGTCATCTCAGCCGAGAAGGCTTACCATGAGCAACTTTCCGTCGGCGAGATTACCAACGCCTGTTTCGAACCAGCTAACCAGATGGTGAAGTGCGACCCTCGTCACGGAAAGTACATGGCTTGCTGCATGCTGTATCGTGGCGATGTCGTTCCCAAGGACGTCAACGCTGCTATCGCAACGATCAAGACCAAGCGCTCCATCCAGTTTGTGGACTGGTGTCCCACCGGTTTCAAGGTCGGCATCAACTACCAGCCGCCTACCGTGGTTCCCGGCGGAGATCTGGCCAAGGTTCAACGTGCCGTGTGCATGTTGTCCAACACGACCGCCATTGCCGAGGCCTGGGCTCGTCTCGACCACAAGTTCGACCTGATGTACGCCAAGCGCGCGTTCGTGCACTGGTACGTCGGAGAGGGCATGGAGGAGGGAGAGTTCTCCGAGGCCAGGGAGGATCTTGCAGCCCTGGAGAAGGACTACGAAGAAGTCGGCATGGATTCCGTGGAAGGTGAAGGCGAGGGTGCCGAAGAGTATTAAACAAATTTGTACTTCTTGTCAATATTTGTACCATTTTGTCAAGCTTACTAATTATTTACGCACTTCTACATTGAATCTCTCTAGTTGAAACTAGGCCTTTTCTAAGTTATTTGATGTGCTTTTGTAAATTCCTGACAGAAGTGGAACAATTGTACCTAATTGTCACGCAATAAACTCATTCCAATTTCATTGAAATTTACTTTCAGCTGTGCCCAAGAACTAATCTTTTCCAATAAAATTCCGTGGTCCTAAATCAAGTTGGAGCGTAGTAGGAAATTTTTCTGGGAGAGGTGACATTCAAGATTGAAATAAATCGAAGGATTACTAGACACTTAATTGCTTTTATTTATTACATCAGTTGATAAACAATTTGTTACAGATTATTAATCGGATTTGTGGTCAACATAACTAAATTTATATCACAGTCTAAAACTCAAACTCTGCGACTACGTTTTGCAAAGTTTCCTATCTAATGAATGACCATGCGTGTTTCTAGGACCATTGGCAGTGCTAAATTTTAAACTAGAGAACCTAAACCTATTACAATAATTTTGGCTATCTTAACTACAATAATTTAGTGAGACTATTCTACAACAAACTTTGACTAAGTGACCTGCATGCAAAGGCTCGGCACAACAATAAAGGGGACCAGTGCTCTGGAATTCGAGGTTTCCTGATCTTCCATTCCTTCGGAGAAGGCACCGGATCTGGCTTCACTTCTCTGCTGATGGAACGTTTGTCTGTTGATTAAGGAAAGAAGAGCAAGCTGGATCGCCAAAATAATATGACACTTGTCCAATCCAAGATCGACTGCTGGTCACTACGAATATTTTTGAATTAGAAATGCCTGCAAGCAGCTTGCTAATAAGTTAATTAACACTATAACCACTAGAGATCGCAATTTCATTATGGCATTCTTTTTTATAAGTCCCTATTGAAAAAAAAATCAATTGGTAGGTAGTTTTGGTTACATACATTACATTTGTTTTATAAAATCCTGCAGATTTCTGCATAGTAAAATTGTTAAATATTTGAGACTGACGAGAGAAAGGATATCAAGATTTCTTTATAACCACCTCTATCTATTCATCACATTCACAGCATAGTCAACTTCGCTCACATTATAGTCTGCCTGAAGATAATAGAAAATATACACCAGGAAGTAGGTATGGTATTAATACTGCTGACGTAATTTAGCGTTGTTTTACAGGTCGTACAATAGGTACATGAAAAATATAATATACAGATCCTCCAAAGAGGCATTTTTAAAGTTTTCATATCTTCCAAAAGGATACCGCTGGATTTTTTCCAAATGTCGGAATTTCTGTAGAACAAACATTAAATTTTGAAAAGTATTAAAAAATACTTTTGTAAAATATCATTACACGACTTCAAAGAAAATAAGTCGATATTATTGCTACTTCCTACTACGATACCACCTAAAGTTGTGAAAAGAGGAAATGATTTTAAAAAAAGCGTATTTATAAGAAAATTAAATTAGTGCCACTGAATGAGTCATGAACAAGAAGAGATAAAATGCATGTCTGGATACTCATTGTTGAGTTTGCCATCATTTAACAAATTCTATAAATTACCAGACTGATAAATTAACCAAAAGCTTCCCTGAACCGTCAGAGCTCATCGTCAAAGCGTTCCCTCGAATCGGTAAGAGGAATCGAGTTCCACCGCTTGTGCGCCAGTAGCGCCACATTCTTAGCGCCGATGGCAATCATTTCCATGGCGCTCACGCCCCACTCGACGGCGTTCACGTGGTACAAGTTCTCGTTAAGGACAAAGCTGTCGTTCCTCGCATCAGTGGTGTAATGTGGATAAGCCAACCAGTCGGCAACTTCGAAGCTGTCGATCTCTTTAAACACCTTCCTCAAATCTTCTTCGTCTATCGGAGCTCGCGAGAAAAGCTTCCACACATTGGACTTAATTATTTGCGATTTCAAACTGACTGGGTTTATTCTGCAAAGAGTGTGAAAGAAACTATCGAAATTGAGTACCAAGACTTCGTCAATCATTTCGTCTTCTGAATCAAAACCGAAGAAAGTGTGATCAACTTTTCCGGTGACTATTGTTGAGACTGTGCGGTGGAATTCACCATTAAAACTTGGCAGATTTGGAATGTTGACGAATTCAATATGTGACTTGTCTTCTGTGAGAGGTGTGGCCAAGATGACAATGTCATACTTTGTTTGATTGTATTCGCTTTCGTTAGATGCCGTCTCGTTCACTATCTCCAGCGTGTAATCTCTAGAGTCTGGATTGAATATGACTTTTGCAACGTTACTCTCAATATGATTTGCATTTGACTCTGTTAATAGCCCTTCAGGAATCTTTCGATTGCCTCCTTCGACAGCCCAAAGCCCGCTGCTTGCACCAGCAACAGATACCATGCCGACGAAAGCGTGCACACTCGTATCCTGTCCATAGTTCGCTGATAAAGTAGCTGCAACTAACTCATCGATAAGTCTGTCAGAGAAACCGTCTCGAGTGAAGCCCTTCTTACAAGACGTTGTTAAACCCTCAACAAACGATGGGCTCATCGCTCGGAGAAGATCTGTGACCGTTACGTAACACTGCCTGCTTTCTTGGAGGGTGTAAATACGAGAAAACTTGTTCAGCTGGTCGTCAATATAGCTCTGCAGTTTGATTGGGCCGTAGCCGTATCGCCACAAGAGTTTCAACATGCTCATTACTTCCCAGTTACTCTCAGCATAAAGAAACTCGGTGCCGTCATAGATGCCGAACTTGGAGAACAATGTATTTTGTCGCTTTTTCTGACCTGTATAAAAATAGAGAACAAGTTAGCATGCCATAGAAAACAATGAAGCCAAGCATTCATTAAAATAAAGTTATTTACCAAGAAGATTGAGGAAATTGAGCATGTACTTGTTGCGAGGATGAATGATTGCTCCCCCTGTCTCAAAGCTCTCATTGTTGATTGTGACAGTCGCTAAACGTCCACCTATTTCGTTTGCCTCATACAGATCGATTGATGTTTCGGAGCCAAACAGTTCTTTAAGAAAATATGCAGAGGATGTACCTCCAATTCCCCCACCAATGATTGCTGGAAAATGCAATGTCAATTTATTTTAAGTCATAGGTAGGTATACACATTTCTATTCATTTTTCAAAAAATTTAAATTTCTAACCTATTTTTGGATTTCTTGTCTTGCATAAAACTCCCCAAAGACAAATCGAAGTTAAAATAATTATTTTAGGCATAATTTTCTCCATCGTTAAACTACTGATACCTGAATTATTGATTGCCAGAGAAATATAGAAATATCTTTATATCAGTTTTTTAGAAGGTCGAAATGTCACAGTCTAGGCCACAACATTTTGATAAGATCCCGGTTATTGACCGGAATTTTCAAACACCGGTGGACCCAATCAAAGGTCAGGAAAGTGACGCAGTTGGGTCACGAAGCACCAATCAAACTGGCTGGAATAAAGAGAACTCCATCCAATAAGAATGCATGAATGCCACAGGTGGCCAATCACAAGTAGTTTTACAAATGTTTTAGGAGAAATGTGATGTGGCCACAAAACCGACGCCCCGGCCGCCATCTTCCTCATTCTTTGTCCAGACTCCAGCTTGCCGAGTTGAACGAGTTCCCGTAACTTGAACCGTTCTTTTCTGCTTTTCTGTAGTAATTCCTTAAAAATCATGGTAAGTTTTCATGAATCATCGCTCAAGCTCATGTTCTTAGACACATCTAGAAGTAACATATTAACTATTGTTTACTTATTATTTCACAGCGTGAGTGTATTTCTATCCATGTGGGCCAAGCCGGCGTCCAGATCGGCAACGCTTGTTGGGAACTGTACTGTCTGGAGCATGGAATCCAGCCCGATGGTCAAATGCCATCTGACAAGACCGTCGGCGGAGGCGACGACAGCTTCAACACCTTCTTCAGCGAGACCGGTGCCGGCAAACACGTGCCACGCGCCGTGTTCGTCGACCTGGAACCAACTGTAGTCGATGAAGTCCGTACCGGAACCTACCGCCAACTGTTCCACCCGGAACAGCTCATCACTGGAAAGGAGGATGCCGCCAACAACTACGCCCGTGGACACTACACCATTGGCAAGGAGATTGTCGACTTGGTCCTCGACCGAGTCCGCAAGCTTTCGGACCAATGCACGGGACTTCAGGGATTCCTCATCTTCCATTCCTTTGGAGGAGGCACCGGATCCGGATTTACTTCTCTACTGATGGAGCGTCTTTCCGTTGACTACGGAAAGAAGAGCAAGCTGGAGTTTGCTATCTACCCCGCCCCACAGGTATGAATCATCACTATCCATCTAACTTCATTTCATGTTTGATCAATATTTGAACCACTTAGCCTCTAGCCAGGTGTTTTATTGAACAAGGGCTGCATGACATCAATCCCAACAGCTGGGGTGTGGCTGACATAAATTCATCTCCCTTCTCCCCTACCTTCCCCTCCCCCCACCACTTCCCGTGCCCATCTGGCATGACTCAACTAAACTTCCAATTATGTAGCTACAGGATGTGGAAACCATGACCTTATATGGACTTGTCTTATTATACCTGCCTTCTCAACCAGGTCCTACTTTAGATGTTTCATGATTTGCTCTGGAGAGAAAGTAGATTGTATGGATTTTAAGAGAACCTGTTTCCCAGCATTAATACTGATATGGGATTATTAGGACCTAATCAATCCTAGGATCTCTAGATAAGACTTATCACATTGCCATTTCCTTGCTGAAGGTCACAAACCTGACAATATGTTACAAAAAATTACCTACTGTTAAGAAGAAATATTGTCCTGATCAGAATTTTGTAATATCTACATCAGAAAGTAGCCTTGAACTAACTGGTCTGGTTTGATCTCTATTTTTTTTGCCAAATTATGCATACAGTACAACTAGTGATGCCCAGCGGGAATATTCCCCGTTCCCGGGAATATTCCTGAGCAAATTTGGGGAATATTCCCCAAATCGGGAATTTACTTTTTCATTATAAATTAAAATGTATAATGTTATTATTTTGTGGTACCTATGTCATTACCTCTTAGTATTCTCTATTTTGTCATTAATTTTCTTGTTATCTTATGACAGGGGTCGGTAACCTTTTTTGGTGACGGAGCCAATTTCCGAAAAATTTATTAGATAATAATGCGAGCCGCAGCAGGCAATCAAATATAATACACCAAAAATAATCAATTGAATTACTAGTTTATTCTGCTATTTGGACAAAGCCCCCCCCCCCCCTCCCTCTTGATGTTGCCCCCGCAGGGCGTTTATTCGAATTTTCAAATATTTCGATTCCAGATCTTTATTTAAATTAAAGAGAGCCATTCAAAACCCACCAAGGAGCCGCAGGTTGCCAACCCCTGTCTTATGACATCTCAAAACATAAGTTGCTTTAATAATGTTTTCTCTTAATGTTTACTCATCCCTGTAGTAAATTCCCAATAAATTCCCGGTTTGGGGAATATTCCCGAAAAAATAAATTCCCGGGAATATTACATCACTAAGTACAACCTACTTTTAAGATGAATGTTTGAAGTTCAAAATTATAAAATATCTTCTTTGCTATTTTTTAAAACCATGCAAGAGATATTTTAAGTCTCGGAACCCAATTAATGGATTCACAAAACGTATTCTCTTGTGCCTTTGCCCTTTGGTATTAAAATCAGAAGTTAATATCATCAGATGGTGGAAATACCTCTGTGAATCTGGCCACTGGTAAATGCTCCTGCCCCCTCCCCCCTCCCGGGGGCAGGAATGACTGAGACAGACTGAGGAGTGGTGGGAGGGCCCCCGCCCCCCCTCCCAACACTCCTCAGTCACCCATCTGAAATTAGGATGAATGGTTTGGAATTAAGTAACAAGGCACTACTTCTAATTTGTTATGTCAGTCAGTCCTAGGGCTTCTCATTATAACAAGTTACAGAATATCTCTCCAGCTACTTGCCATGCTATGACATGGCATTGCTATGTCATTATGACAGTTATTTGCAAATGCATAACATTCAACTCTTGATTTTGTGTGTGCTGGCAACTGCCATTGCTCTTTTTATTTTCATTGTGTTTTAGAATTGTTATTTTAGTAGCCATAGAGTAGGTATGGTCTGTACTTAATTTTATGCTAGGTACGTACCTACAGTCTACTCCATTCCATAATTTATTTTTTGTTATTTTTCTCTAATTTGTAATTTGGTACTTATTCAAGTTGTTTGCTCCTTGCTGACAGTTCTAGTCAAAAACATGGCAACTGCACTATTCTGCCTGTACTCGGCAAATCATGTTGGGTACCTACCAATGCTTCGAGCTAAATGTACACTAGGTACCTACTTAGGTATCTTACTTCCATGATATCCCTGCTGAAATGTTCAGAGCAAAATCCTGTCAGTTCTTGGCAAGATCTTGACAATATTTTTGGCAAGATCTTGCTCTATGCAAGCATTTCATTCCATCTTGTCATCTTGATTGGAGGAGCCTGATTTCAATGGAATTATGTTCCCAGGTGTCCACCGCTGTCGTGGAGCCGTACAACTCGATCCTGACTACCCACACCACCCTGGAGCATTCCGACTGCGCCTTCATGTGCGACAACGAAGCCATCTACGACATCTGCCGTCGCAATCTCGACATCGAGCGTCCCACCTACACCAACTTGAATCGTCTCATTGGACAGATTGTCTCGTCCATCACTGCCTCTCTTCGTTTCGACGGCGCTCTCAACGTGGATCTTACCGAGTTCCAGACCAACTTGGTGCCTTATCCTCGTATCCATTTCCCACTGGTCACTTATGCCCCAGTCATTTCAGCCGAGAAGGCTTACCACGAGCAACTTTCCGTCGGCGAGATTACCAACTCGTGCTTCGAGCCAGCTAACCAGATGGTGAAGTGCGACCCTCGTCACGGAAAGTACATGGCTTGCTGCATGCTGTATCGTGGCGATGTCGTTCCCAAGGATGTCAACGCTGCTATCGCAACAATCAAGACCAAGCGTACGATCCAGTTCGTGGACTGGTGTCCCACCGGTTTCAAGGTCGGCATCAACTACCAGCCGCCTACCGTCGTTCCCGGCGGAGATCTGGCCAAGGTTCAACGCGCCGTGTGCATGTTGTCCAACACGACCGCCATCGCCGAGGCCTGGGCTCGTCTCGACCACAAGTTCGACCTGATGTACGCCAAGCGCGCGTTCGTGCACTGGTACGTCGGAGAGGGCATGGAGGAGGGAGAGTTCTCCGAGGCCAGGGAGGATCTTGCAGCCCTGGAGAAGGACTACGAGGAAGTCGGCATGGATTCTGTTGAAGGTGAAGGCGAGGGAGCCGAAGAGTATTAAACCCGACTCTCGAATACTTCCTTTGATATTGGTTGATGCTTTATGGAAACTACACTTTCTACAATGAACGTATATTTTTCAAATTCCTATTTCACTTTTGGCTTTGTTCGGGTATTTCCACATGTATTCCTTTTGGTATTATGCACTACAGTTTATTTACTACTTTATAAATGAATTTATATTGATTTCTATATTTTGCATCAATAAAACATAAAGACAATTTTGTTTTTCTTTCAGTCTCCTAGATTTCCCAATCATCCTAATCTAAATACTCTTCACTTGTCTCTTTGACATTTGTGATCTTTCAAAATGCAAAATTCTTGTTGACTTCCCAGAAATATCAATGGATTTCCATCAAAAAACTTACTAATACCTGCGAGGCTGCAATCACAATGATGTCTCCTCCATTGAAGGATGCCAAGAAAGGAGGTAGGTATATTACTGTAGTATTATTTTTCCTTGGATGTCAAACTGAAATTCTCAATTTGACAGTTAATGTTTTGCACATTTATTGAGATGCACTTTCATGTAGCATTCTGAAAGTGATGATTGTAATTTGTAGTTGGCCCTTGATGAATGATGTCTACTATTTTAGAAATGAATTTTGAACTATTGACATACAGAGGAATACATTGTATAGGCAACGTTCACGTAGTAGGAGTCCATGTTAAACAGTCGCTATGAACCGTAATGATGGAATAAATCTCAGATGAAACCTCGAAGTTGGCTTACGTTGACAAACGGAGGCTCCTCGAAGCAACTCAGAACATGATCCATTCTCCGATCGATATATCGCTAAAGGATGCCACTTGGTTGCATCTTCCACCATTGCAATGGCACAACTTTCACCTGGTTCCCAAGAAGATGAAGGTTACCAACACTGGATACACAGGTAAATCGATAAGAAGATTAATTAATTCTACCTTGATATAATTATCTGCTCGATTTTCAAAATTAGTATCTGATACCTAGTACCTACTAGCATAAAAGAATAATTTTTTATTATCAATAAAAACACAGTTATTTAGTCTAAGTCAAAACTGTGCACTCACTAAACCATCTTTTATACTATTCAAAATAAAATTCCTTGAACATATTTTACCCCTGAGACCTAGGCAACTATTCGTACAGGATTGCAATGCGGCTTGCTTCCGCAAAGGATCTTTCGATTATCATCCTAGATCAATCCTAGATTATCAAAGGCTGTTATGAGATGTTATATGTGTTAGGTACACATATTATTGTTTTTAAATCTCCTCATTGTCAAGTACCTATTCACCTTATTCGTTACTTATTTGACGTATAAGACAAGATTTTCAGCAATCCAAAGTAAATACGTTTTTCTTCGTCAGGCATCTTTGATGCCTAATACATTTTCAACAAACATTAACAAGAGATAGAAGTATTTTATAACTGTGGTTAACATAAATACTGGATCAGCATTAGCGTCCAGAGGGGGGCAAAAAGTAGTGACGCTTGCCCCCCTCCCCCCCACCACTGGAATTCCCCTGAGACCGAAAAATTAAGGAAAATACTAAAACAAAATGCATTAGTAGTATATTATTTTGTTTTCTCTTTTCAGAGGAAAGTGAATACACCTTCTCTGATGAATTTGGTAATTTCACATGATTCTAAAAAAGTTGAAAAATATTGCTGAAATTGAAAGAAAACACAATTTTACCTATTGAATTTGAAAGCATTTTTCTGTTTCAAAACAAACCAAATGCTCGGAATTTAGTAAATGTTTACACACAAAAAATCCCGGGGTTATGTGCCCGGACCCGCATAATACGATGTGGTGGGGGGCTCCCCTAGACCCCCTCTTGGCACATATCGTGTGGACCCCCATTTAAACAAAATATATCACTACGTAGGGGCAATTTGTCAATACTCTGGCACTGCTAAATTTAAACAGTTTATTAGAACTAATTGTCATGGCAACAACCAATGGCATTCCTTGAACTTGAAGTAGGTACCTATTCAAGCCATAGTATTTTTTAGCTTAATTTTGAATATGATCCCCCCGACGGCTGTCACCTTATCGCGGTGGTGGGGTTTGTGTTGGCCAATGATCCATTGCAGCTACGCCGGCGAGCATATGCGCATGTGTAAGACTACCCATGCCGGACAGATCAGATGGTGAGGCCCAGACCTTAGACTAAATAACTTTAGTCTAAGCCCAGACCAAGAGCAGCCAGGGTCGGCCTAACCATGCCCTCCCTTGAATTTGCGGTCCCCTCGGGCCGGCCTCCCCCCTCGAGATGGTGATCCCCCTGAAATCGGGCTCCGCCGGCCCGAATCCTCACACCCCCGGTCCGTCCCCATTCCCATTCCGTCCTGGCCTTCCCACCAGTGCTGGACTCCCCCGGATTGGGCCCGTTAGGTCGACCCCCTCCCATTGCCCTCCAATTATGATCAACAAAGTTAAATATAACAAATAATATGCGCAATATAACCTCGTCGTTGACGCGCCATTAAACCAAACTTATCCATCTATCTTGAATATGATCTTAGATTGTAAAATATCTGTAATGATATTTATAGGTACCTACATATTTTTAGAATAAATTGAATTAAAGGCTTGACAGTTGATTACAAGATCGCTAGTGGAATGACGTTTAGGTGTGTGTGTAAAGTGAGATGAGACTTGAAATGTGTCCACCAGTGATTCTGAGCTCCAAATGGTCCACGGAGCGTCCGCACATGAACCACGGTCCCATGGAGAACAACTTCCTGTTCTCTCAAGTCCACTTCCACTGGGGGGTGACCGACGACGAGGGCAGCGAGCACTCCGTCGACCACAGAAGGTGAGACGTCTCTCATCCCCAACGGTGTTGAATCCAGACATTTTTCTAGGGAGGGGCACTTGAATAGTTGGGGGAGGCATATTTTTTATATTTTTGGATGTTGGTGTTTGGGGGGGGGGGGGGGTAGAGTTAATTATGAATATGCTTGAAGTGAAAAGTCACAGAGGAAAACAGGGGGTTCGGGGGCTTAGACCCCGAGGTGCAATTTTGAATCACAGTGAAGCTTTTTTGGGGAATTATAAATTGCAAAATAACCAAAAATTGGTCTAAGAGATTTAAGAATATAGGTAAATTTATTGAACTCATCAGGATATGCATGTCTGGGGCGCATAGCCCCGGAAATTTTTTGGAATTTTAACACAATTCTAACCGTTTTGGAAGGT
The DNA here is from genome assembly GCA_934045905.1 of Leuctra nigra. Lineage (NCBI taxonomy): Eukaryota > Metazoa > Arthropoda > Insecta > Plecoptera > Leuctridae > Leuctra > Leuctra nigra. Next base: position 19,002,004 of record OW203772.1, read on the forward strand.
TTTTGACATGATCCGTCTATTTTTACGTACTTTTTTCACATATTATTTTAAATGTGCTTTTTTTTTATGAAACCCTGATTTCGGGGGGCCCTCCACTGAATACGCCCTTGCTAACTATAAGTATAACTAGCAGACAAGCTATTCAATATTTACATACCAATATGTTGATGGTCCATGGGGGGATGATGGCGGTTTCTTACAAAAATACATTTGCACCCGGACAATGGAGTCTGTGGGAAGGGCCCCCCAGTACCATGCGGGTTTCGGGGCGCGAGAATTTTTCTGGCAAAGACTTCGTAAATGGGACGTAAATTGACTGTGACAAAAACTCAACAAATAGAACTCTGATTTAGAAGTGTAGTATACATACTTGTTCTGACAGCTTTACATCAGTAATACCCTGTTCGCACTGAGAATTCGATCATGATCAAGTTCAATTATAATCGAAATAAAAATAGAAGCAAGATTCAAGTTAAACTTTATAATGCTTGTTACATGCAATTACAGCATGCATTTGTAAGTTTTCATTTTTAAAATTCACGATTTCTTTTGTTTGACCTTGAGTTCGATCATGATTCAGATTTCGATTGCGTTCTTACAACTCAATCGAGATTTTGGATCATGATCGAATCCTCAGTGTGAACAGGGTATAAAATGAAGGATATCAGTAAATATGCTCAATTTCGAATTTAAAAAACGAACATTTTTTTACTCTAGAAGGTTTTTACGACCCCAATTTCATCCCAGAACTGTCGTGAATGACATTTGAAAACATAATCCAGTTGGATCAACCATTTATTGCACCTCAAAAATGTTAATACTGGAATTAAATAAAAATAATTTTTTCTCCCATTTACGAAGTCTTTGCCAGAAAAATATTCGCGTCCGGCAAGCGTAGCCCCGGATTGTTTATTTTTTTATTTCAGAAATGAATTTTGGACATGTCCATGCTATTTTGAACCTATTTTAAGCCCGTTTTTATCTCGACTAATGGCAATTACAGTACAGGGGCTAAAATTGATAAATTCTCTGGAAATAATATTATTTTGAAGTACACGGGACTGTTTTTTTCATCTCTGTAGATAAGTATTTATATTTGTTGCAATGAAAATATCATCAGCCAACCGAGCTATTTCTTCGACGACTCATGGTGAAGGGAAACATGACAAGTGCACCGATTGCTCAGCAGGGGTCATTTTAAGGTGGCTCATCCAATCGGACATGGTCTCAGATTTTCATAATTTTTTGTCTACTTATTGATAATCATGCCATACACAATCATTGAAAAAATTAAACACTTCTCGTGTCTAGTTTCTGAGATAAATTGAGTTTTCTTCCCCATGTTATCTTATGGCAGACAAGTAAAATCGTGTCACATTTAGGCTAATAATGAAGATCTAATTTTTATGTAGTCCCAACTTTGATCAAAAAACTTTTTTTCTGGTAGATATATGGATATTCTATTAGGGAAAAAATTCAAAACAATACCAACGTGTGCTTTTTTAGAAGTTATAAACGAAAAACGCAATGATGTTCCTATACCTCCTGTGTTAAAGTTTTGTTAATTCTCGGAAGGCAATAATTTGAAACCTCGCTGTAAGACAGGAGTTGCAAGTTAAATAATTACATTTTATGGTTTGTTTATACTTAAATATAGTTGAAATGTTGGAAAAAGTAATTCGTGATGGTAATTTCAAAAAATAAATATTTTGGAATGTTCGATCGGTTGAGCCACGTTAAGCCAGTAGTTTGTTTTGTTTTGGTGTTGCTCGCCTGAGAAAACCGACCGAACGAGTCGGCGAAATATCGATGGTTTTGAATTAGAATACCAGAGTTTTCTTCTAGATCTTCTCGTTTCACCAGTGCCCTCTTGTTGTGGTGTTGCCAGATACCCCCTGGAGATGCACGTGGTCCACTACTCGAGCAAGTACCGCAGTCAGGAGGCGGCGCTGCAGGAGAAGGACGGCCTTCTGGTCGTCGCCTACTTCTTCGTGGTGAGCTAGTGGAGTTGATACCAGAGGAGAGTTCTAGAATGGTTCTAGTTGACGCGGCAGCAAGGGGAAGGGATTTCCAAACCAAAATATCAGCGTGAGCGTGGCCTTGAAGAGTTTTTTAATCGATTTTTATCAATACCTTTTACCAATGTAATTGTTAACAAAATAAGCTTTGTACGAGTATTCAGAACAGTTCAATGAAAATAATTTCATTGTTTGGAATAAGTTATTAGTTTTATTTTGTCCAACAGATGTGCCATAATTTTACTAATTTTCGGGCCCTAAATGTCTGTAGGACAAAGTACCTAAATCTATAATAAACCATTACAAGCTATGGAATTATTTTCATTGAACTGTTCTGCAATACTCGTACAAAGTCTAATTTTGTAGACAATTACATTGGTAAAAGATATTGATAAAAATCGATTAAAAAACTCTTCACGGTCAAACTCACTACCCAGCCGTCTTAAAAATGAAATTACAAAAAATCACAAATAAAAGTGTATAACATTACATGATAACATTGTGAACATGTATACATTGAAAAGATCGTAAATCTAGATGTAAGAAGCTGACAACCCTTGAGTACCTCGTCAACGGAGGACCTCGTCGACGCGTTCCATCTAGGACCTCCATTAATATTACCTCCTGTTCTAGCTGCGAGAAGCTGACAACCCCGCCCTTGAGGACCTCGCCAACGCGTTTCATCTAGGACCTCCATGACGACTACCTCATGTTCTAGCTGCAGGAAGCTGACAACCCTTGAGGACCTCGTCGACGCGTTCCATCTAGGACCTCCATGACGACTACCTCATGTTCTAGCTGCAGGAAGCTGACAACCCCGCCCTGGAGGACCTTGTCAACGCTTTCCATCTAGGACCTCCATGACGACTACCTCCTGTTCTAGCTGCAGGAAGCTGACAACCCCGCCCTTGAGGACCTCGCCAACGCTTTCCACATTATCCGAGAGCCGCACGCCGCCACGCGGGTGTCGACGTTCATCGTGAGCAAGCTGGTTCCGCCTCCATGACGACTACCTCATGTTCTAGCTGCAGGAAGCTGACAACCCCGCCCTAGAAGACCTCGTCAACGCTTTCCACATGATCCGCGAGCCGCACGCCGCCACGCGGGTGTCGACGTTCAGCGTGAGCAAGCTGGTTCTCCCCTTTACTGACGACTACCTCCTGTACAGAGGGTCGGTGTTGTCCAACGCCTGCTACCATCAGATCATGTGGACCATCTCCAGAACTCCGCTGGGGGTCAGCAGTAGACAGGTACGTGACAGTTAGGGAGTCTGCTAAACCTGTAGTTAAGTTTTAATCGGTCATTCAAGGATTGTCATTGGTTGTTGCCATTGCAATACAGTCCTAATTGACTGTATAAAAGTTAGCAAGGCATTGAAAGACCGGCCCTTAGTGGTCCTACATAATAGTATGTTATAGTTAATCAATAGTTAACAAGATATTAGAAAAAGTGTCTCAAAGTAATGTATAGCTTCCAGAAGTGGAAGAAGTATAGTAGAAGCTTGAAAATAGGAGGTATAAGGTTTGCGTTACATTGAAGTTGATGTGAAGTCCACTATTTTCTCAGATTGTGATCGTCTCGTGAAAGAAAGACGTACACTCGGCCAAACATAAATTGATCGTTGATCAAATTTGATTGACTGATAAATGTTAGATTACACCATCCAAAGTCTGTCCAAGCGATCTCCTTGTCTCACTCTAGTAGGTGACCCCACATTTCAACGATAATAACAAGCTTTGATTGGTAAAAAAATTTGATAAATTTCAAATTTGATCAACCATCAATTTATGTTTGGCCGAGTGTACGTTTAGGTTAAAAAGTTTTTTTTTTTTAATTGGACCGATTTAAAAAAAAATCTTCGAGAGTTATAAATAGTTATTTATACCTTAGACTAACGCAGATATATTTAAATCAAGATTCTGTAACCTATTTTTACACAATGTTGACAAAAATAGTGTATTGATTTTCACTTCCGATAATATTCAACTATTCCTTCCCCCCGCAGCTGGGCAAGTTCCGCCTGCTGTTGAGCAAGAGCGGCAAGATGGTACAGAACGGCGACAATCCCGCCAACCACCTGCAGCGCCGTGCCCTCTGCCATGTGAACCCCTCGGCAGAGCACACGCACACGCTCCACCCTCTCCAACACGGCCCCGTGTACTTCAGCGGCAAGCCCAGTGTGCGCGGCTCCCGATCAGAGGGCGACCATGCGGCCCCCAGGTAACATGTAGTGTAGCCGTGTCCTGTGCCATGTGAACCCCTCTCAGACGCATACGCTGCACCCTCTCCAACACGGCCCCGTGTACTTCAGCGGCAAGCCCAGTGTGCGCGGCTCCCGATCAGTGGGCGACCATGCGGCCCCCAGGTAACATGTATAGTGTAGCCGTGCCCTGTGCCATGTGAACCCCTCTCACACGCATACGCTGCACCCTCTCCAACACGGCCCCGTGTACTTCAGCGGCAAGCCCAGTGTGCGCGGCTCCCGATCAGAGGGCGACCATGCGGCCCCCAGGTAACATGTAGTGTAGCCGTGTCCTGTGCCATGTGAACCCCTCTCAGACGCATACGCTGCACCCTCTCCAACACGGCCCCGTGTACTTCAGCGGCAAGCCCAGTGTGCGCGGCTCCCGATCAGAGGGCGACCATGCGGCCCCCAGGTAACATGTAGTGTAGCCGTGCCCTGTGCCATGTGAACCCCTCTCACAAGCACACGCTGCACCCTCTCCAACACGGCCCCGTGTACTTCAGCGGCAAGCCCAGTGCACGCGGCTCCCGATCAGAGGGCGACCATGCGGCCCCCAGGTAACATGTAGTGTAGCCGTGCCCTGTGCCATGTGAACCCCTCTCACAAGCACACGCTGCACCCTCTCCAACACGGCCCCGTGTACTTCAGCGGCAAGCCCAGTGCACGCGGCTCCCGATCAGTGGGCGACCATGCGGCCCCCAGGTAACATGTAGTGTAGCCGTGCCCTGTGCCATGTGAACCCCTCTCACACGCACACGCTGCACCCTCTCCAACACGGCCCCGTGTATTTCAGCGGCAAGCCCAGTGTGCGCGGCTCCCGATCAGAGGGCGACCATGCGGCCCCCAGGTAACATGTAGTGTAGCCGTGCCCTGTTCCATGTGAACCCCTCTCAGACGCATACGCTGCACCCTCTCCAACACGGCCCCGTGTACTTCAGCGGCAAGCCCAGTGCGCGCGGCTCCCGATCAGTGGGCGACCATGCGGCCCCCAGGTACACATGGGGTGCTGTCGTGCGCCATGCCGTTTCGTACTCCGGCTTTTACATTGACGTATTTTGTCATTTTTTGTAAAGGAATCAACTTCAGCTGAAGATGGTGAACATTGTCTATTTTGTAACATATTTATTGTAAGTTTTGGTGTGTTTTTTTGCCCAAAGTAACCAGATCAAACCGTTTAAACAATCGATACGAAATTCTCATAATCTACTAATGTCATATGAGCGGTATTGTTTACAGTTATTGAACAGGATCATGGGATTGTTTTAAAAAGATAAAACTTAACCCGTTTGATCGATTGAAATTAAAATTTTACATGGTCATCGAGTCGGGACCGATGACCGGGACCGGGTCGAGTCTTTTTAAACAAAATCAGATTATTCACTTCAAAAGTTTTTGACATTTAATACGGACATATTTAATACGTGCTTAAAAATATTTTGTCAATTTCTTGATGGAATTTTCAGATGTTTTCATGCATTTCGTATCGGCTTTTCCAAAATATCTACTCCTTATCTTGGTTGATTTGGAAGAAAATGGTTGTACATTCTGTTCGATGTTGTATGTCTCTAGTCATCACGAGGTGGACACATCGCGCTCGCTCACCTCCAAGCGTCCGAGCTCCACGTCACGCAGCGTCCCGCGTCTCAAGTCCCGCTCCTCCAGCCGCGCACGCGCGCAGTGGAAGATCCCGACGCCCGCCTCGACGCTCTCCACGAGCCAGACGCCCGTGCCGACGCCGCCCGTCGCCTGCGTCGGACAGTCCCCGGCGGCGAGCCTGGCAGACGTCATGGCGTACTCCAAGCCGGTCGACGTCTACCAGGCCGTCGCGGCGGCGCAGAGGTACCTGGCGTCGCAGGGGAGGGCGACGGCGTCCCCAGTGCAGGTCAGTACATCGCCGTCGTGGCGTACTCCAAGCCAGTCGACGTCTACCAGGCGGTCGCCGCGGCGCAGAGGTACCTGGCGACTGGCGAGAGGGTTCTTTTTGAAATTTTTGTTTGATATTTTATGTACTAGGAAAACGCTCAGTGTAACGCGTTAATGAGCGAGCACAGAACATGCAACGTCCCCATAGTAACGATGCACGACACGGCACAAGACGATTTTCTCTGCAATTTTTCAATCTCCATAATACTCTGGATGAATAACAGATCCATTGTGTCGTGAAGTCTTACCTACATACCTTCTCCAGAAATCTCTTGTGACATCCCATACTAAACTCGTAAAATTACAATTAATACTTGACTGATTGGGCTTTCAATATGTAAAATTTAATTATAAGTTGGTCTTGATCACCATGCAAAATTCGAACTTAATGTGAACATTTTTATTGTCGACCAATCAGAAGACATTATTTAAAATTTAATCAATTAGAGGATTTGGCCTTCGTACTGCATCCGATTTTATGCGCTAGCTCAAAAATGCTTTCATTTTACTGTACATTGTGAATAGCTTGGCTGCTCTACAAGCCTTGCCTTGGAACAGAAGCTTAAAGAAGGCAGGGATGACAATTTAGTATACATTTTTCAAGATTATGGAATAAAATGACCTTAAAATGACAAAACTTTTGAAAATAACGACAGATTAGACTGAAAATTGGCAAAAATATCTAAAATGTTGGTACCAATGACCACGCGAAGTTTCAAGTTGATCGGTCAATCTGTTCTAGTTTAAATGTCAAAAATCACATGAAAAATGGTTTCAAATTTGAACCAATAGGAGGATTTGGCTGAAACTTTTTATGATTGGGTACAATGTTGGTTGCAATGTTTTTGCTAAATTTCAAATTGATCGAAGCACCCAATCGAAAGATAATTTTTTTTAAATTTGAACCAATCACGGGAGCCCATTCAAAAACGATCCCAGGGACCGCATAGATTACGTTAGTATGTGTACAAAATTTCAGATCGATTGCTTGAGCGGTTTAACCTGGGCTGTGACCACAAAAAAAAAAAAAAAAAACACACACACAGAGAAAGTGCCATAAGAGTACCGTGGTGACGCTCGCTACGCTCGCTCAATAAAAATTTAATTTTTTTCGGGTGAAAAGTGTATTTAACATTATTTTTGTTTTGTTGATATTTACAAAATTACAATGAAATGTTTAAACGAGATTTCCCTATTACAACGGTAATGTCTATTTTCAATATAGTCTAAGCCCGTTATCCGTTTAATAACTCAACCTACAGTCCGTGTCACACGGAGTTGTCCGCCAGACGTGGCCCCTAATTTGGCCTATAACAGGTTTTTTGGTCATCCCTCAGACGTTCATTGTATTCGGACCGGTCGCTCTCTTGTCTTCCAACACCAACCCTCTCTCTCGGATACAAAATCGAGAATCAACTATACCTTTTCTTCCGCCTCATTGACCCGCCTCCGCATTCGATATTCGCAAATATCAGAGTTTCTACCCATCCGGACCCATCCGACCAGGCTTCTATTCCCGCGCTCTATTGTCAAGAAAGAGCTGTCAATCAGTCCATTCATTCATGCGCTTAGCTAGTCAAATGATTCTTAAGATCTGTAGGGAAATGCAATTTTGATACTTCTGCCGTCAAAAATGAATTATAATTTGAACATGGAAACCAGTGGTTTTTTGTTTTTCAAAATCGGTGCATATTGGACTGATATAATACTGTACGCATGCGAACAGTTTTAGAAAGTAGTTTTTATATACTTGCGAAAAATGCACCGATTTTCAAAAATAAAAAACGACTTTTATCTATGTTCCATTTAATATTCATTTTTGCCGTCAAAAGTATCAAAATCGCATTACCCTAAAAATCTTTACTCAGATATTTGCGAACATACTTTGGTATCTTCATTACTTGTATTTTACTACCTTCTTACGTCCGGTAGTAACCACGTTCTTTTGTCACTCATCTCAAGTCGTCGGAGTACCTAATTGACTGGAACTAATAGCCTCCAACCCTTCCTAAGGGGTATTCAAAATTTCCTAGCGGACTATTCCGTGTGACACGGACTGTACTACACTGTCAGTTATTTGCCCACTAGGTGGGGGTTAGCATGACCAGGAGTTAAACCTCTGACGGACATTGCCAACCGCAACCGCCCCACCCTCTGTACAGGCGTACCAGGCGACGGCGACGTCTGCGTGCCGTCCCGACGCCGCGCCCGACGTCTACAAGGCGCTGCAGCAGATCATCGCCAACAAGGCGGCGCACTCCGACGACAACGCCGCCTACGACAGCGAGTATCTGCGCCACCTGCTGGGGCTCAGTCCTCGCCCGAGACACCCGGGGTACGTGTTTTTTTGTTTTCTCCACACTTCGAAATCTTTTAGACAATTATAGGTGTATTTTGTTGAAAATTAAATTCGCTTTTTTATATTTGACACTTTGGGGCGTGTGAAGCTGGACTTTTTATTGTATTTGACACTTAAAAATCAAATTTTTTACGTTTTTTGTTTACAAAATTTAACTATAAAACCTTTATCTTTTCCTGACATCCAGAGGGTAGGGGGCAAGCCCCCCCCCCCCTCTGTCGGGGCCCATACCACTCTTATCCTTATTACAACCACACTAGTGGAATTTCATTCATTGAGGGCAGAAAATAAGAAAACGTTCGTTGAATCCAACCTATAGACAAAAACTAGGATCGCAGTATCACCACAACACCTCCTCACCACCAGAGCACAGTGTGATGTATTCTCACCAGAGACTGGAACCCAAATGAATATCGATTCCGGTTCCGGTTCCATTTCGGTGCCATAAGAGATCCAATCAATTCCATCAAATTCAGTCAATAATTCAAATTATTTTTTTACAGCGACTTTTGGGAAATTACATGCTCAGATTGTCTAATATTAATTTGACTCCATGATCATTTATTTGAAAAATTGTGAATGGTAGTGAATAATATCAGATTTGAAAGAAAATGAAGTAAAAATACAATAAAATTAATTATTTAAAGAACTCTTATGGAATCGTTATGGAACCAAAATAATGTTTAATATTAATAACTAATAAGGGTTGTGGTTCCCGTTCCACCTAAAAACAATTATACGGGTTCCGATCCCGGTTCCGGTCTCTGATTCTTACACCGGGCAGGACGATTGTCGTCCGCCTTCAGCACACATTCACTCATCTTCTCCCCAGTGAGCTGTTCTCCGAGCCGCACTACCGCCACCAGCATCACCACCCCCGCCACCACCGCGACGACAGGCGGCGCTTCTTCCACCGCCACCGCGCGCACGACAACGCGCTGGTGAGGAAGCCGGCGGTGACGGACACGGAGGCGGCGCGTCATCCCTGGTGGGTGCTCGCGCAGACCGGTAGGAGTGTCTGGGAAGCTTGCTCGTCGTCTTACTGTATAGAACAGTTTTCCGGTGGAGATATTTGCTCGATTTCTAGGGAATGTTGAGTATGCGACGTTCAGTACGGCTCATAGAAGTTGGATTCGATGGCTAAGAATCAGGAACACGTATCTCCATTTAGGCCGAAAATGAGTTTGATATCTAAAAGAATGTAAAAACAAATGCTACATCAATGACAGAAAACCAGTCTGCAGCACCATCTTATCTCAGCCATCTATATGTCTTAAATTAAACAGTTTGTGTTACGTCGCCGTTATGTCAAATGCAGACCTATAAAATATAACATTTTAGTACGTGAACTCAGCTGACAAATTGGTCACCTTTGTTTTTGGTCACCTTTGGTCCTTTGGTCACATTTTTTTTATTTGCTTTTCACAAAAAAGTGTGTTTCAGGGTTTGAAAATTAATTTCTCCAATAAGCTCGGCATCTTCATTCCCCCATACCTCTTCAAATAAGATGTAGGTTTTCTCGGCAGCACATTCTCCGTTCCGTTTCAAACACAACCCCACTCTGTGCAGGTCAGGGAAGAGGGCCGACTCCGATGGGGCGCCCCTAGACGTCTTCCACATGGCGCCACCGAAGCACTACAACCGCGACGACTCCACGGAGCGCCGTCAACCCATCGTCATCTTCAGACCCAACGTGCCGCCTCCGCTGCACCCAGACTTCAACGGAGACCCCTCCACGACGGATAGATACGTGCACGAGGTACGTGAAAGTACTGGAGGCCCAATACGATCTTTTAAACTCACGTCGAAGAAGAGGGCCGCGTCCAAGGAGGCGCCGCTGGACGTCTTTCACATGGCGCCGCCGAAGCACTACAACCGCGACGACTCCAAGGAACGACGTCAGCCCATCGTCATCTTCAGACCCAACGTGCCGCCTCCGCTGTACGACGACTTCGTCAGAGATCCCGGCAAGACTGATCGATACGTGCTGGAGGTACGTGGTGGCACTGAGTACATTTTCGAGATCGTTCGAGACAAAATGCATGCTATTTCACGACGGCTTGACGTCAGACTTAATAAAATAATAAACTGATGTTGCAGATTGAATGTTATTTTGTTCGGTAGGACGTCACTTTGACGTCACGCTCGATCATACGAGCTCTCGAATTATCTCGAAAGATGTGGAGGCTGAATCCAATCTTGTCAACGTGGGTGCTGTTATTGGGTGGGGGACAGGGGTATCTTTAAACGATAGATTTAAAAAGTTTGTAGTAGAATTGCGCTCTTCTATCTTCATTTTCTGAAATAATTACACTTTTAGTAACTTTTCCCCCAGCATTAATATATCATGTTATCATAACGATTATTTGTATATTTGGCTAAATGTTGATCTTTCAGATTCCTAATGCGTTTTTATTGTGTTACAAATAGAAAACCTTGTGGGGCCCGCCATGCTGGGGGGCTAAGGTTCACAAGAGATTCACAAACACTCCGTTAACAAAAATGTCTGTGCTTTCTGGGCGGCATCTTCCTCTTTCTTAGTAGAAGGAGACGGTATGCAAGCATTATACACCCGCTGTCAAGTAAATTGCTTACAAAATTCTATGACCATTGATCCATCCACACGAACACACAGATATCGAGCATGTGGTGTTGGATGTGGTTTGTGGAGCATTGCCCCTCACATCAAAGGCTCCGGCGATGTCCGTGCAAGTAACATACCCCCCCTCCCCCCTCCACCCCCAGAAGCACCGCGGCGACCAGCCCGTGAGCGTCTATCAGGCCAACACCCTCCCGCCGTCCGTCGCGCCACGTCGCCGTCGCAACTCCTCGCGTCTCAACATGTAACAGTTACACCCTCCTCCCCCAGGGCGTCCAGCCGGTGAGCGTCTACCAGGCCAACACCCTCCCGCCGTCCGTCGCGCCACGTCGCCGTCGCAACTCCTCGCGTCTCAACATGTAACAGTCACACCCTCCTCCCCCAGGAGCACCGCGGCGTCCAGCCGGTGAGCGTCTACCAGGCCAACACCCTCCCGCCGTCCGTCGCGCCACGTCGCCGTCGCAACTCCTCGCGTCTCAACATGTAACAGTCACACCCTCCTCCCCCAGGAGCACCGCGGCGTCCAGCCGGTGAGCGTCTACCAGGCCAACACCCTCCCGCCGTCCGTCGCGCCACGTCGCCGTCGCAACTCCTCGCGTCTCAACATGTAACAGTCACACCCTCCTCCCCCAGGAGCACCGCGGCGTCCAGCCGGTGAGCGTCTACCAGGCCAACACCCTCCCGCCGTCCGTCGCCCCACGTCGCCGTCGCAACTCATCGCGTCTCAACATGTAACAGTCACACCCTCCTCCCCCAGGAGCACCGCGGCGTCCAGCCGGTGAGCGTCTACCAGGCCAACACCCTCCCGCCGTCCGTCGCGCCACGTCGCCGTCGCAACTCCTCGCGTCTCAACATGTAACAGTCACACCCTCCTCCCCCAGGAGCACCGCGGCGTCCAGCCGGTGAGCGTCTACCAGGCCAACACCCTCCCGCCGTCCGTCGCGCCACGTCGCCGTCGCAACTCCTCGCGTCTCAACATGCTGCTCAACGCCGACCAGGGCAAGGAGTTCAACAAGAGGCGCCACGGGTCGCGTCTTGACTTGCTCGTCGGCAGTGGAGCGGACAGCAAGCACAGGTAGCGCATTCTGGGGTTGAGTCCCGTACTACCTATACAAACCCTCTCCTACTTCCTTCTAACCTTTACTGTTTTGACGGCAACCTCTCTAGTCTCGTACTGACAATGTTGATCTGACGCAACTATTTTTCTTAAATGACCTCTGTAAAATAATATTTCTAGCTCTGGGATCGGTTGAAACTTAGCGCTGCATTTTAAACACGTGTGTTTCATAGTTTAGGTTCATCGTGATCGTAAAGAAGTACATGTAAATGACTGTGTGTACTAATAGTGTCACGTGACTGTGTGTTGTATTGTAGTGTCACGATTCCAGAGTTAGAAATATTCTTGTACAGTGTGTCTATAAAGTCATTTCGGCAATAGAGTTGTGTCAGATCAACAGTTGGCAGTACGGGACGAAAGAGGGTGCCGTAGGCTGTAGGTAAGAAACAAGTTAGTATTGGCAGTATAGGGGAATAGTAAACCACAGTGTTGTCAAAGTTACTTTCAAAATGTAGCAGTGTTACAGTTACAGTTACTTGCTCAAAATTCTAACAGTGTTACAGCTACAGTTACAGGGGTTTCAAAAGTAACACCGATACAGTTACTTTTCGAACGAAAAGTATCAGTGTTAAGTTACAGTTACTTTCATATTGACAGCAGTTACTTTCATATTGACAGCAGTTACTTTCACAGTTACTTTCAATTTGGAAGCATTTTTCCTTGAATTTTTTTACATTTGAAGGGATTGAATTACGTTGTGATTGATAACTGACGATAGTGAACAGGGCTGGCAGGACAAGAAAAAAGTCCAGTCCAGCAGCTTTTTTTAAATTTTTGTCATTTTATGCCTTCTAGAGGGTTGAATTTTACCATTTTCTAAGGAATCGGACATTTTACATTATTCAATGAGGGATTAAATGTAACATGCTACATTTCAGTAAAGTTACTCAAAATTGTAACGGGATAAAAGTTACAGTTACAATTTTCAATAAAGAAAGTAACTGAATACAATTACAATTACTTTATTTTTAAAGTAACATGTTACAGTTACTTTTACTTGAAAAAAGTAGCATGTTACCAGTAACATGTTACTTTGTATCATGTTACTTCACAACACTGGTAAGCCATAATATTATAACCTCCTTGGGGAATAGGCTGTAAGGGAATACACCGCATTTTCTACCACGTGAGTTGGATATCGATGTAAAGACAACCTAAAGGACAAGGGAAAATATCATTCTCGATGAAATAAAATTTACCAATTTTTGAAAACAAGATTATGTGACACATTTGTCTTACAAAGTAATTTCTTACTTTTTGACCAGTTCTTCTAATAATTTGCAACAATGCAAACTCTCCTAAAATGTATACCCCAATGGCGGAGAAAAATTTGAATTGTCGTATCATCAGACGAAGTCTTCGTTATCATTTTACAACCAATCAGGATTTTGCTACAAAAAAAAAATACTCGAACAAGAGATAGTGGCAAAAGAGAACTGTCGCTCGCAAATATCTCTATCTTCCGTCTTCCCTCTCCCCCAGGATTGCTCAGGGAAGTCGCAGCGATATGCGCTCCAGCTCGCGCCACGACGGCAGCCAGCGCAGCGCCAACTGCTGTCGGTCCAGATCCAAGATGCGCGCCGCGCGGAGGCTGGAGCAGGAGAGGTCCAAGGAGGCGGTGGATCGGGCGGCCAAGACGTACACTACAGAGCCGATCGAGCACGTGATGTCGGCCAAGTCCAGAGCAGCCATGGAGTGAGTCGAGGTCGTTGAGCAGTGATGTTGCCAACAACTAGGAAAACGTTCAGTGTAAAAGCCGATGCACAATTGACGCGGACGGACGACGCAGACGGACGACGGAGACGGATACGATGTTAAGCATGACAAATTCACTCTGGCTGTTCACAATCGGACGCGGACGGACGACGACTTCAACATTGTATTCAAATTATAGAATAAAATGTCCTTAAAATGACAATATCTTTTGAACATAACGACAGATTAGACTCTAAGCTCTAAGCTCTCAGTCAAAATGTTTCCACCCCCTTTAAGACGATGACGTCATGTTCCCAGCGCCAGCCAGTCCAAAGAGACGCAGACGTCACGCGAGCAGGCGTACCGCGAGCAGACGTACCGCGAGCAGGCATCGATGACGTCACCCGCTCAGACGTACCGCGAGCAGGCATCGATGACGTCACGAGACCAGCACCGCGAGCAGGCGTCGATGACGTCACCCGCTCAGACGTCACGTGATCAGGCGTCGATGACGTCAGAGGAGGGGTTGAAGCGCAGGACGAGCCACAGTGAGGGGAGGAGGGCGGGGCGCTCGGTCTCGTTCGACGATACGCCCCAGGTGACATCCGTTTCATATTGTCATATTATATTGTGTTGTCATCCAACAATTTAAAAACAATTTGTATCTAGTGGAGCGGTCGCTCCACGCCAGCCAAGTCGTACGGCGCGCGCACACTCTCATTTAAAAAGGCTGGAGCAACCCACTTTTACTGTAAGCATCAAATTAACATTACAATAACATTATACCTAAATAACAGTTCAGATTTTTTAGGTAGTTAAAATCGTGTTAAAAATTTCTTACGATGAAAGGAATTTTATCTTGATAAAAACACTTTTTGACTTCTCCAAGGTACCCAACAAAACACAAAACGGTATTTGAATGAAACGGATAGAATCAGGTTCCTTGAAAATCAATCCTTGTTTTTATCAATGAAATCAGAGCTCATCTACTGATGGGATGAGGCCATCAAATCTTTTTCAGCCAATCCGTTTCTTTCGAATATAATTTTATCTTTTGTTGAGTGTACCAACCTATACTCCATGCGGACCGGACCTTTCAGCGCCTGAGGGCAAATGTCAAAATAAAATCACCAATAAAATGATGTATACACCTCAGAAACGTGGGTTTTCTTTGCTCCTCTATTGTAATGGGGTGGAATGGAGGTAGTGCCAGAAAAATAGCCAAGATTGGCGGGAAAATAGAAATTCCAAACAGAAACTAGATTTCTCGTTGCTGCAAATTCCGTGTCGAACGTACTGTAATTAAAAATTGTCTTTATTTCTATGTTTTATGCACAGAATCAAAATAAAAATCCTTTCAAATGTGGACTGAAAACTGATGCGCAAAGCTGTCAGCAAAACATAATATTGGCGAGAGGATTTTTTTAATTCGCTAAATCAAGCTTCCGCTCTGCACTCTGGTGATAGAAATGTGTACTTGAGGAAGGGTGTTTGCATTCAATTCTCCATAAGGTACCTGTAGAGTGTGGATACCTCTAGGTACTTCATACACTATTTAACATAGAACCATAAAAATTGTGAAGAGTATAGAAAAGATTATGCTTTTTCGATCTGTCACCTCAGAAATGTATTTATTGTGTCTAAATAATTACAAAATAACTTTCCGTATGAAGCAAATACGGCTTATACTGTAGCCTGATTGGTCCATTGAACCATTTCCTGTCCCCTGATTGGCTGATGCATTACATGTTTGCATGATTATTACGCTGCAAATTAACCTCGGAGAAAAATTCTGAGGTGACCGATCGATATAGCATCATCTTTTCTATACTCGTTACTTTTTTCAGGGTTCTATGTTTAATAGTGTATGAAGTAGAGGTATCCAAACTCTACACGTTCCTTATAAAGAATTGAATGCGTTCACCCTTCCTCTAGTACCACATCTCTACCACTAGAGTGCAGAGCTGATCTTGATTGTGCGAATTAATCAGCTCAATCTAGTGGAGCGGTCGCTCCACCCAGCCAAGTCGTACTGTACACTCACACTCACTCAACATACCGTAAATGCCTAATAAAATGAGGAGCCAGACCAACTACTTTTACTGTAAGCAACAACATGGCATTTTCGGCCTACTGGATCATAAAATTGGAAAATCTCACATTGTTGTAAAATATCTTAATTTTGAGCTATGGCCCACCCCACCACATATACCAAATTTGGGAACAATAGGCTATACCATTTGCGAGCTAGAGGGCCGAGAAAACAGTGAAATTACACCACTTTGATCTTTAGATGATGATTCAGATGATATCAGGAAACACCGCTATCACCGCCACAGCCTAAACGGCTTAGCCGATCGATCTGAAATTTTTACCACATGTGCACTTTTGGCGTCTGAGGTGCCTTTTTATAAAACCAACCGGTAGTCGCCATTTTGAAACCGGAAGTGACGTCATATCTCGAAAACGGCTTAACCGATCGGAATGAAACTAGCGCCAAATGGTTCAGACGGTCGTCTATATGGAATATCAGTAGTTAAAGTAGAGATGTACTATTACCGAAACCAGAAATGACGTCATGAAAATGAAGATCTAGATTTAAATGACCTCTTACTACAATAACTACATATTCAGAAGGCTTATAATGATACATAACATTTATAGAAATAAATTCTAGGTGGCAGTTATTTCAGTCGCCATTTTGAAAACCGGAAGTGATACCATATCTCGAAAACGGCTGGACTGATTGGAACGAAGCTTTCGCAATTCTTCATGGAATATCACTTTAAGCTTAGGTATATTGAGCACCAAACACAATTTTTCGTATTAACCAATTCGGAAATGGCGTATTTTTTAAAAGTATTTAGTCATTGTTGCTCCGATGTGTGTTACAAGTTGTGTAAATAAACTAAAAAAATAAGTGATATCCCCATAAAAAACACTCCGTGTAAAAATACCAGCCAAGTCTCTTCAACTATAAAAAAAATAGAATAAATCTAAAAATTTAGCACTGAAAAGTAGTGATATCAAAAAATGAGCCAAGTCAAAACTTAATTTTAAAAACCAAAATATACTTGGCGCATCGTTTTTAAGGGCATTATAGGTATATTATATACTAGGAAAACGCTCTGAGTAACGCGTTGATGAGCGAGCACGGATACGCGCAACACCTCGAACCGAAATTCTGTTTATCGAAAATGTCCCAATTCCTAAAATATTGGTCCCAATAACCACGCAATGTTTTAACTTAAGTTGATCGATTAAACCTTTGGGATTGAACGATTCCTTGTTAATTTTCAAAAATCACAGGATCTCGTTTTAAACGGTCATCAGTTTCATATACGTTTGAAAGTTTCTGCTCTAACAACCTTGAACTGAAGATTCGAAGATGCCGTGAAATGTGAAATTCGAGAAATATGACAGCCAACACGCAAAATATCCGTAAACTGTCAATAACTTTTGAATTTAAACACAGTTTAGTCTGAAAATTGTCAAAAATACTGATAATGTTGAACCCAATGACCATGCAAATTTTTAAGTTGATCGGTCATACAGTTCTGGTTTAAATTTCAAAAAGCACATGAAATATTTTTTTAATTTTTAACCAATGGGAGGATTTGGCTGAAAATTTGTAAAATAAGAGACAATGTTGGTCTTAATGACCATGCAAAATATAAGGTTGATCACATTTGTCGAAGACCATTTTCATTTTTCAGCCTATCAGGAGATGTTTATTTAAATTTTAACCAATCAATGGATTTCAAAAAAAATTTGGGTCAGCAAACAGAAAAGGTTGTCTCTACATGTGTGCAAAATTTCAGATCGATAGGTGAAACGGTGCGACTTCTATTGCTCCAGATAGCAGCCAAAAGTAAAAAAATAAAAAAAAAAAAAAAAAAAAAAAAACAAAAAAAAAACAGAGGTCCGTGTCAAAAGAGTCAAAAGGAGACGCTCGCTTCGCTCGCTCAATAATTAGGTAGGTACATTTGATTTTTGGCATATTCTTCTATAGGCACCGTGCGTTCATACCCCCAGCACCACTAGTAAGAGAAATCGGCAAAACTGTGCGGCGAAGAATCAGCAATATTATAATCTCTCATTGGCCGTGGCCATAGCAACCGATAAAAATCCACAGAGAACTCAAAATAGCTCAGAATTGGTAAAAGAAATGAGCAAACTTTTAATTTTATCAGATTCAGTGGAGCTGTTTACACTTCATACATTTTGCACAGCGAAATATCATGTGGCGTATTATTGTAAGAATGCATACAATGAGTAATGTTTACTAACTGCTGCAACTAAGGGTATGAGGATCATGCCAAGAGTTGCTAATTTTTGCCACACATTGCGATGTCCCTCATTTTAAGAAACAAAAGAGAGTCTACCCTCGGTGCCTATACTATTTATATACACGATGCGCCAAGTATATTTTGGTTTTTAAAATTAAGTTTTGACTTGGCTCATTTTTTGATATCACTACTTTTCAGTGCTGAATTTTTAGATTTATTCTATTTTTTTTATAGTTGAAGAGACTTGGCTGGTATTTTTACACGGAGTGTTTTTTTATGGGGATTAGAAACTAACGTAAGTATACTTCTTCTCTAATCTCAGGCCCATGAGAAGAGCCGCGAGATAGCCAAGATGTCTCTCGGTCTGTCCACGAGCTTGAAGAACTTCGTGATGGACCCCGACGAACTGATGAAGGTCGACCCGGACTTCCAGCACGACGTCAAGGCGATGGAGCGTCACAGGGACACCGGCAAGAGGGTCGACCCGGACTACCTCCACGACGCCGACGTCAAGACGACGGAGCGCCGCAAGGACCCCGGTGAGAGGGTGGACACGGACTACCGCCACGACGCCGACGTCAAGGCGACGGCGCGCCGCAAGGACCCCGGCGAGAGGGTGGACACTGTCTACCCCCACGACGCCGACGTCAAGGCGATGGAGCGCCGCAAGTACCCCGGCGAGAGTCGAAGCGTCAGCACGAGCACGAGCGTCTCGACGATCACGGAGAGCGCGTGCGAGACGTCGGCGTCGTCGTCGTCGGTGTACTCGATCGAGAGGTGATTCTCTTCTCTAACACTATTCTCACACACCTCCTAAAATCGGATGTCTAACCCGCGAGAATGAAGGCGTTAGGCGTTCGACGGCTTTTTTAGAATTAATAAACTTTTTGATTAAATCTGGGGCGAGGAATTAGCGTATTTTTCTATCTAAATCATTGTAATATACCTCAAGTTAGGAACCCTCCCTCTTGCGTGGGTGAAATCTTCAATCCTCCCATTCTATTAAAAATACTACAGTAATTATTGTCTTGACACATTAATATATACCACATTTTCATAATACTTCGTGTTGATAGTTTGTTTACGACTTCATATTTTTAATCATAATTTGGCATTTATTTGACGCCGCGGGGCCCCTGGAGGATGGCGCCCCTAGGCTTTATGATGATGATGATCGTGATGAAGACTGTTGAGGATTGTCGGTGGAAAGGTCGCGGTCTTTACCTTTAAGCTGAACCTTGTCAGCCAGCATTTACCTCTCGACTACGGGAAAGAAAGGTTCTCATATCCCGCGGAAGCAAGTGTCGCCGTCTGGCAACAGATCCGTGAGAGTGACGTGAGTGTTCATCTGATGCGCAGGAGGAAGCACGGGCGCAACGCTCGCACGCAGACATCGGTGAGGCTGATCCTGGACCCGCCGGTGCCGCCGGTGCCGCCGATACCTCGCACTCAACAGCCGCTCTTCATGCAGTCCTCGTTCCAGGTACCTACAGTGTTGATGTCGTTGGCGGAGTGGTGCGATCGCTCCTATAGAGCACCATGCTTAAGTTATTGGTGTAAAAGCAGCAGCCATGCCTCTCCTCTGCTACAAATAAGAAAGTACACTCGGCAAAACAAAAATTGATCGTTGAACAAATTTGAATGACTGCTGGTCATGTCCCATAACCAATCAAAGCTTGTTATTATCATTGAAATGTGAGGTCACCTACTAGAGTGAGACAATGAGATCGCTTAGACTGACTTCTGATGGTGCGATCTTATTTATCAGCCAATTAGATTCATTGAACGTTCAATTTTTGTTTGGCCAAGTGTAGGTACATTCATTTGGGCTGAAGATTTTAATACAATAAGGGGCTAATCCAACAAAATGAAAAGAATTATTGACTGCACTTAATTTCTTAATTCTTCTTTACTTTTGAAGACATGATTGTAACAATTCATATTATTCCCTCAATGTTGACACCATATTGATTGCACCATACAGAATAGTTGTGATTCTGAGCTTTTTTGCAATATTCCATATAGTTTTAATGGTCACCTGGACAATTGAAGAATGCTAAGACATTTTTTTTTTTTTTTTTTTTTTATTTATTTATTGTTGCAAATTAATAGTACATAAGAAAATCCTCAGTCCCACAAAACCAAACAGTGGCTTGTCTGCAGGACTGCTATATATAAACAACAACAACAACAACATAAATATACGTCACAATAAAACAACTAATAACTACTTTTAATAATAATAATCATCAAATTCAAATTCAAATTACAAATTACAAAGTACAGTGTACAAATCCATAGATGCAAATACTACATCAAGGTAAATATCATACAATAATAAATAAATAAATAATATAATGTATACATCTTATATAATATACATCTTTAATATAATGAGGATTCACTCACTTTACAAAAAATATGTTGATTTATAACTTTAAATCTAACCCGTCAACGTGCCAATATTATGTCCACGCTTAGAAAAAAATCGAGGTTTTGCGTTGCTGATAAGAAAAACAGTTGTGCAAGCTATGAAATATAGTATTTCCCCAAACAGAGTCACGCATCACGAAAGTTGGATGGAAGGAGAGAATCTCTCTGAACTTCTGTTTGCTCTCAGGAGTCGCGGCAGTACCCGCAACGGCTGCTGCAACAGCAAGAACAGCACCAGATGTCGTCCTACTGTCCTGCAGAGCGGGACGTCCCGTCGCCCTCGCCTCGTCTGCAGCTGCCCGATGTCAAGCAGGTAGGACGGCAAACAGGTAGGACGGCAAACAGGTAGGATGTCAAGCAGGTAGTGTCAAGCAGGTAGGACGGCAAGCAGGTAGGACGGCAAACAGGTAGGATGTCAAACAGGTAGGATGTCAAGCAGGTAGTGTCAAGCAGGTAGGACGGCAAGCAGGTAGGACGCCAAGCAGGTAGGACGGCAAACAGGTAGGACGGCAAGCAGGTAGGACGCGGGGGTTCTCGAAAAAGTGAAAAAGACGACCTGAAATCACAAAGTGCATTGGTTGACATCGACTAAAGTGTTTTTTTGTCCTTTTTAGTTCCAATTAGTTTTGCAAGGAAGATACAGGATGTCATTTTTTGAAAAGATTTCTTTGTCGAGTTAAAACTTACTGTAAAACCACCACCTTCTTCATGCACTTTTGTTGTTCCTGTTACTCGACGACAAGAGTGTATTATGTATAGTTCCAAAGTTTGCTTACAAAGCAATTTATCAACGTTGTTTCCTTGTAGATGCTGCAGGACCACGTGATCGGCAACTACAAGCCGCGCTCGGCGCTCCAAGACATCCGGCTGGAGACGTCGCCGAACATCGGCGCGGCCCGTTCCGAGTCCCCCCGGCGTCGCGTCGACCCCATCCTCAAGCTGCGTCCCCCGCAACCTCCCGGCCCTCGCCCCCTGTCCACGCTCCAGGTGATCCACCCGTCCGCGCCGCGCCCGCAGTCGGCGTCGACAGACTCGTCGACCGCGCCGCCGCTCAGCTGCGACGGCGTCAGCCACCACTACGTCGGCTACCTCGCGCACTACGTCCAGGAGGTGGACCCGGCACCGCGGGCAGGTGGTGCGCGGAGTTACGCGCAGGAGGTTGCTAGGAGTTACGCGCAGGAGGCTGCCCCGACGGCGCGGTCAGGTGGTGGAAGCGTCTACATGCAGGAGGCTGCTCCGGCGCCGCGGGCAGGTGGTAGTCAATACATGCAGGAGGTTGCCCCGACGGCGCGGTCAGGTGGTGGAAGCGTCTACATGCAGGAGGTTGCTACGACATCGCGGGCAGGAGGTGGTCATTACATGCAACAGGCTGCCCCGACGGCGCGGTCGATCGGCAACAGCCACTACGTCCTGGACTTGCCTCCGCCGGTGCGGCCGGGTGCTGCGAGGCAGTACGTCCAGGAGGTGGCGGCGACGGCGAGGCCAGCTGGGGGACGGCAGGTGGAGTTCGGTTACGAGATGCATGAGGTGGCGAGTCAACGACGGGGACCTCCGTCATCGCGGACCGACGAGCGCTCACAGGCGGGTTCACAGGTTGGTAGTCATTGACGACGTTCTATCTTGCAACTAGGATGATTATGATTGTGAGGAAGACGATATGGGTGGACGGTAGAGAGAACCAGTCATCATCCTAGAGAGAATCTGTCAGAAACTTTCCCGGGACGTTCATAATCATTGTGAACATGTTTTCATCTGTATTCATCTAGAAATAGAAATTGTTGCCATAGTAACCATTAAAAGGTATTGGAAGATAATCAATTCTGACAGCTGCTCACATATCTTAAATTTTAAGTGATGTATGAAAGATATTTAAATAAGTACAAGCCTTTCCATTCCTTTCCTTTCAAACTTACAAGCTCTCCGGCTAACGTAATTTTCTTTATTCTTCCGTAAATGAAAGGGAATTGAAGTTTGAAGTAATGCCGAATTATCTGTCTAGTACGGAGAGACGCGTCCGCGATCCGCCGGGCAACAAAGCACCCACCAAGCCACAGAAAGCGGCCACTTCAGACAGCCGCCGCGCACCATCCAGAACCTGCAGTACGTCCCCGAGAACTACGCGTGCCGTCCCGAGCGTGTGGAATATCTGCCGGGCAAAGACAGTCAGCGGTACAAGATCACCGAGCGCCTCGACGAGCTGCCGACCAAAGACGCTCGCAGGGGAAGAGAGTCCAAGTCGTCGGAGAGAGGCGCGAGGCCGAGGAAGAAGTCGGTGAGAGTCGGAAGCTCTCGCGAGATCGGAGGAAGAAGGGTGCGCGAGAGATCATGTGAGGGATGCTTTATTCCGTCAAACGTTATTCCAGTAGATTTGTAGAGGAAAACACTCAGTGAACCGCGTTGATGAGCGAGCACGAGTACCTGCAAATTCTCGAACCGGAATTCCGTACCAAACGCACAGAAAACTTATACATCCATATTGAATTGAAGTATGATCCACTAAATCAACATGAAAGTATCTGCTTTTCATTGAAACTTGAAAATAGTATTGAAGCACTCTGGTGCCTATTTAACAAATCAGATCCAGTTGCAGTGTAAAAACATTCATTTCGATTCTTCATTTCTGTTAGATATTAAAAATGTCAATAAGTGCGTACTTTCTTGACTGATTGGGCTGAAAATTTGTAAAATAAGAGACAATGTTGGTCATAATGACCATGCAAAATATGAGTTTGATCAGATTTATCGAATACATTATTAATTTTTCCACCTATCAGGAGATATTTATTTAAATTTTAAAACGGAATTTCAATGAACGGATTTAAAAAATTGGGGTCTGCAACGCTTAGAGAAGGTCCGAACATATTGTGTGCACAATTTCAGCTCGATCGAAGAAAAACAGTGACCTGTATAGGCGCGTAAAAACAGAAAAAAACACACACAAAAACAGAGGTCTGTGCCAAAAGAGTCAAAAGGAGTCGCTCTCTCAATAATGGCGAAAACACATCACCCGAGAAATTTAACTTTTCATTCATAAAACGGGAGATTTTGTCGAGGAAAACGTCATGTGACGAGAATCAGAGCAGTGACGTAATTTCCAAGTCTCCAACAATGTGCTACCATGGTAAATCATTTGTTGCCATGCCAATATAGCAAATTGTGATGTCATTGTCAATTTTCCTGTTTAAGAATAATTATATTAGAAGAAATCTATCATCCCAACTTTCAAAATAACTTTTATTCGGAAATTGAATTTTTATGAGAGTTACCTATTAGTTGAGATAGAAACATTATTGCACATACCACATCTATTTTCGAATGTGAAAACTACAAACTAATGTCAACTCCTCCATTTAGAGTTGTTTTTACATTCGGAGCCGCAGAATGTCTCAAGCTGATGAAATCAGCTCAAGGCAAACGCACGGTTCGAGAAGTTAAACAAAACATATTTATTTATTTACTCAGTTAATACAGATAAGATATCGTACTATACAATGTTTATCAGAGCGTATAAAAGTAAAGTATGCAACTTACACAATGTAGTTGGCCCTCCTCTGCGTGTTTTATGTGTAGCATTAAGACACAATAACACGTCAAAACCTTCGAGCATATATAACTATTAATGCTCGAAGGTCAAAACACATCAGGACGAATGGTCCAGTAGACGAAATCAAATCTAGTTCTAAGATATTATAACTCAAGGAAAACGCAGTCTACTAACTGACTAGTGACTACCCTATCATAATAAATTCTTGTATTCATCTCAAAAATAATATAAAAAATCCCAAATCTGCCACAAATTGTGGAATCGCTAATTATATTTTCATATTATATGTTTGTGACGTCATCTTAGAGCATGCGCAGTTATGAAAAAATAATGAAACTCATCTCTGTATAACTCGTGAATGTGGTGGGAACTCGGAACAGCCGAGCGTGCTAGTTAAGATACATAGGTCTACAAATGGTGACAGATGTGGGATTCGTCAATTTATTTTAAATTACTATATAATTGGTATGGGTTAATCGTCGGTTTGGTATTGAAGTTGATGAAAAAATATTTATGGCTAATGATTTAACATTGCAAAGTTATAAGTACACTCGAACCAATAAAAATTGGTACTCGAAAAGAAAAGGATTGACTGCTGGTAAGGTTCCTTGACAATCAATCCTTGTTATTATCAATGAAATAAGAGCTCATCTACTAGAGGTAGATGATGCATTAACACAGCCTTCATGGGATGATGCCATCAAACCTTAATCATCCTTTTCTTTTCGAGTACCGATTTTTATTGGTTTGAGTGTACCTATTATAATTTTTTTTCATAAATACTGCCTTGTCTTAAAATTGTAGAAAGTGTCTTGCCTGGTACAATAAAAATCCACTAACTTTTAAAGGATGTTCGATTAGTTCAACAGAAGAAGGGAAATAGAATTTTCTATGATACCTATTTTACAAAAATTTTAATAAATAATCTAGGGCGAAGAAACTTTACGGTTCTTGTTTCAAAAAGCAATCACCCAAGAACATTTTAAGTTTGATTATGACGTGACTAAAGGAACTTCCTTCTTCCAGCGTCGCCCGACCGAATCCTCCTGCCTCGGTCCTCTTCGCCGCCCTCCCTGCGCCGCCGCTCCTCGTCCATCGAGGTGCTCGTCAGCGAGTCGACGTCGTTCAAGGCGGCGCCGCTCGGCGTCGGCGGCACCCAGCGCGTCAGCGAGGCGTCCACACAGGCCCCGTCTCTGTGGCGTCTCGGCAGTTACCCGAGGTCGAGGTTCAACGGCGACCGCATGAGGTAGGTACGTCACCGATATACAGCAAAAACTCACTAACAGTCTAAGATCGAATTTCTGTATTGGTTGTATCGATGTTATCTTACACTCTTGCAACTGAAATAAGGACCTACATAGATTTCTTTTGATTAAAATATGTATTTTATTATACTGTTTAAGTTGACTATCTGTGATATATTAAACTTACCCATCATTATGTTTTAAAACTTTCAATTATGCAATCGTTTTTTTTTGTTGAAAAATTGGATTATTTATACCTTGTTCACACTATGACTTTCAACTGCAGCTGAAATCGCTTTGGCCAACTGCAGTTGAAATCTCAACTGCCTTTCCAGAACTAAATTGAGATTTCAACTGCAGTCGAACTCTTTACTGAGTTCATATAGAGTTGAACTCTTTAAAGAGTTCATTAGAGTTGAAACCTATAATTCCTTAGAATTATTAAATAACACAACAAAAATGTAACTTGTCCCAAAAAATTAAACCAAATGTACATTTGGTCAATTAAATTAAATTGTGATTATTCTTAAATACAACACAAAAATTGCGAGATTCAGGTGAGGTATACTATCTGAAATCTGATTTTTCGTAATCTTCCAAGGCTAACCTCAGGACACAACTTCTAACTGGTACAGGCGCGTAGGATGGGGGGGGGAGATGGGGGGGAATCCCCCCCCCCCGCTCTGATTCAATTCCCCTCCATATGTTCTTAAACATTTATATTTCAAGATATTAAAAAATATGCTTAAAAAGTGTTAAAATCGCGTAGAAATGATCCAAATTCATGCCTGAAATGTAAAAAAACTTTCGGGGCTATGGGCCCAGCTCAAGTAATTTTACAATATTAGTCCCCCCCTTGCAAATTTAGTTCCTACGCGCCTGAACTCTGTGTATGCACCGTGATCGAGCCTGAACTCGTGTGTTCCCTTAGCACTTGCACCGTGATAGAGCCTGAACTCGTGTGTTCCCTTAGCACTTGCACCGTGATAGAGCCTGAACTCGTGTGTTCCCTTAGCACTTGCACCGTGATCGAGCCTGAACTCGTGTGTTCTTAGCACTTGCACCGTGATCGAGCCTGAACTCGTGTGTTCCCTTAGCACTTGCACCGTGATCGAGCCTGAACTCGTGTGTTTCCTTAGCACTTGCACCGTGATCGAGCCTGAACTCGTGTGTTCTTAGCACTTGCACCGTGATCGAGCCTGAACTCGTGTGTTCTTAGCACTTGCACCGTGATCGAGCCTGAACTCGTGTGTTCTTAGCACTTGCACCGTGATCGAGCCTGAACTCGTGTGTTCTTAGCACTTGCACCGTGATCGAGCCTGAACTCGTGTGTTCCCTTAGCACTTGCACCGTGATCGAGCCTGAACTCGTGTGTTCTTAGCACTTGCACCGTGATCGAGCCTGAACTCGTGTGTTCTTAGCACTTGCACCGTGATCGAGCCGGAACTCGTGTGTTCTTAGCACTTGCACCGTGATCGAGCCTGAACTCGTGTGTTCCCTTAGCACTTGCACCGTGACCGAGCCTGAACTCGTGTGTTCTTAGCACTTGCACCGTGATAGAGCCTGAACTCGCGTGTTCCCTTAGCACTTGCACCGTGATCGAGCCTGAACTCGTGTGTTCTTAGCACTTGCACCGTGATCGAGCCGGAACTCGTGTGTTCTTAGCACTTGCACCGTGATCGAGCCTGAACTCGTGTGTTCCCTTAGCACTTGCACCGTGATCGAGCCTGAACTCGTGTGTTCCCTTAGCACTTGCACCGTGATAGAGCCTGAACTCGTGTGTTCTTAGCACTTGCACCGTGATCGAGCCTGAACTCGCGTGTTCCCTTAGCACTTGCACCGTGATAGAGCCTGAACTCGTGTGTTCTTAGCACTTGCACCGTGATCGAGCCTGAACTCGTGTGTTCTTAGCACTTGCACCGTGATCGAGCCGGAACTCGTGTGTTCTTAGCACTTGCACCGTGATCGAGCCTGAACTCGTGTGTTCTTAGCACTTGCACCGTGATCGAGCCTGAACTCGTGTGTTCTTAGCACTTGCACCGTGATCGAGCCGGAACTCGTGTGTTCCCTTAGCACTTGCACCGTGATCGAGCCTGAACTCGTGTGTTCTTAGCACTTGCACCGTGATCGAGCCTGAACTCGTGTGTTCTTAGCACTTGCACCGTGATAGAGCCTGAACTCGCGTGTTCCCTTAGCACTTGCACCGTGATCGAGCCTGAACTCGTGTGTTCTTAGCACTTGCACCGTGATCGAGCCTGAACTCGTGTGTTCTTAGCACTTGCACCGTGATCGAGCCTGAACTCGTGTGTTCTTAGCACTTGCACCGTGATCGAGCCGGAACTCGTGTGTTCTTAGCACTTGCACCGTGATCGAGCCTGAACTCGTGTGTTCCCTTAGCACTTGCACCGTGATCGAGCCTGAACTCGTGTGTTCTTAGCACTTGCACCGTGATCGAGCCTGAACTCGTGTGTTCTTAGCACTTGCACCGTGATAGAGCCTGAACTCGCGTGTTCCCTTAGCACTTGCACCGTGATCGAGCCTGAACTCGTGTGTTCCCTTAGCACTTGCACCGTGATAGAGCCTGAACTCGTGTGTGTTCTTAGCACTTGCACCGTGATAGAGCCTGAACTCGTGTGTTCCCTTAGCACTTGCACCGTGATAGAGCCTGAACTCGTGTGTTCTTAGCACTTGCACCGTGATCGAGCCGGAACTCGTGTGTTCCCTTAGCACTTGCACCGTGATCGAGCCTGAACTCGTGTGTTCTTAGCACTTGCACCGTGACCGAGCCTGAACTCGTGTGTTCCCTTAGCACTTGCACCGTGATAGAGCCTGAACTCGTGTGTTCCCTTAGCACTTGCACCGTGATAGAGCCTGAACTCGTGTGTTCCCTTAGCACTTGCACCGTGATAGAGCCTGAACTCGTGTGTTCTTAGCACTTGCACCGTGATCGAGCCTGAACTCGCGTGTTCTTAGCACTTGCACCGTGATCGAGCCTGAACTCGTGTGTTCTTAGCACTTGCACCGTGATAGAGCCTGAACTCGTGTGTTCTTAGCACTTGCACCGTGATCGAGCCTGAACTCGTGTGTTCCCTTAGCACTTGCACCGTGATCGAGCCTGAACTCGTGTGTTCTTAGCACTTGCATCGTGATCGAGCCTGAACTCGTGTGTTCTTAGCACTTGCACCGTGATCGAGCCTGAACTCGTGTGTTCCCTTAGCACTTGCACCGTGATCGAGCCTGAACTCGTGTGTTCTTAGCACTTGCACCGTGATCGAGCCGGAACTCGTGTGTTCTTAGCACTTGCACCGTGATCGAGCCTGAACTTGTGTGTTCCCTTAGCACTTGCACCGTGATCGAGCCTGAACTCGTGTGTTCTTAGCACTTGCACCGTGATCGAGCCGGAACTCGTGTGTTCTTAGCACTTGCACCGTGATCGAGCCTGAACTCGTGTGTTCCCTTAGCACTTGCACCGTGATCGAGCCTGAACTCGTGTGTTCTTAGCACTTGCACCGTGATCGAGCCTGAACTCGTGTGTTCTTAGCACTTGCACCGTGATAGAGCCTGAACTCGTGTGTTCTTAGCACATGCACCGTGATCGAGCCTGAACTCGTGTGTTCTTAGCACTTGCACCGTGATAGAGCCTGAACTCGTGTGTTCCCTTAGCACTTGCACCGTGATCGAGCCTGAACTCGCGTGTTCTTAGCACTTGCACCGTGATCGAGCCGGAACTCGTGTGTTCTTAGCACTTGCACCGTGATAGAGCCTGAACTCGTGTGTTCTTAGCACTTGCACCGTGATCGAGCCTGAACTCGTGTGTTCCCTTAGCACTTGCACCGTGATCGAGCCTGAACTCATGTGTCCTTAGCACTTGCACCGTGATCGAGCCTGAACTCGCGTGTTCCCTTAGCACTTGCACCGTGATCGAGCCTGAACTCGTGTGTTCTTAGCACTTGCACCGTGATCGAGCCTGAACTCGCGTGTTCCCTTAGCACTTGCACCGTGATCGAGCCTGAACTCGTGTGTTCTTAGCACTTGCACCGTGATCGAGCCTGAACTCGTGTGTTCCCTTAGCACTTGCACCGTGATCGAGCCGGAACTCTGGCTGGAGGACCTGTACAAGACGCCACGAGACCGTCAGATGCTCGTCTACACGATCCCCGTGGTGGGCACGACGACGCGCTCGGGGTCCGATCCCGGCACCACGCCCTACAACAGTCCCACCGCCAGGGCCCGCTCCAGGTCCGCGGCCCCCAGGGAGGCCCCTGAGAGGCAGACAGAGCAGACGGGCCGGTACATCGAGCAGGTACAGATATTATATTATGTTCCATTATTAGAGAGATGTGGCAATGTCGGAGTAACATTTTTCCTTAGTAATTTTTTTTATAAAATCTTTATTTACATATTACAAAAAATTTATCATAATAAGGTAGGTAGTTGGAACATACAGGGAATGAAAGATTTGGAATACTTTGAACACTAATGAAAATCAGAACATCTAAAGTTCTACTTCCAGACATAATAATTATTATATGTGGCTTAAGGTAGAACAGTGGTACTCAACCTTTTTGACTTGCGGTCCAATACTACGAATTTGAATTTTGTTGGCGGGCCGCATTTAAAAAAATAATGCAATAATGCTCACGTGATCAGGTATAGGTTCATTCGCGCGTAGAAATTACTTTTAACAGGGGGGGGGGGGGGGGAGGCGAAGCCCCATAAATTTAGCCACACAGGGCGTTTTTTTTTTAGAATTTCACCATTTAAAAGTGATTCTGGGGCTCTAAAATGAACGAACTGAAGGAAACTACCCTCCAATTCTTGCCCCGCAGGGCGTTTTTTTTAGAATTTAAGCAAATTTATAATTGATCCTTCTTTCGTGCCTGGTTTATTCTGTGTCTTTCTTTTATTATGAAACGAATCGAACAATATTTCACACGCCAAACCAAACACTTTTGACAATTTTAGGAATTGTTATATGGCTTAATTTTCGTTGCAACAAGTGAAGTTTCATCTAAGAAGCTTTCCTCGTATTTTCAGCCTGATGCGTGGGACCTAACATGACAACTCTCAAAATATGTCTCAAATGTAATGCGATTTTTTATTATTATTTTTTCAGTGGTCACATTTTGTGAATATATAAGTATTTGAAACATCGACTGGGGGGCCACAAAAATTAGTTCCGCGGGCCGCAGGTTGAGTACCACTGAGGTAGAACAACCATTCCTATTTACTTTAAATTTTGGAGACTTATTTATAATCATGTAATACACAACCCCCAGAAAACATAAACACTTCTTATGTCGACTTCCTATGATAATTTGAGTTGACTCCAATGTTATCTCATGGCAGCCAATTAAAATCATGTCATATTCAGGCTATTGTGAAGATCTTTTTTATTTGAATCGATAGATTTAACAAAAAACTTTGTTTCGGATAGACATCAGTGGTCATATACTGATGTGTATATCATAAGTATTATCAGTGATTGACATCACTGTCTTTTATAGAGTTCAAATGTAGAAAAATATTTTTTGAAATTGTAATTTCAAGAAAACATATTTTTATCCTTATCGATAGATGGCTTGATATTGTTGCACGACAGTTGATCAGCACGGCGGACGAACAGCTGTCGCACTACGACGTCAAGGAATCGGGGAAGTACGGAGACCCGTACAACTACGACTCTCATCACAGTCTACGTTCACATCGCCGTCTAAAGTCGCCGTCGAGGCAGTCGGGCAACTGCGACTGATTCCGCAGGCAAGCACGAGACACATTAGTTCACTTGATCAGTCTATCACTTCACTGTTCAAATTTAAAAAATGTAAAATTTTTATTGCAACACTTTATTCTCATGGGAATAAATTTAATGAAATGGAATAAAATGACAATGAAATTGAACGTCAAAAATGCTTAAAAACCATTAAAATCCAACAAAAAAATCATCCGGGGCTATGCGCCCAAGACCCGCATATGATTATGAGGTCTTCCATCAGGCCCCTCAATAGCTGTAATGTGTTTGGGGCCTGTTTTGAATAATTATTTGTTGTGCACAACCAAAGTTCATCGTCACTGGGGAGACAAAAGGTTGATTTGCACCGGGCGCACTGCCTGTGAGAATCATGAAATCAAGCTCTTTAAATTGCCATTTGACTTAAGTCAAACAATTACAGTTATATAAGTCATACACTCATTCAATGAGTGACTCATATCACCATTAAATAATATATGATTGTATGAATCGGAATTACTATTTTATGAGCTCCCCTCAAGAATCATTGAAATGGACATCGGGCCTTCTACCTCTGAGTTACAGATATTGTTATCTAGTAGAACTTGAATCAGCATTTCTGACTTGTTTTCACAGAGTGTTATGTTCAAACTGCCATGAAGATTAGAATGTTTTGATAATTGTGACATGCAAAATATAGGGGCCAGATAAACATATAAAGCATAGGTCGAAATTCCACACTTTTGGTGATTGCTGACTTGTTTTATTGCCATTTTTGATAATTACCTTGTATAACCCGTTTGAGGTACCGTTATTTGGTACCGCTGTAGATATTTATTGACAATGAATGACATATTAGAAGAAAATGTTAAAAGTTAACTTTTCGACATTTTGTTGCAGGTTTCAGCAAGCTGAGAAGGAAATATCTAATGACCGAAGCCATTTGAGTCGTTGAAATAAAATACACACTTTCCGAAATAATCTAATATGTTTACTCTTTAACTTTTTGTTAACTAGAAAATAAGTAGAAAATAACCTACTACTATAGGTACCTTTCAACAAGACACCGATTTTATGAACAAAATCTGTTTCTAGGTATATTAATTTTGTTCCATAATTTTTCTTCAATTTGAGATAATTTTTTCTATGGTAAATGCTTGTAAAAGAAACCCAGAAAAAACACTCCGTGTAAAAATACCAGCCAAGTCTCTTTAACTATAAAAAAAATAGAAGAAATCTAAAAATTCAGCACTGAAAAGGAGTGATATCAAAAAAGGAGCCAAGTCAACGAATTTTCCAAATTTTAATCGTACCATTGAAATAAAAATATCAACCCCCGAGAAATACTTAAAAAAAGGACTTGGCGCATCGTTTTTTTAAAGACACTTTTCTATCCTAAAAGTATAGGAAGAACTCTACAAGTATATTTTCCTGAGTATATCACATTCATTATCGACGAATCATACTACGTTTTAATATAACTAGTACTCTTACCTACTGGCAGTTTTGGTATTTTGTCAATATTCAGAGGAAATAAACGGATAAACGAATAACGAATAAACGGAAGCGGCCTAGTCTATTCGTTATTGCCACTATTTCTAGGGTCATATTAATCAATCATACTTCTCAATATCGTGACTGAGGGAAATAGCGAAAGCGCTCATTACAAGAAGGCCGTCAATGAGATTTGTATAAGTGACTAGTGCACTGAGCCATGCTGCTCAAATAATTACTGACTAGATTTTTATCTAAAGTAATACGTTATGTAATTTATGAATTTTTTTGGTATAAAATGTTAATTAATAGCAATTAATTACACGGCGAGAAGGTTCAAAGTATAATGCTGTAGTAGGTATGTTGATGTACCCACAAAACTATAGGTACCTACCAATCACAAACACAACTGTTCTGTATTTATTGCTTGTAAGACAATGCTATGTTTCTTTGCGTACTTATATTTAAATTTAAAATATTTTACAGAATGTTCAATATTTAATTTGAAAGTTTTGTCCCAATTTTTCTAGGCATTTCTGAACTACGTACCTAGTATGTGAGTGGCATAAGCTCAAGAATAGAAAAATGTCTTTAAAAAAACGATGCGCCAAGTCCTTTTTTTAAGTATTTCTCGGGGGTTGATATTTTTATTTCAATGGTACGATTAAAATTTGGAAAATTCGTTGACTTGGCTCCTTTTTTGATATCACTCCTTTTCAGTGCTGAATTTTTAGATTTCTTCTATTTTTTTTATAGTTAAAGAGACTTGGCTGGTATTTTTACACGGAGTGTTTCTTCTGGGATATCACTTCTTTTGTTAGTTTATTCATACAGCTTGTAGCACATGTCCGAGCAGGGACTAATTTCTTTAAAAAAATACGCCTCAACCGATTTGGTTACTATGAAAAGTTGCGTTTGGTATAAGATGAAAATGATTATCCAAGAAGAATAGCTTAAGTTTCGTTATAATCGATCCAGCCGTTTTCGATACATGACGTCACTTCCGGTTTTGAAATAGCGGCCGAATTCCGGTATAGGTAATAAGAAAACAATCTAGTTTTATCTAGTTGATACCTTCATGAACGACCATCTGAATTCCTAATCCCTATATTTCCGTAAAATCGGTCATGCCGTTTGTAATATATGACGTCACTTCCGGTTTCATTTAGTGTTTCCTGCCGCCATTTCCGGTACCATTAATTTATTTATTCATTTTTCACAATTGATTTTTCAAATAAATAGCAGAATGAATACGCAGGAGCTAGTTCAGTTGCAATCGGTACAGGCGTTTTAGATATATGACGTCACTTCCGGTTTCAGGAATGGCGGCCGAGAACACTGCTACCTTGAATATATAAATTGTATTGTCTATGTTACAATGTAAGTTAATTATGTACGTATTTTAAGTATAATTTGTTGAAATAAGTTAAATATTGCGTATTTATGACGTCACTTCCGGTTTAGAAAATAAGAAAATAATATTTTTTTTATTGATACTTCATATAGATGACCATCTAAATCGAATGGCGCTAATTTCGTTCTAATCGGTCCAGACGTTTTTGAGTTATGACGTCACTTCCGGTTTCAAAATGGCGGCTTCCGGTTGGTTTTATAAAAAGGCACCTCAGACGCCAAAAGTGCACATGTGGTAAAAATTTCAGGTCGATCGGTTCAGCCGTTTAGGCTGTGGCGGTGATAGCGACGTTTCGTGATATCATCAGAATCATCATCATCTTCAGAATCAGAAAGTGGTGTAATTTCACTGTTTTCTCGGTCCTCTAGCGCGCAAATGGCATAACCTATTGTTCCCAAATTTGGTATATGTAGTGGGGTGGGCCATAGCTCGAAATTAAGATATTTCGCAACAATGTGAGATTTACCAATTTTGAGATCCAGTAGGCCGAAAATGCCATGTTGTTGCTTACAGTAAAAGTGTTTGGTCTGCTCCTCAGTTTATTAGGCATTTACGGTATGTTGAGTGACTGTGAGTGTATAGTACGACTTGGCTGGGTGGAGCGACCGCTCCACTAGATAAAAAATTTGCATGTAGGATATATTGTGAAAATCATAAATAAATTAAGATAGGAAAATGTGCAATTGTTCTCTATAGTTAAATTTTGGTTTGTCTCTATGACATATTAATTCATTTTAAACTAAAACCTTAAACCATCGATTTCCGTCCTGAAGGTTAGGAGAACTCAAGTCGACGTCGACTCAAACTCAATGTGTGACGTTTTTTGACTTGTTGATAATTAAATGGAACACCTTCAAATGCTTCAAATATATCCCGCGTTTGGTCACGTGGTTGTACACCCTTTGCAATTTGATTGGTAGATGTGCTCACACGTTATTGGTCAGCCGCCTAAGCGTGGTGTCCTGTGATTGGCCACAATTTAGTTTAGTCGTAAATGGCAGAAGTTTGATGATATCTTCGCCAAGTTTTAGGACGTTTACTCAGTTTTCCTTTAGTCATTAATCACTCAACTCGTATAATAGGATAATATTTGAAATAAACACAGAACAAAGATGAAAACTCTTTTGTTGTGTGTCCTCGGACTTTTCTTATTCGCAGGTAAGAAATTGTTTAAAATCTCTGTCACCGGTGACACTGTAGGTACACCATAGCCTCACTTCTAAAATCCTTTCTTGATTATTTCAGGATTTGTCAGAGCTGACGATGGCGATGGAACCGTGGAAACTGTTGAAATGGACATTGGATCGAGTAGGGAAGGTTCTAGAACAGGTAAATAGTGGCCTTCCGTTGATGGACACGAGACAAACAAGTGGGCGGAAATCCTGCCTCTGGCCTGTCATTTTTTCCTTGACTATGGATGCTGGTTGATGATCTTTATTCCATTTGTGATGGAACATTTACCAAGGCCGAAGAAAAAATGTCTTTGGATGAAAAATACCCATATCAACCCTTCTAGCTGTTGCATTTAGTATGAATTTCATAAATAAATCCAGTTTATTCAAACAACACATCAATATTGATGGTATTTTCTTCAAGAAGATTGCTTCTTCATAAGAATGTTTCGTGCTTACAGATGACGAGGTAGTACAGAGAGAAGAAGAGGCGATCAAGATAGATGGACTCAACGTAGCTCAAATGAAAGAACTGCGGGAAAAATCAGAGAAGTTTGTCTTCCAAGCGGAAGTTAACCGAATGATGAAACTCATTATCAACTCGCTCTACCGTAACAAAGAGGTGAGCAGTTCAATCACATATTTAATTAGGATATTTTGTTTTAAATTCTTATACTGGAAAGCAATGTAGCTTCACGGCGCCTTTGTTAAAATGCAATTTAAATAGTGGTATCCGAACATGCAGTGCTTCTAGTGTCAGTTTAGTATTTTAGTTTTATGTACGTTTCTAGAGGTATGTAGCTTACCTAGAGAATGACAATAGCCTACATAATCTTTTGGATAACTATTTCAATTGTTTGTGGAATATTTTTGGCCATTTAATGATAAAGTTGGTGAAAGTAGGAATTACTACTGGGTGGTTGGCTACTATTTACCTTAAACTTATTTAGGACCTACCTACCTGTTGCTAAACATTTTTGCACTATCAAGAATTTTATTTAGTCTTTGATGATAGGAACTATTCCTAATCCTAGCACAATAAAATTTTGTTTTCCTGAAACCCAAATCCTGATGCATTGAAACCCGGAATAACCAAAGTTAAATTGTGCTGGATTAACTAACCTTTGGATTAAATTCAATTGTTTCACTCATTTTGAGGTATCTGATTGGCTGTGCCGCCAATTTAGTCCAATATTTAGTTAATCTGGCTCAGATTAACTTTGGTTACCGGCCCTGAATTAATTAGGTTATAACAATTTTACAAATCTTTACTACCTAGTTTCTCTAGGTCTTCACACATCACATTACCAGACTTGGGTAGTAACGTAACGAAAGTAACGCGTTACTGTAACGAAATTACTTTTTTGGGTAAGGAGCCAGTAATTTCATTACATTTTTTTCCAAGTAATAAGTAATATAATATCACTGCTTTTATCAGAGTAATTTGACGTTTGTAACGCGTTACCGTGAGTCTCGCCCACATTTTCCCGCTTGTATGTAATTTTCAAAAATATGGACTGATAACAACACTCAGCAGGCTTATTTTTGAATTTCCACTTCGCAAGTCACACAAAGTACAAAATAATTGTAATAAATTGTCAAACGGAAACGGCTTAAAATGACTTTGCTCTTATTGTGACTTCTCAAACACTCTTATTTTGTATCCCCTTTTAATAATTTTCGCTTTGGTTAAAAATTCGGGAAAAAGTAATTTTTGTGAGTAATTTCACTACTTTTTCTCTTAAAAAGTAAAGTAATTACATTAAATTTCTGAAGTAGTAATTTACCAGTAATTTTATTGCTTTTTTTCCAAGTAATAAGTAATATAATCTCACTACTTTTAAAAAGTAATTTACCCAAGTCTGCACATTACCTACCTAATCATTAGTAGATAGACAATAAAATATCAACAGTAGGTGGGGTTTGGCTTAAACAATTATGATTATACTTCACCTACATTGGTAATTACATGACGTTTCTACTACAAGTACCTACCTACTTTACTAGTAGGTAAGGCATCTTATCAGGTACCTACCTCTAGGTAACTTTATAATATGAACAAGTGACATTCTAGTGCAGTCATTATCATTAATGTTTACAATAAGTCGTATCGCTGTAAAACGGGCTACACACAAGAACAGTCCACATAATTATGCAATGACTGCTTCTTAATCCTATGGGTTAAACCTGTCCTGGAATTAATTAGTTATTGTTATCTTCAAGCATGAAGTGTGTCTCCAGATAAGAACATTAGTTAATGCAGTAGCTCACTTTCTATTCCGAAATCAGTTGTTCTCTGCCAGCTTGTCAAGTTGGCAATGAAAATGTTACTTTCAGAAAATATTATTAGGTAGTTGAGTTCCTGTTCTGATTCAACACGGCAACATCTTTTCACAAAAAGTTAAAAAATTGGGGATTTTAACTTTGCCATAATAAAAAGTAAAAAAATTCATGCTAATATAGAGTGGAGATTCAGAGTGGATCTAGGTACTGATGTTTGCATGATTCAAGGAATCTGTTTAGTAAGACTAATTTCACTGACTAAATAGCAAGTTTTAACAAGTTTAGGCTAACCAATGACTGTCGAAGTAGGAGAAATATACTCCGAGTGGATTTCAGAAAATTATGCGAATTTCCCCAATACTTTTTTTGAATGCACCCATAGACACGACACATTGTGCATTTTCCCCATGAATTGACAGACGATACAATTATTGATGAATTTCTTGTAAACTCGAAAGCACTTACAAAGCCAACCTTTTTTCCAAAAAAATTATACTTCTATTATTTATATGGATCGCTTGACATTTAAAAAAATTGAAAGGTAGTAGTATTTGACCGATCAAATCCCATCCCTGTAAATAATATTAAATATCTGTCGCTTGCCCATTTCCAACACAATGTCGGGTCGGGGGGGTGGAATTCCACCATCAATCTTGGGCCTTTCACGTCAGTCCTGACACATCACACTCTTCTTCTTCCTCCTCCTCTACATCTTCTGGCTGATGCCTCTCCACCATGTCTCTCTCTGTCCTCCCACAATCTTCTTACAGTCACTGTTCCCCACTCCTCACCTCTTTCCTCTACATCCCACTTCACCTGGTCCTCCCACTTTGCTCTCGATATGCCCCTTCTGCTTGCCCCTTCTGCTTAACCAAAATATGGTTAATTCCGTGCAATTCCTCATTGAAAACCCATTTTGTTCAGATCTTCCTGCGTGAGCTGATCTCCAACGCGTCAGACGCGCTGGACAAGATCCGCCTGCTGAGTCTGACCGACAAGGAAGCTCTGTCGGCCACCGAGGAGCTGAGTATCAAGATCCGAGCCGACAAGGACGGCCACGTGCTGCACATCACGGACACGGGCGTCGGAATGACCAAGGCGGACCTCATAGCGAACCTCGGCACGATTGCGAAGTCTGGCACGGCCGACTTCCTCAGCAAGATGCAGGACGACACGACGACCACGGGGGGCGAGACACAGCAGGATATGAACGACATGATCGGACAGTTCGGCGTCGGATTCTACTCGGCTTTCCTCGGTGAGCAACTAACTTAACATCACTTTGTAGAATACAAAACTCAAGTCTAACAATTCCCTTTGGTTAATTTTATAATTTAAAATTAGATGTTGATAATAACTCTCACAGTAATTGCTCCCGTCACTTACCTATAGTAGGTAATTATTTTTTATTGATGAATTAGTATTTAAAGAGGTCCACAGGCACAGCTTTAGTTAACTTCCTTATAATAAGTTATTAAAAGAGTGTAGGTACCTATAGTGGACCCAGCAATTGTGTAGCCTTTCCTTTCATGAGACGAACAGTAGGTATTGTTCTAAGTTAAGCTCTGACAAGATACAACCCAATTGATGTCCTGCCACCCCCTTCCATCTACACTGTTGCCATTGAAACAACATTCCTTGAATTTTAAAAGCCAACTGCATTGAAAGATATTTGGCCTCACAACAAAACAAACCTTTCCCAGACACCTGCAGTGGTTGAGAGATATTTACAACTGGATGCGTCAAAACTTGCAGGGCTACAAGTTGAATGTTGAGTTTTTCACAACATGAAAAACTAGGTCCACTATAGCTATCATTCAAGTAGCTGCCAGATCCATATTTAATACATATATTTTTTAAAACTTTCATGATGCTGGTGACCAAAATTGTCCTTTTTACCTTAGTTCTTACGTCGAGGATTTTAAATAACCAATTTGGTAATTTTGATGAGAATAAAGTAGGTAGGTATAAAATATAGTTATTAAACCAACTCTCCGAAAAACAAAACCTGATGAATTTTATAATCGAAGTATAGGTACCAAGTAGTGACCTCGTTTTAAAATTGGAGCAACAGGATCAAAC
The DNA here is from genome assembly GCA_934045905.1 of Leuctra nigra. Classification (NCBI taxonomy): domain Eukaryota; kingdom Metazoa; phylum Arthropoda; class Insecta; order Plecoptera; family Leuctridae; genus Leuctra; species Leuctra nigra. Next base: position 19,041,646 of record OW203772.1, read on the forward strand.
CATTTTCCATGGCAAAGCGTTACGACGTGTCCGGTAACATTCCAGTGGCCGACCGTGTTGTCGTGACGACGAAGCACAACGACGACAAGCAGTACATCTGGGAGAGCGACGCGGCCAGCTTCAGCATCGTCGAGGATCCCCGTGGCGACACGCTCAAGCGAGGCTCGCAGATCAGCCTCCATCTCAAGGAGGAGGCGTTCGACTACTTCGAGCAGGACTCCGTCAAGAATCTGGTCAAGAAGTACTCGCAGTTCATCAACTTCCCCATCTACCTGTGGGCAAGCAAGGTGTGTACCAGTTCTGTTGCAAAATTAACAAAACATTTGAAATTTCGATGGCTCAGGGATATGCTTGAGACTTGAAACTCGAGATAAAACTTCGAATATTCGATCGAGATCGAGGTGCAGTACAACCTTGATCTCGTTGAGAATTTCCGAGACTTGTAAGCCCTAGAAAATAACTTGCTACGTAAATTAGCTCCGTAAGCTCTAGTTGTTGAAGACTTTTTGAACTTCCCAGATTTGAACAAATCTTGCAATATCGTACCTACCAAGATTTTTCAGCAAGGTAGCTCATCGATTTTTTAAAAAGTACTCTGGATCCTTATTCTATGCCGCCAATTGTAGAATAAGGGGCCTGGATACTACGTTTAAAGCCTTCTGAAATGTACACTCCTGGACACGGAAAATGGTCCACAGTCAATATTCACTCGACTCCTAGGCTAGTATATTTATTAATAATAATAATCCATCCCTGGTTCCAATTTAATGGGTCAGGGGGTGGGTATTCCCACCAACACTAGGGCCGCAGGACTCCTGGAAACCGGCTGGCCACGCCTGGCGTTTCCTCCTCTTCTTCCTCCTCTTCTTCTTCTTCCACTTCTAATTGTTCCACAAATTCCTTCCACCATGTTCTGTCCTCCCACTGTCTCTCAGCCTCCAACTCACTCCACCTTCCTCCTCTCTCCAACACATCCTCCTTGATCAGTCCAATCCACCTGTCTCTTGGTCGCCCCACTCTCCGAGTTCCCCCTGTAGCCGCTTCAAACACCCGCCTTGGCACTCTATCGGTTCCCATCCTCTTCATGTGGCCGAACCACCTAAGCCTCTCTCTTCCCAGCTTGAACACCAATCTTTCAACCCCAAGCTCTTTTCTTATCTTCCTACTTTGGATCCTATCCATTCTTGTCACCCCCTTCACACTCCTCAAAAACTTCATCTCAGCTGCCTGTAGCTGATTCATTACCTTTCCACCTGCTGACCACGTCACTGCCCCATATGTTAGAATTGGCAGGAAATACATCTTGTACATAATGATCTTGCAGACTTGTGGAAACTTCTCATTCCACAGCAACTTCCTCACTGCTTGATAAAATGCCTCTGCTTTCTTTCTTCTTTCTTGTATTTCTCTGTCTACTTTAGCCTTGTTGGTGAGCAGGCTACCCAGATAATTAAACTCTTCCACCTCCTTCAACCATCCCTCTCTAAGCTTGATCCTAGCATGACCGTGTTTAAGCTTCTTTCTTTCCATGGACATTACTTCGCTCTTCTCTTCACTTATTTTCAAACCCATCTTCTCCGTCTCTTCACTCCACTTATTAATCTTTACCTGAACTTCCTCCCTAGTTTCTCCCCACACCACCACATCATCCGCATAAATCAACGTTTGAGTATCGATCCCCTCATTCGGCTCTGCTTTCTTCAACAACTCGTCCATTACTATGATGAACAGTGTTGGTGACAACACACTCCCTTGCCGAAGCCCTTCACTAATACTAAACCATTCCAATCTCCCCACTCCCGACTGCACACAACTCACACTGTTCTGATACATACATTTGATCCGCTCAACCAAGTCCTTGCCTATTCCTCTCTTCACCAAACAAATTATTTATTTAAAATAATTTTTCGACCCTAAACTCACACTAGCCATCTGGTCTTTGTGCCAAAAAATTACATTAAAACAAATGTTAAATACTAGCCGTATTGTCAGTTGAACATTGACCGCGGACCAATATAAAATATTAATAAGTAGCCCATCCCAACAAGATAGTAACGTGATGTGTAATGATTGCACAGACCATCACCGTGGAGGAGCCACTCGACGAGGAAGAGCTGAAGACCGCCGAGCCCGAGGAGCCCGAGGACAAGGACGACGAGGAAGACGACGCCAAGGTGGAGGACGACGTCAAGGAGGACAAGCCCAAGACGAAGAAGGTGGAGAAGACCGTCTGGGACTGGGAGTCGCTCAACGACAACAAGCCCATCTGGACGCGCAAGTGAGTGCTCTCTCCGCATACCGTCATGTAGCTGTAAATGCACCGAGCATTTCATTTCTTTGCAAACCTTGTTTTTGAGATGGGAATCAAAGAAACACAAGAGTTAGATTCATTGCTTTGCCTACACCTCACAAAGAAAATGTTGCACTTTTGACGTCAAAACAGTTTTAGGCCTTTTTTAGGCTCATTGTTTTTTAATGCAAAATAACTACCTACTACAAAATTAATTGATTACAAATTCTGCAAAATATTTTATGAATCGATCCATGAATTATACACCAGGATGATAATAAAATAAAACAGTTTCAATTTCTGGCCAATAAAATTGTGTTGCTAATTGCTATCACCCGATGGTTCCGAAAACGTCCACGACATAAAAATTGTATTTTGTATGAAAATTTGAAATCCAATCACCTAGCTTTATGCATAGTGGAAAATAGAGTCTTTACTATGTAATAACTTCAATGCAGGATTTATTTATCTTAATTCACATACTTACTTCAATAGAAATCATCAAATCGTAATTAATTTAATAGATAGGTAGGTAGCCAGAAATTATTTATTACTACCGCTGTCCATTATGGATTTGAAGTATGACGATATATTTAGTTCCTGTTGTCTCCTGATATCGCTCGACAACGTATGTTACATTGTGTCGTCTCTGCTTGCAGACCGGCCGACATCAGCGACGACGAGTACGATGAGTTCTACAAGTCCATCACGAAGGACACGAAGGAGCCGCTGGCCAAGGTGCACTTCGTCGCCGAGGGCGAGGTCACCTTCAAGTCCCTGCTCTTCGTCCCCCAGACCCAGCCCAGTGAGAGCTTCAACAAGTACGGCACCAAGGTAAGCTGTTGGCGGAGACAATACTTGATAATGGAGGCCATGCAAAATAAAATTACTCCTTTTTTATATGAGAATTACTTGTTTTGTTATAAAATACTACTATAGAATACCGATCAACAACTGACAAATGTTTTGGTAGCGCTAGTAGTATTAGTTTAGTAGTCAGTCTGTTCTCATTTTTAATATTCATATCGAACTTAGGTATGTCAGCTACAGTGTAGGTATTAATATGAACGAACATGTTTGTCACATTTTTGGTAATTATTGGAGCACAAACATCTGGAAATGAACAACTGGAATAATCTATCAGTTTCTGTCCCGAATCCTTTTCTCTATAATCATTTTAGTTTGAAAGGCATTCGATTTGCAATTTGTTGTTCGGTATTAGGAAGAATAATAGCGTACTGGCAAGAAAGAAAAATCCCAATTCCTTCCCTTTCCCTTTCTTCAGAAAGAATGTAAGGATCTTGGAGCCCATTTTCATGGGAATCAATTTCCGACTGTTCGTCTTGACCCATTAGTTTTATGTATGTTCAACATTAGAAACAAAAGAAAGTCATCCGATTCCTACTTTCAATCTGAAATAAAAAGACTGAATAGAGCTTGGTGCCAAAAACTGGATTTATTTGGTATACAAATATGCAAGAAACACTCTGGTTATATCGTTGAGCCTGTTTGAGCCTGTTTGAACCTGTTCCGTGTGCATTCAGGTGGACAACATCAAGCTGTTTGTGCGCCGCGTCTTCATCACTGACGAGTTCAACGACATGATGCCCAACTACCTGAGCTTCGTGCAGGGTGTCGTCGACTCGGACGACCTGCCGCTCAACGTGTCTCGAGAGACGCTCCAGCAGCACAAGCTCATCAAGGTGGGCATGAGAGATATGATAGTATTGAGCTCAAAACACGGGGGATTATTTGTATAACTTTATTTTTAGATGTTTTCCGAAGAAAATAACCACTTGAAATGTTAAGATTTGCATTAACAAACTTAAAATATACCACACTAAACCGTTTTGATTTTTTGCGTCAGTTAATTAGTAATAATTTTTTGATTTTTCTTGAATAATTTTCTATTTTAATTTTTCTTGCTGGGTAAATTTAATTTTAAAAATTAAAATTGCCAAGTGATAACCTTAAGTTTGTCTTTTTTCTAATCATGATAAATATTGAGATTGATTAGTTTACGGGTTTCATAGGACATTACGAAATTTCATAGTTTTGCGTGGCTTTGTTGAATAACCGGCGCCTAATTAACAATGAAACGAAGCCAAAATGAAAAAGTGCTACTAATATACAATCAAACAGATTATGTGAACATCCTATCAAAGTTACACCCACTTACGAAACAATTTTCCTCTCTCAAATTGCTAATACGGCCGAGCGCTTGTACCACCTGAACGTGTGTTTGTCTGGCAGGTGATCAAGAAGAAGCTGGTCCGCAAGGCGCTGGACATGTTCAAGAAGCTGGACAAGACCGAGTACGAGAAGTTCTGGAAGGAGTACTCGACCAACATTAAGCTGGGCATCATGGAGGATCCGTCCAACCGCACGCGCCTCGCCAAGCTGCTCATGTTCCACTCGTCGCACTCCTCCGAGAAGACGTCGCTGGCGGACTACGTGTCGAGATCGAAGGACAACCAGATACACATCTTCTACATCGCCGGTGCCAACAGGAAGGAGGTGAGATGCGGCTAGGAAAACACTATGTAGTGTAGGTAGTGACTAGTGTTGAGATTTTTCATGAAATTTTTTTTTGTGAAAATTTTCATGAAATTTTTCATCAAAATTTTCAATGTTTTGAATCCTGAGGAATGTAAATTAATTTTTTTATATTTTTTTATTTTTCTGATAGGTGCACCGACATTTTTAAACGTATTTCTACCACGCATAAAAATGTAACACACCTCCATTAATACTTGACAAAATAAAAAATGGAAAATATGCTGAAAGATCCTCTGTAAATGAGTATTTTCATGAAAATTTTCAAGTCTCAACACATTGGAGCACAACTATATGTATAATGACTTTTATGAATAACTTAAGAAGAAATAGGTAAACGGTGAAGAGGTGAAGCAGCTGAAGAGAAGAGATGGATGTATGGAAGATCAACGACTCGATTGTTGAATACAGACCAATTGTGTACCTATTTTATGTGCTCAATAAATTACATTATTATTATTATTATTAAGTGTAGGTAACGCATTGATGAGCAAGGTTTTGTATTGCATGCGAATAAGTTTCTGCTCCAAAATGAAATGCGTCGCAGTAGTCTAGATTAGAGGTCGGATTCGGGTAATGTTTTGTACCCGGGTACCCGCTTTAATTACCCGGGTAATTACCCGGGTACTAAAAAAAATTTTTTTTTTTTTTTTTTTTTTTTTTTTTTTGAAAATGTTTTGAAATTTGTTGCATTGAGCCCGCCGCCCTATCCGTGTCCTTGGGGAGAGATACACAACGTCCATACAATGGAAGGTTGAACCCAATGCATCCCCTCCATCAATAATCCATCCTCAACTCACCAGCATTCTCATGAAATTACTAACAATGAATTTACAAACCAATTATTGGTTGGGATTGTTGAGATTTGGGAAATATGAATAAATATTAAATTCAGTTTATATAACTATGAACAATGCAGCTGGTGATTAAGTGGCAGCATTCGCAAATAATGCAAACAAACCTAATAACTAATAAATTTTTTTTATTTTATTTTTTTATTTTTTTATTTTTTTTTTGATACCCGAGTACCCGCCATTGTACCCGGGTAATGGCGTACCCGGGTACCCGGTTTGTACCCGGGTACCCTAACTGACCTCTAGTCTAGATACAATATCTGAAGTTTCCTTCAAGAAATTTGACAGATATTTCCAAACGAACGTCGATCGGTCAAATGGTTCCATTTATTTTCACAAATCCAATGGATGCTCAAAATCTAGACAGGAGACTAGGTACATAGATACATTATTGTGTGTGCAACATTTCAGTTCGATCGGTTGAATTGTTTGGCCTGGGCAAAATCGCACAAAAAGCAAACAGGAAAGTTCTCTGAAGAACTTAGTAGACCATTTCCGCTTAAAAGGCGGGACTATCCCAATATGGAGCCTATAAATGTGGAATTCCTTCTTTTGTGGTACCGATACTACTTTGTATCACTCAAATCCTACCACTCTGGTAAAGTTAGTTAAATTGCATTGATTGTTATGGAACATAGTCCTTCAAATTTGTTCACCAATAATTTTTTATTTTGTCAAACATACTTATTGTCCTCTGATTCCCCAGGTGGAGAACTCTCCGTTCGTGGAGCGTCTTCTGGCCAAGGGGCTGGAGGTGCTGTACCTGACTGAGGCTGTGGACGAGTACTGCATCTCGTCGCTGCCGGAGTTCGAGGGCAAGAAGCTGCAGAACGTCGCCAAGGACGGCTTCATCCTGCCCGGAGACGAGAAGGCCAAGGACAGACTGGAGGAGCAGAGAACCACATACGAGCCGCTCACCAAGTGGCTCGGCGAGGTCGCACTCAAGGACGAGGTGAGAAGGAAGACTTTACAAAAATAAGGGCTCTGTGTAAAAAAAAATTCGCGTACATTTTAGCCATTTCGATACACTTACTTACTAATTCATCAAATAGACTAATGAACCTGTTTTGAAATTTGAATGAATTCTACTGTCCTTCCCATATCCTTTCCAATAGTGAAGTAAGTAGCATTTCCAAAATAGTAATATTAAAACGTTCAACATTGAATAAGATCTCAATTATCTACAAATATTGGACAAGTTAGAGATAGGATAGGATAGAGGCTGTTGTTCAATACCAGATTGAGATTATTGACACAAGTAAGCAGAGTATACATGAGATTTTATCCGAAAGATAATTACTAGTGCACGGTCTAGTGTTGAGGACTGACTTCACCACATGTGTTTCAGACCCAACTTCTGTTGAGCATGAGGCCTTTAAAGGTGGACTGACCACAACAATTGTCTGTACTATTGCAAAGAAGGGAAATAATTACCTATACACTTGGCACAACTAAAATTGATCGTTCAATAAATCTGACAGACTGAAAAATTTTAGATTCATCAGGAGTCAGTCCAAGCTATCTCCTTGTCTAATTCTAGTAGGTGACCTCTCATTTCAATGATAATATAATAACAAACTTTGATTGGTATGGATTATGGAACATGACCAGCAGTCATTCAAATTTGTTCACCTATCAATTTTTTTTGTGCCGAGTGTACACTCCCCCAAATAATAAACGGTACTCGAAAGAAAATGAATTGACTGATTAAGGTTTGATGGCATCATCCCATGAAGTCAGTGCTAACGCATTATCTAACTCTTTTAGGTGAGCTCAGATTTCATTGATAATAACAAGGATTGATTGTCAAGGAACCGGCCCAGCAGCCAATACGTTTTGTACCTAGTACCGTTTATTATTTGGGGGAGTGTACATAAGAGGCATAATTATTATTTCTTATGGTATTTCTTTAACTTCAAAACTAATAAAAGTCAGTGTGGGTCATAGTTTTGTTTCTCGATCGAGCGAATGTGAAACATGATGATGACGGAGCGACCTCCATGTTCTGTGTAGATCACAAAGGCCAGCGTGAGCCAGCGCCTGACGGGCTCGCCCTGCGCGCTGGTTGCCTCGATGTTCGGCTGGACGGGCAACATGGAGCGCCTGTCGGTCAGCAACGCGCATCAGAAGTCTGAGGACGCGCAGCGCAACTACTACCTCAACCAGAAGAAGACGATGGAGATCAACCCCCGACACCCGCTCATCCGAGCGCTACTGGCGAGGGTGGAGGACGACCCCAATGACCCCATCGCCAAGGACATGGCTCTAATGCTCTTCCGAACAGGTTAGTTGGATTGGACTTGAAACATCAACCACTTATTCTCAAAACTAATGTGTTTTATTGCTTCCAAAATTTAAAAAAAAACATTAAAATATATTTTGCATTATTTTTAATGACATTTTCTATAGACAGAATTTCTGTTCGAGGGGTTTCGCATATCCGTGCTCGCTCATCAACGCGTTACACAGAGCGTTTTCCTAGTGAAGTGGTTTTCCGTACAATACTTAAATGAAAATGTCTTGCTATTGCAGCAACTCTTCGGTCGGGCTACCTCTTGAAGGACACTGCGGACTTCGCCGACAGCGTCGAGGTGATGATGAGAACGACACTCGGCGTTCCCCTCGACGAGCAGCCCGAAGAAGAGGAAGACTTCGAGCCCGACATCAAGTCCGGCGACGTCAACGAAGAGGAGGTGGACGCAGACCACGACGAGTTATAGGAGCCATTCCGTCTTGCGTTTTGTGTCGACGCATCCAGTGCACAGAGTTTTCATGACTTGTTTGATCGAGCCGCCACGACTGGCGGCTCCGCATATTTATTTCTGCAAACATAGTTCCGGTTTTTGTTTAGTCAGTATGTTAATTTTGTTTATATTACGTGAAAATGTTGGGGATTGAATGAAATGAGAGTGCAAGAATTTTCGTTGTTTTGATGAGAATTAAAATACAATTTGTGTATTTGTCATTTCTCTCTTTATTTTGCCATTATTTTCCCTTCCATCTCTCCACTTCCCATTTTGTCACTATGTAAATATGAATATCTCAGTTTCTTGAACTAGATGGTCACATTCAATTGACCTTGGGATTTATCAACATTTTAAAAGCCCAAAAGTGAGAAATGGATATATTTTACCATAGATTTTACAAATAACCATCAATTTGGTACAGGGGCTCTATTCGGAATCCAAATACGCTTTTGGGTTGAAAAGTAAAAATTAAATATGAGTTGGCCAGCCATAACAAAATTTACAAATGCCATATTTGGTTTGGCCATAATCTTTGTCTTTGATTTAAATTTAGAGCGGAATTGAGATAAACGTTCGAAGCGCACCTTGCGCCTGAATTATGAAGTTAAAGGAAGTGAGTCAAGTCAAGATATTTTTTGATGAAATAATATTAAAAGATTTCCTGATATTCTGAAATAATTGTAATTTAAATCCTTGATATATAAAAGGTCATATTATTTATCTTGGTTTAATAGCTCTTCTGTACTTAATTACACTAATTGGTTATTGAACACAAAATCTTCTAATTTCACACGTCCATTTCTTGCAAATGGTGGAAGGGGTTTCGACCATGAGGAATTTATCTCATTTAAGGTAATACTACGTAATATTCAATGGTAGTATGTGTATGACTGTGTACATACATATATACTTAATAGATAAAACTAATTTTAGGTGACTAACAGTGTTTTATTCATATATAATTTGTTGATTCAATTGCACGCCTCTTGCCCCTAACCCCTGGCCATGCCGGTTATCATGGAGGTTGATTTTGTTGTCTTATTTTTTCCTCATTAACTCTGATTAATCTAATATGTTTATAAATTGATGGAGTCCTGTAACATCCATGAAAGATAATACATCATATACGAGATTCGTTTCTGTAAGTTATTAAAGAAAGCTTAGTTTTGTTGTATTGATGAACCACGTTTTTTTTTGATCATGAGACTAGGAAATGGCTGCAGATAATTTGCCAAAATGGAATGCATGATGTTCTTTTGTACTCGTTTGTGGAAAGATATTAATTCTAAACAATACTTTGAATACAATCTTCTTTTCTTGTTCACCAATGATGGATACATATCTCAAATTCACGTATTATTCCTCATCATTGGATTTAACTTCCATCTATTTTTGTTCCTGATATTGGGTGAGGCAGGCATCATCACCACTGGGTTGGGCATCAACAGTTTGTTTTGACAAGACTTTGTACCATGTATACCTAACCGCTAGTAGGTATAAATAAATCATTGTGTTGTAGTACATATGTACTTTCGCAGACATTTTTGAATATCAATTTATTATTACAATTAAAAACCTCTGCCAATTAAGATACGGTAAGTGGGTGGTCTGGTAGGTAGACCTTGGTAGAGAGGGACCATGTTTAATTCCTCCTTCCAACTTGTTGCTTTTTACAGTGCTTGCATGCATTGTAATAAAAATCAATAATCTAAGCTATGGCTAGTACAATAAAATTGACCAAGGTAGTACTGACCTAGGTACTTGACCTTTAGGTAGGTACTTGTTGGCTTCTTGATTATTATAGCTGATCTAGTGACCAACACCTAATCTGTGAATTGGAAAAGGGTTATTTTATTTTGCCATCCCTTACTTTACCTCATGCTAACAATGCCCCATTGATGTGCCGAGCTGGCTTGTTGGTGGAGCTCACTATTTAGTGGATTACGAAATACTGGTTTAACAAAAAAAATCCAATCCACATCGCCTTTGTAGTAGTACCTAGCTTAGTAAGGCCTAGTAGATACATTTGGTCCGTTGTTCGACTACATCAGGTGATACTGACCGACACAAGCCAACAATTACCATACTACCTATACGGTCGGTGACAGGAAAAGATGAACCCACTTAAACATGGCCAGGTATAGGCCGGCCCATGCTAGAGCGCGTTCATCTTTGCCTGTCACCGACCGTATCATGAGTGTGGAAAGTCTGCACCGCCACCAACCTTTTTTGGTCAAGTGGTTCAGCTTGCTACACTTGCCCAACTAACGGACCTAGATTCTATTAGGAATATCGTCCGTGAAGCGTCAAAATCAAACCAGGCTATTTTGTTCACACCTACCTATTGCTTGTTTGTTTTATGTCTAGAAATATGTTTTTACGTTCAAAGTTTGCTAAAAATCTGCGACCAAAATAAGTCCTTGTTATAAGAAAAGAACTATAGTAAATTTGCACTGTTTCACAGTGATCAGAAAAGACTATTTTATTTATCTCCTTAACAATTTGCTATTATGTATCTCCTTAACAATTTGCTAATTATGTATGGGAATGTGGTTTTGATATGTTACCGTCTACCGACAATATGCAAAGTCCAAAGGAGCAAAATCAGAAGAATAGTAGTATCTGCTCTCTAATTCTTCATGTGGTCTGATACAAGGGTCAACTTGACTTTTAAAAACTGTCCGGTCAATTATCTAGTGAGTTAACATTAATTACATCATTTCTTCAAACTGAATGACTTATGAAGCTGTTTTTCTCTTTAACAGGTTGGCAGCCATACCTCAATAAAATAGAAATCATCAGTTCTATTAGGTTGTAGTAATTAACTCAATCGGTAGTACCTACTTCTTTCTAGTCTACCAGACTTAACGTTTTAACTTAGTTTAAACGGAGTGACCGTCCCTACGATCAGTAGGCAATTGTGATAACCGAAATTGAAAGTGCGACGCGTCGTGAACGATGGGTGTTCAAGCGTTGCAAAACTACCTCGAGTCCGACAGCGCGCCCGGCGCGTGCGTTCCGGTCGACTTGCTGCGCCTCGTGCGCACTACGCGCAACAAACATCGACCCAACAAGAATGCAACGACCACGCAGCAGCAGCAACAACAGCGACAGCAAGATCCGCCGGGGCTCAGTCTCGTTGTGGACGCCGAGTGTTGCTTGGACAGACTTTATGGAGGATTCTTCTCAGGTGAATATTTTTGATCTATTGACCTGTCAAATCAGTTTATTAAAGTTCGTTCACGATAAGAATATCACTGATGTTTTTGTCGATCACGTCGTTCATTGGTCAGTCACTTGAACACTGCTCTGTCAATGGCAAGACTTTCTTCTTTGTGTTATTGAAATTGTATAAATTATGTCAAATACACAATTTTTAATAGTAGTAAATATTATAAAAATTCAATAAAATTGATTTATTTTTATCTACAGCCGTATTATACACATTTTTTGATTATTATATTGATATTTACATGTTTAGGTATACGTTCACTTGACTACTGTAGTACACGCCGCCATTACGGCTTGCAATTCTAATCGTGAATGAACTTTACCAGTCTTTTTTTGGATTCAGTTCTGATAGCCAATGAATTAGTGACCTGTTTCAAGAGTTCAAATTTTATTTAAAAAAATGTTAGATGTAATGTACCTACCTACAGGGTTTCAGCAAAAACTTACAACCCTACCTACACAGCTGAAACCCCCAATACCAACAATTATTTTTGGCATTATCTGCTAGATAACAAAAAAAATTGAATTCAGTATCATCACTGATATTGCCATTGGCTTAGAACTGACAAAGTAATTTAGATCCAGGACTGAGATTCTTCATGTTTTCCTCAGTTGAGTGAGTGGAATGATTCATAATAGGCCTCGTCCACCTCCTTCCTACTGTCCATCCTTAACTATATTCTTCATCATTAAACTGCTTATAAATCCCTTTTGTCATCACTCATTCCTCGCCACCCTACTGAAAAATCTTCGATAGATCTTGAATATTTTTTCAGTCTGGTTTAATTACCTTGGCGATTAACTGCTAAGTTGGAGATGGAATTACCGTCCATACCGTAGCGTATTTACTTGCCTATAAGGCGCAGTGTAGTTTTGAGAAACCTAATCTTGGAAAACCCAAAACACTATATCAATACTAGGCAAAAGGGCCTAAGCGCCACTTTTCAAATTGTTCAGGAAACGAAAAAAAACTCTTAACTAATTTTTCTGTGTGAGGTTAGAGTTAATTTTTTGTGTGGGTATTAGTTGATTTATTTATGATTTAATGGACATTGAACAATAAAGGTCAGTCTGAAAATAGTAATACATTTGGCGCTTACGCCCCAATTTACTATATCAAATTATAATTTCAATGTCGCTTATGCCCTTTAGTGCATGGCAATAGCTATGTCACTGGCGCTTACGCCCTCAAGGTGGCGCTTTCACCCTAACTAAAGTGTAAATATCTATGAAACTGTTCATATGTCGCTTATGTCCTTTTACCAGATTGTGTAAATGATATTCCAGTTATAGAAATGATAAAAACATTGATTTCTCAAAAAGTGGCGCTTAGGCCCTTTCGCCGATCTAGTATCGATATAGTTGTAGGCGGGTATAAAGCACACCCCACTTTTTGAAATGCACATTTTTGAATATAACGGTGTTTGTTGAATGGAGAAATAGTTATTATGTAAGATGTCGTTGATTGGTTCTTATAATCAAACCCTCCAATCCCACATTATCAAAATCTGCAATAGGTACATCTGTGTTTTGTCTGACTACCTACCTAATTAGGTAATCAAGTTTGGAAAAAGGACTTAGAATTTTGCAAGCAATTTTTGTGACCGCGGGTGTACATGTACTCTCTTCTTTTAGAAACATGAGTCAGAATTAAAGATCTTGCCAAGAGTTACAAGATCTTGATAAATTCAGAAAATCTGCTAAATGTTGTAGATTTGTATAAATTTATTGTTTAGATATTTTAGGTTCAATAATTTTGTCTAGATCTTGCGAAGATCTTGTAAGGCCGGCTAGGACCAACTTTGGATTAAGTTAACTATCAATGGTTAGTGGAAATTAGTGAATCCTATTGGCTGTGGAATTCATGACGCCAACTGGAATCATTTGTTATTTGCCCTCTAACTATCGACAGTTAGCTAATCCAAAGTTGGTCCTACCCACTGACATATATATACTACGTATGGACTGAGCTTCCCTATGATAACACCACTAGCCGCCATTAGGTCAGGTTTTGGCGTCCCTTATGGGGTTTATCAGCAAATCAGAAATTCAAACGCAGTCATTTGTTTTTTCCTTCTGCCACATTGATGAAAATAAACTTATTTCCTTGCAAAGAAGAGAATGTTCAATGCTCAATTGTTTTATTAATTTATTAAATGATTAATGTAGTGATTGATTGATTTATATGTTTAATATCATTTAATTAATTATATTTTCATTTGCAAAGTGGGAGGGGCATAGTAGGCACGTGACTTGAGTTGACCAATCAGATCGTTTTGTGACGCCAATCTTGATCCTCCATGTTGGCAACATTTTCGTATATCTGACAGGCGGTCCACCTATTATATGTCAGTGGTCCTACCCGACCCAAGACCGTGGACATGCTTCCCTAGTCCCTGGTATTAACCTCGTGTCATGTGCGACAGACTGGGCGTGCGGCGGCCAGTGGAACCGCATGGTGCAGTTCCTCGCCACCCTCATCACCACGGTGCAGGACAGCAACGTGCAGCTGACGTTCTTCTTCAACGGCGCCATGGAGAACCAGCGCATGGCGGAGTGGGTCGACGAGCAGCTGGCCATGCGACAGAAGATCAACTCGGTAAGCCACCTCGTCCACGGGACCGGATCGTTATCATAACGTTGGGAGTGGACAAATTTCCACATGTCGTCTGTTCTGGTTTTCAGAGGCCTTGGTAAGCGAACTGTAAACGCACTGTTTTTCTGAAGTGATTTTTTTTAAATTTTGTCTTCCCACTACAGAATTTAAAAAAAATCAGATAGTAGCGACCCATTACAGCAGAATAGTCTAAATAATGCCACAAACTAGAGTACTGTATGACCCCTGGTATGACCTCAAAGTGTTAAATACGATTATTTTTCGATTAATATCGTATTTAACACTTGAAGGTCGTACCAGAGGTCATAGAATACTCCAGTGTGTGACATTATTTAGTCTTTTAGGCTTTAATGGGTCTTTTTAAAATTAGGTTTTTGTAAAGACAAATTTCAAAAATAAAATGACTTACTGTGCGTTTCCTGTTCGCTTACCCAGGCCTCTTAAGAACGAGATTACTTATGTGTAGGGTTGGGATTCGATTTGCTTTTCTAAATCGATGTCAAAGTGAAAATTTCGACATCAAATCGAAACAATTTCGACATCGAAATAATTTCGACATCGTAAAATTAGGCAACAAAAATAGGCACTCGACATCGAAATTACGGCGAAATATGGCAACATTGCAGTTTGCGCCTGGCCAAAGCCAAAGCCAAGGCCATGCGTCTAGCGCGAGAGAAATCCCTTTCCCACTCCCTTGCGGCAACAAAAGGACAAGGAAATGATTGAAGTGAAGTATTTTTTAGTTTGGAATATCCTGCAATGTAAAATTGAACAATTAATGTCATATTTCGTCTCAAATCCATTTGCAAATTCGTGGCTTTAGAACACTTTTTGCCGTAATATATTCCGCGAAGCAAAACATTGTCTGCTTTACTGTTAACACCTAAAAAAAAAACTTTCCACACTTCACTTTGTCTGGTAGGTAGATTAATTATTTTTTGAAAGCCAACATAATTTCATATTGAGAATAAAATCAGCACACACCCTGAGAGGCAAGAGACAACTGACCATAGTGTCAGTGACCTTCCCTCCCCTATCCCAAAATACACAGGCGGTATGCAGGAAGGGCAGAAGTAGGCCAGCTGATCTTGTTGCACTGTTCAAACATTTAAGATACAAAAACGATGTCAATCGATTTTTCGATTTAGATATTCAAATCGATGTCAAATCGAAAGCTAAAATCCATTCGACATCGATGTCAAATCGAAATATCGATGTCAAGTCCCAACCCTACTTATGTGTGTTAATGTATCTAGTCTTAGTACAAGAAGAAAACATTTTAAATATAAAACAAATCATTGATCATAGTGATTACAAAATACTTTTCTGCTAAGCCATCTTATGAGAGCTTATTACTAGGTAAGAAGGGGAAACATGGAAGAGAATCAAATAAATATTGTGTGGACAATTTAGCAATGAACAGTTAGTAATAAACTGGCTAAAGGAGCAGTGCACTGTTTAAACGGCATTCTGCATTTAATATTGTGCTTTAGGCTGGTAGCTGGTGCTAAATCATCTTCGTTATTGCAACAGTTAGGCATTGCATTGATGTCAAGCTCCAATATTTGACGAAACAACACCTACGGTACGGTGACAAAATTGACAATGAAAACAAAGATAAGAAATAGGTAGCGTACAATTTTAGCACTATAAAACGGCATTCTGCATAATCATGTGCTTTAGGCTGGTAGCTGGTGCTAAATCATCTTCGTTACTGCAACAGTTTGGCATTGCATTGATGTCAAGCTCCAATATTTGACGAAACAACACTAACGGTGACAAAATTGACAATGAAAACAAAGATAAGAAATAGGTAGGGTACAATGTTAGCACTATAAAACGGTATTCTGCATAATAATTCTTATTTGCATAATAATCTCTCTTTCTTGATACATAATAGACAAAGGTAAGAAATACTGTATTAACTCAACAAATATAAGATGCACCCATTTTTAAGGAAAATGTTTTGAGAAGTCTATTTAAGAAAACACTTTGCATGGGTGGGTGTATAAGGTGCAGTAAATGATGAAAAACAGTGTGTGTTTGTATACTTGATATTGATCTAAATGTTGGTTTTCCAGCTAACTGAACTATTTGAATGAAAATCACTGACAACTTGTTGTATACATGACATAATTTCCTGCATCTGAGAAAGGGGGAGGAGAGTCTCTTCCCAGCAACTGTTGTTTGCTCTAACATGCATGCACCTGCCTATTCTCTGCATTCCAAAACAAACCCTTCTACCCCTTCCATTATGATTGCCATTTCAGCAGTGTTAAGACTATTTTATGCCGGTGAGAGCAATGTTTTGCAGATATGTGAACATATTTTGTCTCCAGATCTAAATGCTAGGGAAAACATTTTATTGCCCAAATTTAATATGCTAATAGTGTTGTGTCTACACAGTTTGAGTAGTCTAGACAGAGTGAGAGGGAAAGGCAGAGTGGCAGTAAACCACAGCTGTGTTTACAAACATCCACCTTGGATTTAGTGGGAAAAAATCTACAGGGCTGTTTTCAGAATAAAAATGACATTCTCTCTCTGCCAGAACATGTGGCAGTAAACCACAGCTGTGTTTACAAACATCCACCTTGGATTTAGTGGGAAAAATTCTGCAGGGCTGTTTTCAGAATCAAAAAATTGACATTTTATTGTGTCTTATACAAGAGTTAATACCATAGGTACCTAGGTGGGGTACAATGTTAGCACTATAAAACGGCATTCTGCATAATAATGTGCTTTAGGCTGGTAGCTGGTGCTAAATCATCTTCGTTACCTACTGCAACAGTTTGGCATTGCATTGATGTCCAACTCCAATATTTGACGGAACAATTAATTAATTTTATAATACCGTAGCAATATCAGTGAAGAAATGTAATAAATTGTTGCTAGTACAGTCACCTGTAGGTGCAAGGTAAACCTTCCATTCACCATCCCGCAACATTCAAACGACTTTCCAATGTTAGGGGTCTATGGAGAGTTGCCTAAACTGCAAGGAAAGTGGGATGGAGGGTTTACCTAGATGTACCTAGTCGGAACTTAACATCAACAATTACATTATTTGACGCTGGTAGCGGATCATCTGAACTCCGTTGTAGCAAATATTAAAAACACTGACACACTCTCAAGTAAAAGCAGAGAGCAAAGTGAAGAGCAGCACTCTCGTTGGCTGACAGCTGTCATGTGACCTTACTTTCCTGTCTGCTATTCGTTGGTCATGATCGAATAGCGGAGAGTCAAGTTTATAGTGTGTCCCGTTGTTTTAAGTGATTCTTGTATTCTCATCAATAGTATATAATTAGAGGTATTTCGTAATGGAATATGAAAATTGTTTGATACCGCATATTTTTATATTGAGCACTATAAAACGGCACCAAATACTGACCATGTATTTGCGGCTGGTAGCTGGTGCAAAATGAAACCTGTCATTGCAACAGCCTTGGATTCCTTGAAGTTCTAGGCTCCGAAATTTTGACAGAACACTCTTAGATGACTTGTGACTTTTACGATGTTGTAGTCTGGATGAAAGATGTCGAGTTGGATAAATGATACTTAAAACACAGCAGAAGTGTTTTTATCTTGCAGTTTGTGAACGAGAGTGTTGTCTGCGTTACAGGTGCTGCGCCACGTGAGCATCAAGGGAACCCCGCCGCCCAAGATCTGGTGGACGCCGCCGGTGTGCCTGCGCACTTGCCTGCGCATGGCCCTGCGCCACCTCAACGTCGGTCTGGTGAGTGTCTCTTGCCACATCCTTCGACAGCTTTGAAAGATTACACAAAGTGCCCTCCCAGATACAGTAGGAAGTACTCAATAAGATTCATGGGTGATTTGGGTGTTTAATTTTATAACCGCATGAGATGCGCATAAAGAATGAAATGAACCTGTTATTCTTTGACTTTCATTCTTTTATTAAAAAATCAAGTTCAGATTATTTAAATTTTTCACAAAGATGAGTGAAAATTGATGTAAAACTGTCTCTAGGTACTTTTTGTTTTTTTAGTATAGGTAATAATGCACTGTAAAACGGCACGTTGCGCTAGTGTTGTGCTCCGAGCTGGTAGCTGGTGCGAGATCAACCACTGAAACAGAATATTGTAGCTCATCTCTGGCGCCTCGAGATGAGATATGCCTCGGTTTCAACACTTTCATCTCTTAACGCAACCTTATAGGATAGTCAGTCATATCTTGCGACATTCCAATATATGCCAAGTCAAAAGAGAGCCTTTATACTTAAGGGAAAGATAATAAATTAATTCATAGGTAATTAAATACATGTACTACACTCAGAAAAAATAACGGTACCTATGTGAATAAAATTAAAAGACTGATCCATGTTAATAAAATGAGGACTCACCGACTCGAGCTCTAGGTATGACGAGTTAGCATAGACTATTTATGTTGGAGCGATCAAACGATTTTCAGACAATTCGATTACATCGAATTTCTTTTTATGCATGTCGAGTGTAGGTCTACACTTCCTTTTTAAAATTTGACTTATTTTTTTACCTACCTATAGGTAGGTAGATTGATATTTTCGAAGTGTGTGGTAAAGATAAGGTAGATCACTTCACCTTCGGTGCAAAGAACACAACTGTTATCAGGGACTGCAAACGTAGTCTGTGAAAAGTATCCTGCTCTGCTCTTGCGTCCGCTGCGATGTCGCCGCTGTCTTGATCGTACCTGCTAGCTGACAGACGTGACTGTTTGCAGGCGTGCTCAATGGACGACCACCACCAGGAGGTGATCGCGTACTGCCGCGAGAACACGTGCAGCGGCGTCATGGCCGACGACGGCGAGTACGCGGTGTTCGATCCCCCGCGATACTTCTCGTCCGAGCAGATCAAGCTCACCTACAAGGTAGGGGATTTTTGTGAATGAGGAATTTGTATGTGTGCGAAAAATGTTCCCCACCTTCTGTCGCTCTCATAATTTCCTTCTCCCGCAGTTCGATGAGTACTTCTTTCTTGAAATGAGTTACAGTTTTCTCTCCACAAACTGCAAATGAATTTCTCGTGGTCAGCACCTACATACTGTTTGTTTTTTCTATGTTTGAACTCGCCACAGTCAGTTGTTCTGTTAGGCCGAGAAAGACTTTATTGCGCGCTCACCTTGCAATGAATTCTTTCTCCGCCTAACAGAACAACTGACGATCAGCGCATTCTGTTGAGAGTTCAAACATGGGGAAAACAAATGTTGTTGTCAATGAAACCCATCTTTTCAATAGCATCAGAAATTGAGAGAGAATTGAAGTTCGAATAGTAACTTGAATTCTGATCATGAGGTTTCAAGCTCCAGTTTTCTTACTCATTTGCTTCTTCTATACTCTGCTGTGAAGGGAACGTGTTGTTTGTTGTGCACTTCTTACCACACCTGGGACTTGCACATGGTGCCAGGTGTCATTTACTAGTGCTAGACGGAATCCGACAGTAACACAGCGATCCTCCGATCAGTGGTGACTCGCTATGCGACTGGCGGTACACAAACCAACTGCCAAGTTGAATGCCCCGTGGAAGCTGGCATCACATAACATTGCTCTAGTCTCTTACCATGCATCTGTAAAAATTACGCAATTAACAAAATCTTATTATGAACAGAATTCTTTCTGAATAATTACCTGTACTTGTGCAAAATTCGATTTTTCCTAGTATTCCTAGGATTGTGATTCAAATTTATGTGCCAAATCGATGTCAAAGTTAAAAATGCTGACATCAACAAATCTGTACCTCAGAGGTAGAAGGCCTGATGTCCATTTCAATTATTCTTGAGGTTGAGCTGGAACCAGTCATATTGAAAGATATTTCAACTGTATTAGTTGACTTGAGTCAAATTGTAATTGGTAGAGCTTGGTTACATGAATGAAAATAATATACCGACTGTGTTTGTTCTCTGCTGCGCTATTGGTCCACATGTTCGAGCACATGTTCTCCATGTTTCAGGGCTCGCTGGAGACGAAGGAGTTCCTGATGAGCGAGCTGACCAAGGTGCTGGGCGTCAGCGGCGACCGACTGTGCGTGTTGGCATCCCTGCTCGGCAACTACCTACTCGGGCAGCACGAGATGGCCGACATTTACAACCTCCGGCTCGGATTCAAGGAGCCTCCGGGCAAGGTGAGACGCTCGGGCTTGATACGAGGGAAATCTAGAATGAAAAGACTAGGGATGTTCAACGATTATTTTATTTAAATCGATTATTTATTCGATTTTCGTAATTTAAATCGATTAATAATCGAATTAAATCGTATTGATATCATCATGTTCAGGGTGGTCATCATATCGTCTTTTACGGCAATATTAACCTCAACAATAAAATGTGTCCGGGAAGTCATTCATTTTTACTTCAAATACGCTGTAAGGTGCCGTAATTCATTTAATCATCACTGATAAATGGTAATGCGAATTAGAAATACACATTGAAACTTGGGAAAATACACACAAAAATAAATGTATCACCAAAATATTACGCACACAAAGAAAAATGTGGACAGAATGAAGACAGCCATTTTAGATGTTGTAAAATGCAGCCATTTTCAAGGCGGCAAATTCAAATTGATGTAATTCGATTATTTGTACAAACATCGATTAATCGTTTTGATTGTCATAATCGATTAATCGATTCGATTAAATCGTAATCGTGAACATCCCTAGAAAAGACAGTCGAGTTCTACAAACTATAAGAACCAATGTTTTCGTCAATTGTCAATTTTAATTTCTTTTCTCCGCATAGCACCTCCTACTTTGAAGCATTTGTTACCTGTTCATGAGCGTATTGAGCATTAAAGAATCGAATTACACTCAATACTCAAAAATACCGGGAATTTGTAAAGTAGGGTTCATTGTAGCAACTCAAAGGAAATAGGTTCAAAATACTGAAATTTAATATGGGGAGAAAATGACAGCAAACACACTCACAGCAAACAAAAGACGCAAATAGTCTTTTATCTGTGAGTTATCCTTGTTTTTTTGCATTTTTCTGTATTGTCTCCCTAAAGTTGCTCCACAAATTCTATTAACTTACAGTGGTCGTGGACAGATTTCTGTTCTGTATGTAGGTACTAATGGAAGGATAGCGATGTATGCACTGTAAAACGGCGCGTTGCACTTGTGTTGTGCTCCGAGCTGGTAGCTGGTGCGAGATAAAACACTGAAACAGAATATTGTAGCTCATCTCTGGCTCCTCGAGATGAGATATGCCTCGGTTTCAACACTTTCAAATATTCACACACCCTGGATATTGTCTGTAACTAAGTTGTGCGGTGGAACTAACCGAGCGGCGGTGCTTCAGATTCCCAACGATCAGCTGATAAAGTCGCTGTGCGGCTTCGTCAAGACTCTGCCCGCTCCCGACCAGCTGGACGCGCTGACGGAAGCGGTGTTCGGCTCCATGACTGACAAGCGGGTGGCCCGCTTCCAGCAGAGCGTCAAGTACTACCTGAACGGCACCAAGGACGGCTTTCTCAGCTACAAGCCCCAGCATTCCGGTACGTCCGCGACCACATTACTGTGATACTGCTACGGCATTGCCTGTCTTTCAGTTGATTTTGAATTTTGTAGCCGCCACTCGGGTCACACCGATCAACCTATCATATTTGACATTTTGAACACACGAATGTCGTTGTAGAGGATATCTGTCTACTGCTTCAGCAAAGTCTTACAAATTTGATATGAAAATGAACTTTTTGACGGAACAAAAATTAGATCACTCGATTTGAAATTTTGAATGGTTATGGGGACAAAGTTTTATATTAGGTATCTTAAAAATTTTGGACAAAATCAGTCGAGAACTTCAAGAGTTAATCGATATTATTAGATCTTTTTGAATTACACATTGAAATTGAAATGCACCAGCAAACGTAGATCATTTGCAAATTATTTGGTTTTGTTTTAACTCCAAAGTTTGTTGGTATTTCCAAATGAAACACATTCGAAAAGACTAAAGAATCTTTTCGAATTGCTTCTTTGCAAACCCACTTTAAATCCAAAGTAGGTAATTATCTCATTTGGGATGAAACTTGAAGGCGTTACTAATTGGAATGCTATGGAGCTTGCCCTCCATTGAATTTCACCCCACAATCCTCCCGTGTAACCGCGTGCTCTGTGTTCAGCCCGGCGCAGTGACAAGAGCGCCACGCCCAAGTCGAGCAAGCCCACCCCCGCCGCCAGCGCTCTCGAGAGCCCTGAGGGCGGCAGCAAGAAGGAGTCCGACGAGCTGCTCGACTACTCGCGACTCGCCTCCGAGGCCGACGAGAGCCAGGTGAGTGGCGCCAACCTCGCGGAGATAACTAACTTGAACTAGTTAACTAACTTGGTGGGTTTTTCCTGGTTAATTGGTGTAGATACTTTCTTGACTAGATTATTAGAAGAATAAAAGTTTGTATTGTTATTATCGAGTTGTTAAAATTTTACGATGATTCATTGGGTGCCGGTACCAGAATCAATTCTACTGCTCAATAGAAATTACCTACCTATGTTATGTACACTCGACAATTCATAAAACGGTATTTGAAAGAAATGGATTGTCTGAAAAAATGTGATGGCATCATCCGATGAAGTCTATGCTTACTCGTCATCTACCTCTAGTAGGTGAGCTCTGATTTCATTGATAATAACAAGGATTGATTGTCAATGAACCTGACTAGCATTCAATCTGTTTCGTTCAAATACCGTTTTATGATTTGTTGGGTGTACATGCTTTTCTGTTTCAAAGCGATCAAAAAATGATAGCTCAAATGATCTTATTGACTGTAACATACAAGATTGCACCTTTAGAACTTAGCTGTACAATCTCCTCATCTCATTCTGTGTAGTAGTAGGTGAGCTGAAAATTAATTGATAATAATAACAACAAACAAGCAAGTAGCAAGTTGTTTGTTAAGTAACCTGACCAGTAGTCATTCAAATTTGTTCTAGAATCATTTTTTCTTTTGCCAAGTGTACATTTAGTTTCTGTTAGATTCTTTTCAATTTATCGTACAAATATGAATGTACCGACACGAGACTCTTGCCCCTCCAGGAGGCCAGCATGGCAGCTTACCGCGAGGCGGCGACATTCGACGCCCTTGCCGCGCCTCAAATCGTGATCGACCCGCCCACGCAGCCGGCCGCCTCCCCGTCGACGCCCACGCCCGCCGGCAAGATGCTCAACGGCACGAGTCTGCTCTCGTCGAGCAGCTCGAGCAGCAGCTCCGGCGCGGCCTCGCCCTCGCACCTCAACGCCGCCAGCGAGGCCAAGTCCGACGCCAAGCCGGCGTGGCTCGTACACGTGCCGCACGAGGTAGGTAGCGATGGAATGCAAGACGAACATAATAAATTGTTCACGACTGCCATTTGAAAGTTACAAAACAGTTTTGTAACTACCCGAGACACCTGAAAACCTCTATTATGCCCAAAATTTGAATTATGATTACTTTCATGTGCAGCACTAAAAGTAAAAATTGTTGATTGGTTCTTAATTTAAAATTTTCCGATCAGAGGTATAGATAAAATACTCACCCCTAATTATATTAATAAGTTGTCCTCTGTATGATTTCTTGTGTGTGAATGTTTGGTTCTGTCGTGTTGGCAGGTGCTGCGGACAGTTTGCGAGCGCCACGAGAAGGGGCTGATGTCGCCGCTCATTTATCAGATCTTCACACAGGTCAGTACTCTCAATGGATTTGCCAAACTATCAACAGATGGCTGAGTAGTGAGCGTAACCTTGATAATCGATTTGTATATTGCTATCTTTTACCAATTTGTTTTAATGAAATAAAGCTACACACACGACTTCAGAACTCTTCAATGAAAGTATACTTTCATAGTTTGCAATGATTTGTTTCAATCCTACAGATCCTACAGAGTATAGTGCCTATACTACAACACCATGTTGTATGACTTGACTGGCGCTGATAACCTCGCTGTTGAGCGCCATAAACCATAATATCGATCTGTTTAGTGCCTTATTTCTACCAATTTTCAACCGCTAAACATCTGTAGGACGAACAACAGGCCATAAACTGTTACAATTTGTAGTTATTTTGATTGAACCGTACTATTTAACACATCTAGCTGCTCTATTTAGAGAGATATTAAGAGATATTAATACAAATCGAGTTAGAAATTCTTCAATGACAATGTCGCTACTCTGCTTTCTCATTGACTCCCGTGGACTTGTGCTTGACGACTGAAACAAATGTCCCGACTGACTCCAGGGCGAGATCAAGTTCCCGGTGGTGATGGAGGACGAAGTGCAGCGCGAGGTGCCGGCGGTGCAGCAGTTCTACCGGCCGGTGCGCCAGCTTGTGTACGCCATCCTCTTCAACATCCACCACCACAAGTACATGGCGTCCAAGAGCAACGCCGCCAGCAAGTCTCCAGGTAACACATCCGTAAAGTTATAAAACGATGAACATTTCGGATAATTTAACTTTCTTTTAACAATACTTACTTTCTACAATTATTGTTCTGTTATACCATCCGGTCACTTTTACACTAATTATTTGATAGCCATACATTTAACATAGGATCACACTTGACCTTGAACAGTATAATAATTGGTGGAAAACACTAGTACCTACAAGGTATTTTAAAACATTAACAATAATATAATTTTGCTGTTTTCTTCCTCATTTATGCCATCATGTGTCTGCGTGGTTTCTCTCTTCATCGCTGTCGGTCTTTCTTTTTTTCCCGCCAACGGGCAGTGTGGATCATTTTTAGAGGAAAATAAATATATAAATCTTAAGTCGTTCTTAAGTCGAGCAGTAGGTAATACTAGGAAGGTTCCCTACTAATAGTCCTTGACCATCTCATTCCCACTGCCCATCCTTTCATATTCTTCGTCACCAATCGTCATCATCTCCCAATCATCATAATCCTTTGTCATTAGTCGACTATTACTGAAAAGTGCGACGGTAAACCCATGATTTGAATATTCTAGATGAAGGGAAGGGAAATAAAGTAATTAGCATATAACTGTTCTCATGCCACCTTCTCCCCCCGCAGAGGAGGGTCCGCGCGCCGCCGAGGTGCTGCGCGACGTGAGTGCGCTGCACGTGAAGGAGTGGACGTGGTCGCGCGAGAACCCGTACCGCTCGCCGGACCGCGTCGCGCCGGAGCCGCTGTGCTGGGGCGTGCCGACCATCCAGCGCCTGTGGTTCGGTTCGTCGACGGACGATAAGCGCCGGCGCATGCGCGCGTTCCTCACGTGCATGCGCTCGGACAGCCAGCTTGTCATGAATCCGGCGTACGTGCCGCAGCACCTGCTGGTCATGGCCACCGTCCTCAGGTACGTCACCGTCGAGAGCTTTCCCTACTTCCGTGTGTCCATTCTAATGCCAGGACTCTGCGCTGTAAGAGTCTTGGTTTCGCTTTTGGACTAAAGCCAACTCCGACATTTGGGTATCGAGACTGAAGTCATCATACTTGGCCTCATTCTCAGAAGACTGTACAAATTGTGCTCCTTTCCTTTCGGTTAGACTTATCGGTTTTAATTTAGGTAATGGTTTAATCGATTAATGTAATTATTCTCTGTTGGGGGCCATATTACCGTTAAGAGTTTAATCTTCAGTTTAGTTAAGCTCCACTTAGGAAAATGTGGAGTACAGTAAAACCTCTTTAAGTCGAAATTGAAGGGACCCAAAAAAAAGCACTTCGACTCATGAATTTTCGAGTTATAAGTATTTTCATAGAATGTTTTCCAGCCGTGTAGTAAAGATAAGCCTCGTAAACCTACCCCCTCCCCCTGCGTAACGGTCTATAACCACTTGAAGACAGCTGTTTAGTGAAGGGTCAATGCCTCCAATGGTTTAAAGGACTCCTATTATTTACGCAATTACATTTATCTGCAAAAAAATTAAACACACACTTAATTTTTGACAATGATCGATTTCAAAATTATTATTTATAATAAAAAAAGTGTAAATAAAGTGTGGTGTTATAATAAAAAATAAATAATGTAACAGAAACGGAAAGATAATTGTTGGCTGTCATTTATAATTAGTATACATCATCAAAAGATTGAGAAAAAAATTAAAAAGCTCTAGAAGATTTCTTGACAAAGTCACTGATTTCAGTTTGTTTTTCAGACAGCAGAATATTTATTTTATGTAGACATCCCTATTAATAAGTAAACATAAGATGAAAATTACACAGAATGAAATAATTCAGTGACCAATGTTTTTGCCGTTGGTCAGTTGTTGACTATTTATAGCCCTCTTCACGCAAACTTACTGGCGTCACAACAGTTTGCTCTAATTCTTAGAAACAGGGATTCAACCCTCCACGCCTGTCTGCTGTTTTTTTGTTGCTTGATTTCAAGAGAACCACTTGTCTTTGAGATAGAGCAGATAGTGCAGCTGGGGTGTCCTGTTTTTGATAAAATAATCAAGTGTTCTCGGAAAATTGTATTATACAAAAAAATACTTCGATTTATAAACTGAAATCACATGTTATATTCCGACTTGGGCCAAATATTACATACTAGGGCATGATATAATATTATTCCATTCATTAGATTGCGAGACAAAATAATTTTTACGCCCTTCCCTTCACCACATTGCTCTTTATAACAGTGAACACTTGTATTGTGGAATGTTTACTTCCCAAATATTTATTGAACATGTCATGGACCTCATTTCCTTCCCACCCCTCTCCAGAGACCACACGAAATGACCCTCTCTCTCACAGGGTCCTTTTGTTAAGAGCAGGTATAAGGCCAGCTGGTCTGTCCAGCTAGGGGGGAAAAGTGAAAGTAGGCCGTTGTACCCTCTGCTCCAAAAGTATATACCATTTTTATACGTAAAATCACACTTTATACTACGAAAATTGTGTTTTACAAAATAATTACTTCGACTTAAACACTGAAAATCAATGTTATTTTTCGACTTGGGGCCAAATATTACTTCGAATTACGACTAACAGTAAAACCTCGTTAAGTCGAAATTGAAGGGACCCAAAAAAAAGCACTTCGACTCATGATTTTTCGATTTATAAGTATTTTCATAGAATGATGTTTTCCAGACGTGTAGTAAAGATAAGCCTCGTAAACCTACCCCCTCCCCCTGCGCAAGGGTCTAGAGACCACTTGAAGACAGCTGTTTAGTGAAGGGTCAATGCCTCCAATGGTTTAAAGGACTCTTATTATTTACGCAATTATATATAATCTGCAGACTGGATACTAAACAAATTAATCACACACTTAATTTTTGACAATAAATCGATTTCATAATTATTATTTATTCAACAACAGGTGTGGTGTTAATAATAATAATAATAATAATAATAATCTTCCTCCCGGTTCCAAGAGTTGGGTCGGGGGGTGGCGAGGCCACCATTTACTAGGGCCCGGACTCCTAAGCTAGCTGGCCAGGCTTGGCTCTTCCTCTTCGTTCTTCTTCTCTACCAGTTTTTTCCACTTCTTCCTGTCTTCCCACCACCTTCCTTCTTCCACTTCTTCCCACTTCTCCAGTCTCTCTTGTACATCTTCTGCTACCAGCTCTCTCCACTTTTCCCTCGGTCTTCCCACTCTCCTTTTATCACTTCTCGCAGCTTCGAACTCCCGACGCGGTATTCTCTCCCTCTGCATTCTCTTCATGTGGCCAAACCACCGTAGCCGCTCTCTCCCCATTTTAAATGCCAACCTCTCTACCTTCAAGTCTCCTCTAATCTTTTCACTCCTGATCTTGTCCATCTTAGTTACTCCTTGTATGCTTCGTAAAAACTTCATTTCTGCTGCCTGCAACTGGCTCTCCTCCTTTCCTCCGATCGCCCACGTTACGGAACCGTAGGTGAGTATTGGCAGGAAATAGCTTTTGAAAAGGAGTATCTTGCATTTCTGGGGGAACTGCTCATTCCAAAGAAGTTTCCTGACTAACTGGAAAAATGTGTTAGCCTGTTGCACTCTTGATGTTATCTCTCTTCCTATTTTTCCATCCTTAGTTAGCCAGCTCCCCAGATACTTAAACTCTCCTCTCTCCGCCAGTTCCAAGCCCCGTAGCCTGATCTTCACATTTCTTGTTGCCTTCCTCTCCATTACTAGTGTCTCACTCTTTTCCTGACTTATTCGCATACCGTATTCTTCAGTCATCTGGCTCCATCTATCAATCTTTTCTTGAACACATTCGCTGGTTTCTCCCCACACTACGATATCATCTGCATATACCAGTGTATTCGTCTCCTGGTCTTCGCTTGGTTCTACTTTTCTCAGCAGCTCGTCCATGACAATGACAAATAGTGTTGGGGAAAGAACGCTGCCCTGTCGAAGTCCTTCCTTCACCTCAAACCATCCTGTCTTCCCCTCCACTGTTTGTACACAGCTCTCGTTCTTCTCATATGTGCTCTTGATTCTCTCAATCAGACCCAATCCCACCCCCTTCCGCTTCAGACATTCCCATACTTTCTTCCTTGGTAGGCGATCGTAGGCCTTTTCCAAGTCTAGAAAAACCATGTACAGTTTTTCTCCACTCTCCCACTTTCTCTCCATGACTTGTCGGATAGTGAATATTGGATCAATGGTTGATCTGCCTGGCCTGAACCCATATTGTTCCTCCCTGAGCTTTTCCTCTACTACTTCTTTCAGTCTAAATTCCACCACTTTTTCGAATACTTTGGCACATTGACACATCAAAGTAATTCCCCTGTAGTTGCTGCACTTCTTCCTGTCACCCTTTTTGTAGATTGGTACAATCACTCCCTTTCTCCAATCGTCCGGTATGGTCCTCTGTTTCCATGCCGCACTCATTACTCGAAACAACCATCTTTTTCCTATTTCCCCAGCAGCTCTTACCATCTCCACTGTTATCTCATCTATTCCGGGTGATCGACCATTCTTCATCTCGTTTAGCGCTTTCTCCACTTCTCCCTCTCTCAAAGCACACTTCTCCTCTTCCTCGTTCTCACTCTGTAGTATTCCACTACTTTCTGGTAGTGCCACTCCATCAACATTCAGTAGTTCCTTGAAGTACTCTTTCCACAGTGCCTGTACTTCTACTGGGTCATTGATCAATCCTCCGCAAGCATCCACCATGCATGCCTGTCCAACTTTTCTTGTCCTCTTTTCCTTTATTATGCCATAAAGCATCTTTTTATTGCCTTCAAAATCCGTTTCTAGTTTACCAGCAAGTTCTTCCATGGACTTCTTCTTTTCTTCTTCTACTGTCTCTCTTACTCGTATTTTCCACCTTCGGTATTCGGCCTTGTTGAGGGTAGATCTATCGGCCTCGTACGTTTGCCAGGCGGTTCTCTTCTGACGCACTGCTTCTCGGACTATTTCATTCCACCACGGTGTTTCCTTCTTCTTGCTTCTCCCACTTGATCGCCCACAAACTTCTTCTGCACTTTCCACAAATACCTTCTTAAATGTTTGCCATTCCTCTTCCACCTGTCCCACTTCCCCTATTCTCTCACTGCTTGCAATCTTCTCTCTGAACTCCTGTCGTACTGTATGGGATTGCAGTTTCCACACTTTGATTCTGCCATTCTTTTTACTTCTTCTCTTGGCGGCGTGGTCCTTCTTGACGCTAAATTTTCCAACTAGCAGCCTATGATCGCTATCTAGGGCCACTGAAGGGATAACCTCAACATCCTCCAAGAATCTCCTTAATTCCTTCCCCACACATATGTAATCGATAACGGATTCGGTAGCCTCTTCGCCGTGTCCATATCGCGTAATCTTCTTTCTTTTTTCCTTATGAAACATACTGTTTCCTACCTGCAGCCCGTTTCTTCCGCACATTTCTAACATCTTCTCTCCCTCTACATTCCTCTTTCCCCATCCATGGTGCCCCATGACCCCTTCAACTCCTGTCCTGTCCTCCCCAATGTGTGCGTTAAAATCCCCCATCACTATTATGGTATTGGATGTGATGTTGTTCTCCAGTTCCTGGATGAAGATCTCCTTCTCCGCTGCTGGCCGTCCTGTCTGTGGCGCATATACTTGTATTATGTCAACCTTCACCTTGTTCTTCATTAACAGGCTAGCTTTGATGCTTCTTTCACTATGGTTTTCCACCCCGACAATTAGACCTCTCAGTTTCGGGCTTACCACAAACCCCACTCCATTCCTCCCTTCAGCCCCCCCTGACCAGAATAGTTTATATCCTCCTCTGCACTCTTTCTCCCCCACTCCCTTCCATTTTGTTTCACTCATACCCAATAACTCTATTTTTCTTTCTTCCATCATGTCTATTATCTCTTCAATTTTTCCATTTAATGTCACAATGTTCAGTGTACCTATTTTGACAACATTGCCCTTCCTCACCTTTCTTACAGGTCGGTTGCGTCCAATCCCCTTACCTCCTGTCTCTCCCACTCTGCCGGCCCCTATTTTTTCTTTCTCCACACCACCAGACTCCGAAAACCCACTGCCATTCGCCCATCCACCTTTTCTTCAACAGTCTTTCGCAAATTAGCTCCAATCCTTTCGTGCCACTCCCATCTCCTATCTTCCCTTCTTGGCCTCTTTCCAATGACGTGCCACACTCCATTCTCCTGGCACACGTCCCTCCGGGTATTATTTACCTCTCTGGGCCATATTCCCTGGTGTGTCAGCATACCAGACAAGAAGAGTTTGGTGTCTGGTCCAAACTTTTCCTTTGCTGCATTAATCAGTTGCCTGGTATCTTGCTCTATCTCATCCCTGCTCTTCCCATCCCTGAGGTCCCTGTTCCCCACAAACAGCATGACACTGTCTGTAGTGTCCCGGATGACATATCTCCCTATTTCCTCTGCCAAGCTTTTCGTTCCAACTCCGGGGAAGGCATCTGCACGGAAACCCTCTTGCCCGCAGAAGCCTGTCCCTGTCCCTCCACTGAAGTCCCCGATCAGCAGGGCTTTGATTCCACTGCACCTAGGCTCCCCCGGTGATGCCTCCAGTTGCGGGTTATCTTCAAGCTCCCGTGTGGCATCAACTCGTTGACTCAGAAGCAGAGGTTGCACTTCCACCGCTTGTGGTCGCCGAAATAGACAAAGTGGTTGGTGCAGGTGCGGCCCGCGCGACACCGCACGATCGAATGGCACTGGATGACCGCCAGGTGATTGAGATCCTTGAACTGATGAATCAGGTCCCCGAGGGGCAGCCTGGACTTCCGCAGGAGCGCGCTCGTCTCCGGGATCTTCGTCAGCGTACACCGGAATATCAGGATCTTTCTCCGCTACTACCAATTCCTGGTCTCCCTCAATTTCAGCTTCCTTTTCTTTTTCTTTTACCAGTGGCCCCACTTCTTCTTCGCTAGCTTGATGATTCTGCTTACCCTCTGTTTCGTTCAATATCTCATCTTCCTGATGTTCGCTTCCTATTTCCTGTCGCACCACTTCCTATTAAAAAAAAAAAAAATTAAAAAAAAAAAAAATGGAACAGAAACGGAAAGATAATTGTTCGCTGTCATTAATGAATCATCAAAAGATTGAGAAAAAAATTAAATAGGTGGAAGATTTCTTGAAAAAGTCACTGATTTCAGTTTGTTTTTCAGTTGACAGAATATTTATTTTATGTGGACATCCATATTAAAAGTAAACATAAGATTAAATATTACGCAGAATAATAATTCAATGACCAATGTTTATGCCAGCAGTCAGTTGTTGACTATTTACAGCCCTTTTCAGAGTGACTTTTTGCTCTAATTCTTAGAAACAGGGATTCAACCCTCCACCCTGTCTGTTTTTTTGTTGAGAGACCCACTTGTCTTTGAGATAGAGCAGGTAGTGCCAGCTGGGGTGCCGCGGAAAAGGGAGGGAAGTCAGGCGGACACTCAGCTCCAAAAATAGAGGACATTTTTGATAGAAATAATCCTGTATTCTCCGAAAATTGTATTATACAAAATAAATACTTCGATTGGGGCCAAATATTACTTCGAATTACGACTTACGCAAATTTCGGTTTATAATTTATTTTAACATGTAACAGATTATACTGTGGACGGGACTTGAGTTTACTTCGATTTATGATGGATTTCGGCTAATGGTTGTTCGATTTAAGGAGGTTTTACTGTATCCAAATTTCGAGTTATAATTTATTTTAACATTGAACATGTTAAAAGATGAAGTTTTTGAGGAGTGTGAAGGGGGTGACAAGAATGGATAGGATCCGAAGTAGGAAGATAAGAAAAGAGCTTGGGGTTGAAAGATTGGTGTTCAAGCTGGGAAGAGAGAGGCTTAGGTGGTTCGGCCACATGAAGAGGATGGGAACCGATAGAGTGCCAAGGCGGGTGTTTGAAGCGGCTACAGGGGGAACTCGGAGAGTGGGGCGACCAAGAGACAGGTGGATTGGATTGATCAAGGAGGATGTGTTGGAGAGAGGAGGAAGGTGGAGTGAGTTGGAGGCTGAGAGACAGTGGGAGGACAGAACATGGTGGAAGGAATTTGTGGAACAATCAGAAGTGGAAGAAGAAGAGGAGGAAGAAGAGGCGGAAACGCCAGGCGTGGCCAGCCGGTTTCCAGGAGTCCTGCGGCCCTAGTGTTGGTGGGAATACCCACCCCCTGACCCATTAAATTGGAACCAGGGATGGATATTATTATTATTGAACACCCTATACTGAGGGCGGGACTTGAGTTTACTTCGATTTATGATGAATTTCGGCTTATGGTTGTTCGATTTAAGGAGGTTTTACTGTATTACCATTATGCACTGCGGCATAGCTTCAAAAAACTAGTCAATTGTAGCCTGACGTTTATTTAATCTGAGGAAATAAGCTCCGGACTTAAATACTCAGTATTTAATGGTTACACACCGAGTTTTCTTAAGTGGGGCTAAAATTGGTGATATCTGCCTCTAGCACTAATGGCCGAGGTCTAGTGACACTAGGGTATTTAAATAGCTACCTAGATACACAGGCCTTAGTCAAATGTTCAACTTCGAGTTCGGAACTAACGTATTTCACAGTCTTGCCCTCCTTCTGTGTCCATTCTAATGCCAGGACTCTGCTTTGTAAGATTCTTGGTTTCGCTTTTGGACCAAAGTGATTTCCGACCTTTGTGTCTTGAACGGAGTCGATCATACTCCGCGTCATTCTCAGAAGCTGGTATACATCTTCATTCAAGGCAACTTGCGCTCGATTATGGAGAATTTTCAATCGTGGTCAGAAGTTAAATATTTTGTTGTTTTTCTGGATATTTATTTGTCCATTCTAATGCCAGGACTCTGCGCTGTAAGATTCTTGGTTTCGCTTTTGGACTAAAGCCAACTCCGACATTTGAGTATCGAGACTGGGGTCATCGTACTCCGCCTCATTCTCAGAAGACTGTACAAAAATCCTGTATTGTTTGATTTCACTACTATCTTTACCTCGAGAAAAGAAAAATGAATATTTACAAAATATTGGGACAATTTATATGTTTTAAGTTGTCACTGTCCAAGGAGAAGCAAACTCTAAAAAACCCATGGTTTCAGAGAGGACATGACATAATACAGTGGAACCTCTTTAGTACGTTTCTCCTCAATATGTTTTCACCCTACTATGTTTTTTCAAAGGTCCCCCGGCCCCACCCCATAATAACACATGTTAAATTGTTTCTATAGTACGTTTTTCACTTTAGTATGTTTTTTTTATCCTGGTCCCTTCAAAATCGTACTAAAGAGGTTCCACTGTATACAATATCTTTGTCTGCGATGACGCCACACTCTTCTGAACAAACTTTGCTGAGCTTTGCTTCTCGGAAAGTTTTTATAGTTGCACACTTTTATATCAGTGGGTTTTTTCGCATTCATTTTGCCGGCTTCTTCCTAACTAAATCCAATCGTTCCCCTTTCCATTCCCCTTCTCTCGCACTGAGTGCTGACGATGTGTGTTGTCCGCAGGTACATCATGTCGCACACCGACAAGATGATCCTGCGCAAGGCTGAGCTGGACGCGTTCATCGCGCAGGCGTTCTCCCCCGACCTCATGGACGCGCAGGAGCTGCAGGACTTGCAGGTGGGTACCGACACCTTCCCCCTCCCCCCCCCGGCACCTTCCCTAACCTTGCACCACCCTCTCGCAAGCCGGTGCGGAATCATAGCTGTCTCTTCGAGACGAGTGGCAGGATGTCAAAGTGTGGTGCAATAAATATTTTCTAAATTTTGAAACTTGCTTGGCACTTTTTGACTAATAATTTGTCTTGAAAAATTATTGTGTCATAATTTCTGATTACATAGCACATGAGAAAAGTAATGGAATCTCTTTTAAAGTGTTAAATTTTAAAGTTTGTAAAGATTTTAAGTTTTTTTTTCTGCAAACTGCTCAACCAATTTATATTTTTCAGTGGACATTTGCAATTTCTCAAGAAATAGAACCATTTTGTATGTATTCAAAAGCCGTCTTTCATGGTCGCGGTTTTTCATTGAACCGACTCCGCACCTATAGGGTAGTCGAAAATACCATGACGCTGCGGCAAAACATCGCGATCATGGAAGAGGGCGACTAAAAAATCGCGCCGCAAAGAAACATCGCGGCGAAAACATTGCGTCCATGGAAGAAGGGCTTAATTCACTCTCGCGGCGGTAGAAAGATAGTATTACCTACTAACAATAGTGAGTTTTCTTACAAAACTTGTAAAGTACGAATCAAGGAATCGTGATACCCAGGTATATTCGCAAATATCTGCGTCTCGACCCATCCCGACCCTTCCCGAGCACGGGCTTCTATTCAAGCGCTCTATTATTAAGAATGAGCAGTTAACCCGTCCATTCATGCGCTTAATTAGACGATAAGGATTTTTAAAATGTTTAGGGAATTGCGATTTTGATACTTTTGACCTCGAAAATGAATGTCATATTGAACATAGATGAAAGTCATTTTTTAATTTTCAAAATCGGTTCATATTTGGCCAAAATAATTTGTATCTCATATTTTATGCGTGCAATCAGTTTCGGCCAAATATAAACCGATTTTGAAAATTAAAAAATGACTTTCATCTACGTTCAATATGACATTCATTTTCGAGGTCAAAAGTATCAAAATCGCAATTCACTAAACATTTTAAAAATCCTTTTCGTCTAATTAAGCGCATGAATGGACGGGTTAACTGCTCATTCTTGGCAATCGAGCGCTTGAATAGAAGCCCGTGCTCGGGAAGGGTCGGGATGGGTCGAGACGCAGATATTTGCGAATATACCTGGGTATCACGATTCCTTGATTCGTTCTTTAGTTATTTGACATTTTTGGTTTAAGTAATTTCATTGAAGTACAATTTGTGGGAAAAAATTGGATTATGATACCATTATTATTTATTAATGTTGAGAGCTAGCTGTAGTATTTACGCCTCCACTTAACCCGGCCTCCCTCCCCGCAGCTGCCGCCCATGTCGGCGCGCGGCATCCAGCTGGCGGCGCTCTTCATGGCCGGCGCCGACACCGCCCTCCTCGCCAACGACGCGTGCGGCGCGCCCATCCCCTGGCTCATGTGCTGCCCGTGGCTGCACTTCGACGGCAAGCTCTTCCACTACAAGCTGTCCCGCACTGACCAGGTGAAGAACCTCCTCGAGCTCTGCGACCATCGCATCGACGTCGTCGTCAAGGTGGAGCGCATGCGCAAGGCCATCCTCGAGGGGCTCGACTACAAGTTCCTCCAGCTCCAGCTGCCCCACGGTCAGTGCGCTCGCTGCGCTTCCAGTAGCATTTAGTTGCTCACTTTTATCAACATACTGTCAAAAAAGCTCGATTTCACAATTTTTCAGCTTGATTTTTCTACGGTTTGCCTTATTTTTGCCTTTTCGCAACAAATTGGCAAAATGCCTCTATTTAACCTGTTTTTGATACATTTTTTTGTTTTATTTTATTTTTTTGTGATGCAATGGAAACATTCAGAACTTAAGTTGACAGAGTCTGGGAGCC
This sequence comes from Leuctra nigra, assembly GCA_934045905.1. Taxonomy (NCBI): domain Eukaryota; kingdom Metazoa; phylum Arthropoda; class Insecta; order Plecoptera; family Leuctridae; genus Leuctra; species Leuctra nigra. The sequence continues at coordinate 19,077,721 of OW203772.1, forward strand.
GTTGCAGTTACTAGATGTCGGTTCTTCGGTGGAAGCTCCATTTGTTGATTGTGGTTTTGACCCTAAAAAGGGCCGTTTGCCACGACGTTTCGGCGAAGTTAGTTCCGTTGCAGTTACTAGATGTCGGTTCTTCGGTGGAAGCTCCATTTGTTGATTGTGGTTTTGACCCTAAAAAGGGCCGTTTGCCACGACGTTTCGGCGAAGTTAGTTCCGCCATCCTCAGGTGTCGGAGGTCGAATGGTCAAACGGCCCTTTTTAGGGCCAAAACCACAATCAACAAATGGAGCTTCCACCGAAGAACCGACATCTAGATTCAGATCTTATTTATAATTTTCTTACTATTTATGATAAAAAAATAGATTGCATCACTTAATTTTGAGGACTTATTTCATATTTCATTTTGTACACAGTACACACTCATTAGACTACTATATTCTTCATCTTGGGCATCAAATTCTACCTTTTTGGGGGTCAAGTTCAATAGATTTGGAGAGTTGTAAGTGTAGTTGAGTGAATGCTTGTGCACTTTTCCTCCTAGAAGACTTAGTACTAAGTAGTAATTTTCAAAGTTTTAGTTTCAACCAAGTTTGAAACCTTTTCCTTTTTAGGTAGGTTAGGTTTTGAACCCATCTCTAGATTGTTGCGGTGAGGTTTGATTGTGTTTTAACAACGAGTTTGTTACAGTGCCCGTACGCCACAACGGTCTGCCACCTCCGCCCGGCGCGCTGCTGACCTCCGGCCTGGGGCCGCGCATGAAGCTGCCCGGCATGCCCAACTTCATGCCCGCCGGCGCGAGCCGCGGCGCCATGCTGCGCCGCAGCGTGCCGGCGCGCGGCGGCCAGCTGGAGATCGCCGGCGTCGTTGTCGGACAGTGGGGCGCCAACTACGGCACGCGCCAGCAGCAGCAGCCGCGCATGCCGCACGCCAGGCACCACGCTGTGCAGCCACCGCCTCAGGTAACATTCCACTGAGCTCGCTCGCAATATTATCAACAAGGGCTTAACTTGCGCTTCGCTTCATTGTCATAGATGTGTGAAAATTTGTAGTAATGTGAAACTGAAAAAATATAATACTCTTTGAAGTATACAATCTTTACTATGAAAATAGAATCTACATAAAAAGCTCAATTTTGGAATACAAATTGTACCTTCTACATCTTAAATTTGTCAAAATGTGCATTGCATTGCAGGTAACAAGGATATTAGTATTGCAAGATGTTTAAATAAATAATCCAAAGGAATGAAGCTCAATTTTATGCAGTTTTTCGACAAATTAAACAAAAACACTCGACACTCGACACTTCGTCTCTCTGTTAACTGTACCTACTGGTAATTACCTTTTAAATTAAATTCTAATTCGAAAACAGCTTATACTGTAGTACCAACAGGAAGGTATGTTGTAACTTGTATATAAATGATTGAGAAATAAACAAACATTCGATCCCCATTGTCCACAGGTGACCTCTGTCGGCGGCGTGAAGAACTACCGTGGCTCGTACAATGGCTACGCGCGACCCAGCTACACCGTGGCGCGAGGCCGCGCTGGCACCGCGCAGCCCGCCGTGAACAACAAGCGTGGGACAAGCACGCAGAACGCCGGCAACAACCGGAAGAAGAAGTCGCCTAAGGGACGAGGCGTCACAATAGAGACTGCCAACGGGTAAGTACCTACCGTTCTCTCGAAAGGAACGAAAACGCTCCGTCGCTCGCACGGAGCGTTTTCGTTCCCGACAAATGCTGACCACATACTAGGTACAAAGTTATGAATTTTGAAAGTATAAGCAATTAAGTTTTAGATAAAGGTTCAATACACTTGATGCTTTTCTTGCTTTTTGATATTTTTCATTTTAAAACAGTTCCAAACCGTCCGATGCTGGCAAGAAGAATATGACTGTCATTAAGTACACTTTTTGCACCTTAAAATCTTTAAAAACAAGTGTTTTCCCTGAGGTATGGTCCCTTAAATGTTGATTCTGTTCCTCATCTCTAATGGTACGGATAGATTCAATTTGATCCTCCATTTTGGATCAGCCATTTAACAACATAAGGCAGGGCTGCCGTTTTTACGGATATTATCCGTTTTTACGGATTTATGAGTACAAAAACGGACACACGGATTTGTTGACTCTTTAACGGATACTGGTGATTCATAGTTGAACCACATTTTCTCTTTTGAATGAGATAATATTTTAAATTTATTACGAAAATGTATAGTTTGACAAGATATTTTCGTTTCCTGTCCAACAATTTTCAGTGCAGAGATTGTTTCAAAACACCCTTTTGTGTAAGTAGGCTAGCTATACTACCAATAAATGGTTGCGACCACGGTTGCGACGAATGGTTGAGGGAGGAAGGGGGGTGGGGAAACTGGTCGACCTTGAGCAATGTCTAGGAGCGCGCGCTGCCTGAGGCATCCACTTGTTAGTTGTTTGCAGCTGGTCGTGGGTTAATGACCTGATTAGTGATTGCATCCCTTATTCTTGCGTGTGCTTATAGTTTTGAAATTTATTATGCTCATTATGAATAATGTGTTGGAAACGGGAGAAAGATATTTATAATTCTGAATTCAAAATTACCATTCCATCCACAGCTGTCAGTCTAGAACCCAACCCCCCTTCTCTCATGTCCCATGTTGCGTGAGGAATTCAATAGCTTATCCGTCAAGTGGCCCAGTTAGTGCTTGAAATATGGGAGTTTTACATCATTTTAAAGGTTTTTAATGGGCATACGGATTTTTACGGATATTTCATGCTTTTTAAAAGGATATTAATTTGTATGTGGCGGCAGCCCTGACATAAGGTATTGGTGCATTAAGGAACCGGCTCGTATAGCGAGTTGGTCCCAACCAAGTGCAGTCCAGGGTCGGCCTAGTCCCATGCCCTCCCTTGAATTTGCGGTCCCCTCGGGCCGGCCTCCCCCCTCGAGATGGTGATCCCCCTGAAATCGAGTCCCACCGGCCCGATGCCTCCCCCTCCCCCCCGGTCCGTCCCCATTCCGGCCTGGCCTTCCCACCAGTGCTGGACTCCCCCGGATCGGGCCAGTTAGGTCGACCCCTCCCCATGTCCTCCACTTATATCAACAAAGTTAAATGCAAAAATGCAAATATTAATGTGCGCAATATAACCTCGTCGTTGACGCGCCGTTAAACCACAATAATCAATCAAAGGTATTGGTGCAAAGCAGCCATAGCAAATATGTAGTTATTTTGCATTATAGTTTTTAATGCATATTCCCTATTTATCATTGATAAAACAAAAAGGTTTCACTTGCCTTCGCATAGTCGAACGTATTCGCATGCCGTTTTATAAATGCCACCAATAAGCCTCTACCTGTATATGGAAATGTTGGGCGCGATGCGAGTGACCGAACCCTGTTTTCCGCCCGCAGCAAGTCCGTGCCGATCACGCAGCTGTCCGTCATCCCGACGCCTCTCAAGTCGGGCGACGTCACCTCGCTGGTCGGACAGTTCGAGGACGCCGTCAACCTGGGCGGGGCCGTCAAGGTCAACGGCCAGGAGCTCGGCCAGGGCGACGTCTCGCTCAAGTAACTCCGCGCTCGCGCCACGCGCAACACTCCCGGACCTGACGCCTTCGAGTGTGGGGCGGACGATGCTGGGTCACAAGGGACTTGAACTTGACTTCTTCATTTGCAACGTACTGATTACGAACTCCATGAATAACTGTCGTTTAATATTGTTTACTGTAAAATCACTGTTGCTTGTTATGAGGCGTATTTTGCCAACAACCCTCCTTGTACTAAGTTTAATTTTTTCTGGAAGTGACTCTTTCATAGGAATTTCAATATCAAAGACTAAATATTTTTTCAATTCTAACGGTGGCCTATTATTACCAAGTTGAATTCGTCACCGAAAATGTTCAATTCCGCATGATATTACGGGTTAATTCATGCTGAATCAAACAATTTCGTTGACGGATTGAATCTGAGAATTTTACCCCAGTTCTAGAAGATTATCACTCGCCAAGAAATTACCTGCAGATAGAGTTTGGTTTCGTGGATCTTCACTGCACTACGAAAATTACGACGGAGAATTTCGGGAAAAAATGGAGAATTTCGTCCATTTCATCAAAAATGTAATGCTCTCTTCGAACATTAACAAGAAGTGCTCGTCAGTCAAGTGCCTGGATTTGAAATTTCATCAAAAAGCCCAAGCTCTTTGAAATCATGGTTTCTTTTCAACAGTTTTAAATTCAGGCCCATATCTTCATTAGAGAATTTTATTTTCAATAAATGAATTTGCTTTGACGATTCGTTGATATTCTTTGCAACTGTTCACATGGAGTGCGTATCGATGCATTGGAAGGAAGAGTCAAGGTCAAATGTCCCGAGAATCGACTAACATTGTAGAGCTTTCATCGGAAAGGAAGAGTTACCTTCCTCGTCTGCCACACATTCGAAATCCTCTACCAGTGAAACATTGTGATAACATTATTGTGACTGATTCGAATAGTTCGACTCATCGCCTCGACGAAAGACTTGCACCGTCGTTGATGCGAGATCGACATTATTTTCCTACCGCCAAAATAGAGATATTTTTCATTTCGGCGGCCGTTTATCTAACCGGCAGTCGCGTTCGACGGTGTCAATGGATTTAATTTATTCGACGTTCACATGACCAGAGATCGACCGTTGTACACGTCCCGATCTTGATGCGACACCTCGGCGCCAACTCGCCTAGATAACGGTGGTTCTATTTTTATATATTTGTTATATTGTTAAAATATGATGATACGATGGCGTCGGTTTTGTTCGACGTCACGAAATGTTTAAAAGTGCGGAGAGAACGAGAGCGGCAGAGCACCGTTTTGAAAAGTGGGAACGCGAGAGATCAGTGTAAGCCGGCTGTTGTTGAGCAAACCTCAATTGTTGCGTCAACGTTTTAAACCAAGAGAACCAAGAATTGTGTATTTCACAGCTTTTATTAGATTGAGACAAGTCTTTTCATTTTAAAAGTACATTTGCAGCTGTTAAAACTTTGTTTGATGAAGTACAAGCCAACACATAATTATGATTTTGTTAACAAAATGGTACTGTGTTGATTTATTGACTTGACCTCCAAAGTCCTAGGTTCATTCACATTGTAAAGTATCTTCTTGGACATTTAAATTGTAATAGAATCTACACATTTTTTTTCAGCTAAAGAGTGAAGCCACATTTGTTCATATTACCCGAATTCATATGTAACTTCTTAAGAACTTGTCTAAATTTGCCGACCTAAAGCAATTGATATGCGCGATAGTATTTAGTAACAAACATTCTCGAATGTGGCTTAACTTTGAAAATATGCTTGCAAACCCGTTTATAAAATGTACCTAGACAAAAATTCTTGCCTCCCCCGTTTAAAATATTGACTAAATGAAGATTTGATTATTAAATGCAGCCCAAGTTTGTTCCCATAGAGTCTTTAAGGATGGATCACTGAATGTAGCTATACTCGTCTAGATTCAGCTGCACATTCGCCACATCCTAGCAAAGTATAGGACTACACTACGCCATTTCAATATCATATTTTTCAATTTTTGGAAAATAGAAATCTCGACGACCTTTTCACATTGCATTTGGCAACGACACGATCAGAGTTCCACACGCTGATTTAACGACCCATTATTGTTGCGGTACAGATCGGATGGAATAAAAAGTACCCAAATTATTCCACACTATCGCGACATGTTTCGATAATATAAAATCGTACGCGACTACTTTGGTAACGCGTTCCGTTTTCAATGACCTCGAACGACACACATAACATACATACACACAAGAAATATGTACTAGAAACACGAATATTTGTTTGTTTTATGACAGTCGGGCTGGGGGAATGCGATCACTCGCTACCTCCACGCCGTCGCATTGCGAAAACTGTCGGAGAATTGTTGAAAACATAAAATCGAAGACATTTCTCTACAGGAAATTCTTTATTCAACATGAAAAAGTATAGAAATGATTGTCTTATTAATTATATTGATAATTAAAGAAAAGTACATTTTAATGATTAATTTAAGGGGCCCACTGAAAATGATTAATTAAAAATATCAATTTGCAATTTATTATAATGTAATAAAAACTATTTAAATACTTGGCAAAAGTTTTCTTATCTTAGTTTTTGAATAAGATCAGTTTAGACGTCGCCTGAAATAATTTGGCGCGAGCAACAATGCTTTCGTTCGAAATAACGGCATTTAATTATTTGCTGGCGACGTTGACAGCTTGACTTTCACGTTAGCGCTTGTAAAAATACTAAGCACTTGGTACCATAGCTTAAAAGAAGGTTTGCAGCTATGCCTGCAAGTACTGCATTAGAGTATGTAATTCTACAGAGTTATTTAAAATAATTGCGTGCATGGAAAAATATGAACGCGATATATGTTATCATGTTTATTTTTCAAACAAGGTGTACCTAGTAGTAACATTTATATATAATTTTGGTTTCGTTATCTTGAGTTTTGTTTTATGGTATTTGCAAATGTCTGTAGCTTTGGTTTCTGCATAAGAATAGAGTACCTGTAATATTAAACAGTAGGAAGGGAACGAGAATATGAAATTTCATTTGTACATTTCGTGTGGTCAGCAAAAGAATTCCGCAAATGAATTTACCTTTCATTGCAAATGGAAAGCATCTATAATCTTAGTGTAACAATTTTTCGTGTCAATCTTAGAAATAATAATGTAATCTACTCTATTACTATATAATTAATAATCTAAGAAACTCTGCTTGTAAAATGTCGTAAGTGGGCCCCTTCTCGGTAACTTTGTTCAATATAAGCCAGTGGGTCTTCCGCTGGACTCCTTTGTTTTCTCGGTTTTTGCTCTCGATGCATACTTTGTCTTCGAGGTGATACACTGTCCTTACTATTAAGAATTTTTGCCAATTTACTGGAAAAAAAGCATATGGAGAAAATTAAATATGGAAAATTGTGCAAAATTTAATGTGAACACTTAAAATATACATTGGTTTTGACTGACAGGTCCAGAGCATTTCTGTTCATTATATTTTGTCTCTACCTTTTCAATTGAATTGACTTCTTGGTAGCAGTCAAAATATGAAATCTGTCGGCATCATATGCATACAAAATATAAATGTATCCCAGCATTTGTTTCCAAATGTACCTAATGTGTGATGATACAAAATCTCCATTTGCTTTTAATTAATCGAAATATTAAAATGTCTTAGTACTGTTCAAGAAAATGTAAACAAATTAAACTTTATTTGTATGTACTTCATGTAGCCATGCCACTCACAAGAACACGGGAACATAAGTTGCCAACTGCTAAAATAAAAATTCGTGACTTGAGAATTTGAAATGTTCCATTTTAGATTTGAAGTATGCTCTTATGGATGACTCGCATAGCAACTTTTGGTGGAACAACTTTTTTTTGCTCATGCGCAGAGTCACTTTTGTGATAACAATGCGACGCTGCACTAGTGCAGAAGGAAGTTACTGGATCTAAATGTTGCTGGTGTGGATTTAATAATTTAGAGAACTACAGATTGTCCAATGAATTTAAAAATGTAATAAAACTAAAGAAAGGATTTAACAAGAAACACTTTTTGTGATGTGGCAGGGCTCTTTTAGAGGATATGCAATTCACTAAATATAAAATAATATGATTATTATTAAGAGAAGTATCTTGGATTTACAATTTAGATGTAGTAATACTTATTAACCTGGTAAAATTTGAAATTATTTCAGTGTGGAAAAACATGAAAATTTAAAGCCCAAAAAAATAATATGTGTCCAAAAGGAATTAAGTCAAAATTTTCTTTGAAAGAAAACATTATAAATGAGGTATGTCGTTAAATGTCATATTTAATTAATTAGCTAAGAACTTATCAAATTATAAATTAATTACAATCTTGAAACCAACATTATTGTCTTAAAAGTTATAACAAAAAAAATACAATTATCATCTAGAATATTTTGTCTTTCAATGTTATGGTGGCTTGCAACTAACGGTGGAAATTTGTTTGGTGCATTCATAAAGTATATGTCTTGTTCCGACCAGTTGAGAAGTCGCGGTTTGGTCCTCTTGACAGAATATCGATGTCAAGATATCTGTCTCAGATTGGGTTGTTTTTGCCTGGTTTCAAATCTCGTACATCTTTGCTCTTCGTACTTGCATGAGTCCAATGTCATACATTAAATAGGTAGGTACTAGGTATATTTGGCAGATAGCTTATTTTGTCCAATCAAAGACGAGCTTTACTTCATTTTGCGTTTTTTCAATTTGTAATGTTCTTTGCCAACAGATGTTATTTGCATATTTCCGTTTCTGAATTTAATGGCAAAAACCCAAGTCAATTTGAGGGGGATGAATGTTTTATCTTTACATGATTTTTAGTTGAGAGGAAGGAATGGTTATAAAATGAAATGAACACCTTGAATGTTAATAAATATCGAGATTGGTATTTGTCTCTTTGTCTCTTCTTAGCTAACAACCTCCACTCGGCCTCTACTCCTCTCCATACTTGAAATTGTTGCTAGGAAGGATAACATACTAATGAAGATTTTTAATTCTATTGAAAAAGTGCGAGAACTTTCCATGAATTTATTGAGAATGTAACAATGTTGAAACTATACTCCGCATGGAGGCAATAGGTTTGTTGGTCGGACTGTTCTTAAGCTGCTTTCGGAGCAAGTCACCCGAAAAAGTGCACACCGGTAATGGGCGGAGTTGGTAACGGAACAGTGGTGCTAGAATTCAATTCAAAACTCGACGAACACTTTCCAGCAGCTTTTGAATGAATAGAATTAGTAGTAGAAATAAATCTTAAAATATTTATGTACTAGGTAAGCAAATTAAAATATAAAATTAATTTTAAAACTAAAGAAAAATAAAATATGTTTAAATTATTTATGATCTCTTGACATCTGTTATTTTTGAATCCCCAATCTATAGTGGCCATTTTGATTTTGAGGGCAAGCTGCTCCAACAAAATAGCCGGAGATGCTTTTGCTGTTCGGAACAAGTTACCCACTCGACGAACGTGGTCCGAACATGCTGGGAGAAACTTGCACTGACTCAACAAACGCTTTTTAGTGCCAAAGCTGCTCCACCCAGGTTCGGAAGAGTCCGATGAACAAACCCATTAATTGTTACAAATTTATAGTACAGTACATTACCTAAACTTGCAAATTGACTGATATACGAGCCTTTAGGGCTGTGCGAGATTGACATTTTTCATGTCGAGCGAGATCGAGATTATTTCATAAAAGTCGAGCGAGATATTTTACCTTCGAGATCGAAAATATTCGAGCAAGATTATACTTTTTTAAAAAGATTTTTTTTTGGTGGAAGAGAAACAATGCAAATTGTCCAGTCACACAAGAATAACATTTGATAAGTGTGCAGAACTATCTGCTTTATATATAAAACAATACAAATCAAATTTATGGACGATACAAAGAAAGTTAGCACACGTAGTCCTGTAAAAATAACAAAAAATTGGAAATCTTGATGGCTCTTAGTTGATATGCTCGAGACTTGAAAATTCGAGATGGTATACCATCTCAATTTGAACAAACGATCCAGATCGAGATGGAGTTTCATATTCGAGATTCGAGAACTTTCGAGACTTGCACAGCCCTACGAGCCTTCGATATGCATGTGAATTAATATTCGAGTGCAAGGTTCTGCCCCCCGGGCCTTGAAACTGAGGCGGCAAAGACGCAGTGATAAAAGGTCTGTTCGTTTACCCTGCCAAAAGCTACAGCAAACTGCCACAAGTTACAGAGGAACGATCTGATTGGATGATTTGTGCTTGAAGCAGTTTGCTGTAGCTTTTGGAAGGGTAAACGAACAGACTTAAAATATCTGAAAATGCTTTCAGTGAATGCAGAACTATTTCAAGATGAGCATAAAATGTCATATTATAGGAAGGACGTTATACGGTCGGGGACAGGCAAAGATGAACCCGCGCTAGCATGGGCCGGCCTATACCTGGCAATGCTAAACTGGGTTCATCTTTGCCTGTCACCGACCATAGGCAGACGGTTGGCGATTGTAGGGGGAAACGTGTTAGCATTGAAAATATGCCGGCCTGGAGAAACATAACGCCCAGGGAATCTTGAACTTAAAAATGAATTTGGTGCCTTTGCGATTTGTTTACATTTTTACTCCCACGAAAAATAAGTGGGTGAACGGCATCCGCCCTGAAAAGAGTGACGGGATGCGTCCACCCCCCAATTAATCAGAAAATTTTGTGAATGAGAGAAGATATTATTTAAATTTTAATCCGGGTTTGGTTTAAATTTTAAATCTGAATTTTTATTCTCTAAATTTGAACCAATCAATGGATTTTGAAGGGTCTGCAAACTGCTGAGTTAGCTTGTGTGCAAAATTTCATCTCGATGGAAAAAATGGTGCGACCAGTATACTGGAATGGAAAAAATTTACAACTTGTTATTGCTAAAAGTGCGACGCTCCATTGGTGAAAAATTATTAAAATGTGGTATACCAAAGCAAATACTAGCACTAGTGCTCTTCTACATTTATTTATATTTTTTAATGATGGAACAAAGAATTGGGAGTTATGATAATTAAATATTTAAACTTTGTAAAATTTATTGTAAAGTTGTAAAGGAAGTGTAATAGGTAGAGCCAGTTTTAAATGGTGATGCGCGAATTCGCGAATTGTTCTGATTGCACTATTTTCTTCTACTAAAATCCATTTCATTGTGTATAGATCCCAAATCTACCATTTTTACATCGCGAAAAAAAACGAAATCCAACCCTGATCGCGATATTCAACATTTTCCGCGAAATGACCACGAAATAAAGGTTTTCTATTAAAATTACTGCTTTTATCCCCCTAACAGGTCACACAACAACAAACGAAACCAGTTTCTTTCCATGTGCTACTCACTCAACCCCCTCCCCCTCGCCAGACACTTTGCTACCCACCCTCAAAGTGAACCAGACCAGTCTAACCTAGGTCTAACCAGTTGATGATGCCTCCAGGCTGCTTTGTTTTGCGCCCCCATCTGTTCAAGGTCGACCGGTTTTCCCAACCCCCCTTCCACCCTCAACCAGTCGCAACTATTTATCAATAGTCTCCTTACACAGAAGGATATTTTGGAACAATTACTGCACTGAAAATTGTTGGATTGGGAAAGAAAATATCTTGTCAAACTATGCATTTTGCGTCATGAAATTTTAAATATGTATCATCTATACAGAGAAAATGTGGGTTGGGGAAAAGACAGTACAGAGCATTAAAGATGCCATTCTAGACAAGCCTATTTCAGTGCTAATAGTGCATGACCAATCCATTCCAATCCCTCCTCCAAAGTGGCATACATGTTTTTCATCAAATTATGGTTTCTGGGGGCTATTACAATGTGTTTTATAACCAATTTAATATCACCACAAAATCGCGAAATCCCTCTTCCAGAAAAAACACAAAAAACGAAATTGATGATTTTAAAAACGAATTTTAAGAAATAAAATCACCATTTAAAACAGGCTCTAGTAATAGGTAATATACAAAAAACATAATTATGCAGAAAGTATAAAATGAGCTGTCTCCAAGCATGGCGCTGTTTATGGGCATGCTATTTTGAATGCAAGAGTCATCGATGATGTCTACTAAATCTAAAATTGCTGTAATACTGAAGAGGGCTGAGTAGTGAGCGTGTAATCGATTTTTATCAATATCTTTTACCAATGTAATTGTTAACAAAATAGGGCTTTGTACGAGTATTCAGAACAGTTCAATGAAAATAATTTCATGGTTTGGAATAAGTTATTAGTTTTATCATTAGTTCATGGTTTTATTTTGTCCAACAGATGTTTAGTGCCATAATTTTACTAATTTTCTGGCACTAAACGTCTGTAGGACAAAGTAAATCTAATAAACCATTACAAGTTATGACATTATTTTCATTGAACTGTTCTGAATACTCGTACAAAGCCTTATTTTGTTAACAATTACATTGGTAAAAGATATTGATAAAAATCGATTAAAAAACTCTTCAAGGTCAAACTCACTACCCAGCCCTCTGAAGAAGCTAGCACACATTTTCAATGAATATTTATATATTGCAAATCAAATTCCCTGATGATATAAAATTCTAAATTGTAAGTTTCTCAAAATGTTCACACAATCTTTCTTAATTTGGAAGTGTTAAATTTGATAATTTCTTGCAAGATGCACCATTAAAAGTAAACAGTAGTTCAAATCTTTACAATGACTAGGGTGGCGAAGATTGGCAACGAAAATGATGTAACTAGGCTTACACCAACACAAAAAATGAAAATCAGCAAGAACTTATGTGGCACATTCAAGTTAGCGGATTCACTTTGGAAAGTTTAGGTTGGCAAAGTATGAATTCAGGTGGAAGGTCTGAATGGTGCTGCTTAGTTACACCCTAGCGGCGTTGCAAGAGTAAATTGAGCAGCCTTTTAGGTACCTAATAAATTATTTAAAAGAAGGCTGGTTTTACCACTCAACATCTGATTTCTGTAATGGTTAGTTTATCTGAAGGTGTACAGGGGAAGAACGCTATGAGTCCATTTTTTGAAAAAATGAGTTTAAGGTGACATCTTGAATTGATTTAATATGAGCTTTCGGAATATTCCCTTGGTTTTTAGAAAATATTGCTACACACAATGAGTTTAAGGTGACATCTTGAATTCATTTAATATGAGCTTTCGGAATATTCCCTTGATTTTTAGAAATATTGCTACGTCTTAAAATGAAATTGAAATATCGAGCTGTATGGAAGATCAATACAAGTTTCAAACTTAGTTTAGGTAGTACCTATCTCAGTTTCATCCGAATATGACTTACATCATTCTTCCCTGTACCCTCATGGTACTTTACGTGTGTGTGCCAACTTTTCGTAGTTTCTAGATTCGAATTGGAACTAAACTATTTTCAAAAAGTTACGATGTTATTGTAAATGTTTTTCTTAAATAATCTGTTATGTAAATGAGTTACTTTATGAGTATCATGAAGAGAAGTAACAACACAACTATCTGCGTTTCTTCTTCTCTTGTTTTCGCCTGTTTATGTGATGGACATGTGGCCGTCTTGGCGTTGCTTGCGGCGTGCTATGATCAGAACCCTCATCATCGCTACCTTCAAACTCCTGAAACAAATTAATTACCCATAGTACTATTAGATAGACTGCACGTACGACAATAAAGTATTATTAGGTAGCAAGTATACTAGAGTCAAAAGGTTTTAAAAGTCTAATAGTGTAAAACTGTAAAACCTACCTTGATGTAACTGGATGGAGAGTCCATTGCTTTGTCTGGAATGACTACGGCTGCTGCAATAAAGGCGAGCTGAAATATTGCTCCTAAATATAACCCACATCTTAAAATTGAGTCCAAAAAGTCTTCTGTCATTGTATTACTGTGAGTTAAGGAGATGTTATATTATTCTTCAATATTGTTTGCAGCACTTTGACAGCAAGTGTTTGCCATTCCCATTATTGACGTTTTATGAAGTTCTTTGTAGTTTGTAAGTTTGTTTGTGTTCTTTTTCTTCCTGATTTCTTTGACATATCATAGTTCAAGATTTTTGCTACAGGATAGCAGCCCAGTATCTCTAGCAAGTGCTGCTAATAATTCTTGTGGCAATGGGGTTGTTCACGCAAAACGATTGTAGATGGCGCTGCTGTTCTAATCGTCCGGGAGAGAGCCAATCAAAATGCATCTAGCGGAATGGAAGGTTTTTAAACCTTGGCGGGAGTTTGATTCAGAGATTTTGGATTCAGAGACCAACCAATCAGAGAGAGACACCTCCAATGCCGCTAGCGCTGCGAGTGAGAGCAAATGGCAGTGAACAACCCCATTTGACAAACTCTTACTGCCTGTTATATTTTCGTGTCCTTCATGACCATAGGAATGGACGAAATAATTAGAAAGCAGTGGTATATGAATCTTGTTTGTAAAATAGAGATTTTATTCTAATAAGCAGTACTTAAGAGCTAATAACATCTTAAAAATAATATAAAATTACTAGTTCTTTTAAATCGTGTAGTGTTTCAACAGATTTAACCAAATTAAAATAATTTGAAAGGAAGCGGAAGTCGACGTTTGGGTTCGAGACTTTAAGTTGACCGTGTTTCTACTTGTGAAACCCTTTGTTTTGTAGCAGAAAATAGCCGCCATCACTGGTTTGGTTCGTTATTTCGGAAGCTCAGATAGTTTTTGTGTGAAAAGTGTGCTATTCATCGTGAATAGATTACGTATAATGTTCACAAAAGTATCATAATATTACCTTGTTGTTATGTGTTAAATTTACAAACCTGCCGATAGGTATTTAACTTCAAAATGGTACTGTTTACGTTCATCGCAGAAAACTTCAGTTGCTTTGCTGTCAGATCCAGGTAATTCACAATATTCTATCAATTATCTTCGTTCTACTGAACCCATTAATTGTTTTTAGGAAATCTAGTACATTCCTCTAATATCATAAATTATTCCCATGTCTGGTTTGTGTTCATTTTACGGATATATTGGGATATTTAGGGAGGGCTGCGTGGTTTGTTGGAGGCTACATTTCAATGGTGATTGTTTTGTTTTTCCAAAGAATTTTCCGCCAAATATTATTATTTATCTTTATTCCACACATTTAATGAATTCTATGTTAAGCACAAATGTTCTGTTCTAACTATTAAAATATGGAGAGTGCTATTTTTGACGTTTCAACTTATTTTTGACATCGACCACCAATAACGATTTTCGTACGTTGACATTCATTTTTTTCCTAACAAATGGACGTTTTGTGAGCATTATTTTGGAACTTCATCGTTCCAAATTTTGTGGTTTCGGTCACTAGAGAACAACTCATCAAATCTTTTCAATATCATGTATCTCCAACACAATTTCTTGTGCTTTCCAATGGAACATAATTTAGCTGGAAATGCAGTGTTTCGATTCGTCATTTATTCAGTTTTTGCAACTTACTTTTGAATCAGGTTATGTAACTTGGCACCTCTGAACCGAATGATTGCCTGACATATTTTTGCACTCTCTTTTCTCCTCTACCCAATCTAGTATAAACACATACTATTTTATTGTGTCTAACCATCTATGGTCGTGTAATGCTTAAAATACTCTTATTCCCTACTCCCTAGTAGGTGCAAAGCAGTACCTAGGTAGGTAGTGTACCTACTATGTAGGGTACCTAGATAACTATTTTTGTTTCTGCAGTGACACTTCTAACTTCCCTTGTGATCTTATAGTTAATTTTATTATTTTGACATCTAGTAGGTAGGTAGTACTAGGTTCATAAATCCCCAGATTTATCTAATCTAGGTATGGTCTGTCTACCTAGAGGTAATATCTCATAAATCTCAAAATTTAGGTATCTACACCTAACTAATCTACATGACACATCCACATAGGTAAGGCTAGACATTTTCTATGAGTTTAACTTTGTGTTTTGAAAACAGTCTAGATTGAAATTGTAGAACCCCCAATTATTTTTACAACAACTACATACTACAACATTTATTTATTTTTTAATAACCAAACCAACCATATTATTAATGATACAGTTACATATTGTGTACATACTCGAATTATGACATGGATGTCTTTGTCTCATATATAGCTAGAAAGTCGCCACAGGGCCTTGCTCTAAAGGTAGAGGACTGACATGTTACAGAAATGTTAACGCCACGATATCCACTAAAAACCTTTAATAACAATACCTATATAACTGTTACACATATTCTCATTTATGTTCATAGTTGTATAGTGTACTGTCAAGTACACTCAACAGTCACAATAATTACCAATTCAGATTCGTACAAAGTTGATACCACATGAAAATCCCCTCCCTCCCACCTATGCATTATTAAACAGTGATCATTCTTTGTCGATGCAAGACCTCAAATCACCTGGCAAAGTATACAGAACCAAAATGCTATCGGACGCGTCAAAGATAACACTGACTTCTAGTGGCAACATCCTGACGTTTCGTATCGACACCATTTCGGTCCACTAACCCTTGACAAGCTAGCAACAAGATCGATCTGTGAACATACCTCGAAAACTTCACATTGATTTACGTGGAACTCATACCCGAACTCATGCTAACATGGGTCGTCGCCATATTGTCGAGGTACGCATGTCCCTCCCCCACCTCCGCGAGTGGGTGGTTAAAAGGGGGGCCAACCCACCCTCGCCCGACGCTTGCGCGACGCCCATCGATCGATTCCCAACTGGCCCTGAGATTTCCCTTGTTCTCTGTGACGTAATTCGTCGCCGCCTCCATATCGGCCGTCGTCGACGTCGTCCCCCCCGCTTTCTGTTTCCATGACGGGGGTGGGTGCGCGGGGGAGTGTGCGAGCGGCGGACAAGGGGAAGGTTGCTATCGATCCCCGAGTCCCAACCTGCCCGAAGCAACGGGTCGGAGAACTGACAAACGGTTTCGAAGGGAACGGGGTGGGATGAGTTGCCAACGATCCCAGATGGAGCTGTCGGGATCAGCGGTGTACTGCACGGCCTTGCTCCCAGGGGATTGGATTATGGTGGGTGGGAATGTTTGCGGAATCCACTAAGCGCGTTTGCGAAGGCCTGGGCACGGAATTGTGTTCAAGGGGGAAGCAAAGTCCAGAGACAAATACCTGCGCAATATATTTTGAAACGGATCAACAAAAATACTTGTTTAATTTTGCTCCCGGAACTTTTCTGACTCGTGTTTTTCTTTGTCAACACGTCCTTGCCGTCAATGATCGAGTCCCTTTGCGAACTATTTCGATTGAGGTTCATCGCGATTCATATTCTTACGAAAATTATCCTTCCGGACAATAATTGGCATTGTTAACATCTTGAGGTTGAAGGTACCTAAATCCCTGTTAAAACTAAACTAAATGTAGTGGGTGCGTCTTCTTTATTATATAATATATACATTTAAATGTATGCAAAGTCTCGGTCCCATAAACGTATTACATTGCGAGTACCTACTTTTAAATTCCCGATGACATTTAAACTCCGCTACGGCAGACACAATCGCAACACGAAGAGGTGACTCATAGATAAAAGTAGTGAAACCATCCCCGTAAAACGACTCCATAAACCAGCCGGAGGTGTAGCTTTCCCGTCGCAAGTTGTTCAGCGAAGAGAATGACAGTGAGCCGCCGCCCCGCTCCGAGGGGGGGTTTGCCCACATCTCTGCTGGCGCCCCCCCAACTGGGGCCCCACGCTCGAGCGCGCAAGCATTGGCAACCTCTGTCCCTGGTCGCCGCCAATGGGCGCTGTTGCCGGCTGCGGCCCGCTAAATTCGGAACCCGACTGACTCAGCCGTCGTCGCTTCTCTGCCCGTCTCACGTCTCGCCCAAGAAGGGTGTAGTTGCGATTTCCACCGCCCCGTCAAATACGTGGAATATTTTCATTCTGTCAGACTGATGGCTTTGTCAACTCTTTGCAATCTTCTAGTGCATTTCCGATTTTTTTTTTTTTACACAAAGCTTCATATTTCTTTACGGAGTTAGTTGGCTCAGTCAACAACGTTCTGGACGTCCCGGTTTCGGTTCCCGCGTCTGTTCTTCCTGGCTGGGGTATCTATAGTATTTTCCTCAGTCGGGAGGCAAATGATGAGAAGGTTCTCCCTATAATAGGCTACTACCGCTTCATTCCCACAGCTCATCCGCCGTCAGTAGCCTAGTTGCAATGCAACAAAATCATAATTAAGGATTTTTAGTTTCTGAACAAACGTTTACCAACGAACGGAAGCAGTCGTATCATCATAAGTGTCTCTACAGAGACTAACAAATGAAAATGTTGTAAGAAATAGGACAACCCTCGTTCTCATTTGAAAGACGAAATTAAAATTAATTAGATTTTTAATTCTCTTTCGCCCTGTCGGAGTTGAAACTTCGTCACGGACGTAAAAGTTGTTCTCCTCTTGACTGAGTTGTGGCGATGCCGAGTGGTCCAATTGCAACTCGACGGTGGCGTGATGCCCGGATCTTGGCCGTCTAACAAGAGTGCTCGGGAATCACGTTTGATACCATAAACAATGCAGGAAATCGACGCCCGCTGCCAAAACCAACATAACTAAGTTTGAGGTTACGAACTTGTAAACAACAACTAAGTGGCATCGTCGTGAATTCATAAGCGACGTCCAATGTCTTGTGCAGGAATAATTTGTCTCGATAAAGATCACAGAGCTAGAAAACAATACACAGCTGACGAGAGACGTTCTAGGTACTCTTGGCCAAACAAAACTTGAACGTTAATAAATCTGATAGGCTGATATGTAAGATCGCACCATCAGAAGTCAGTCTAAGCGATCTCATTGTCTCACTCTAGTAGGTGACCTCACATTTCAATGATAATAACAAGCTTTGATTGGTTAGGGGACATGACCAGCAGTCATTCAAATTTGGTCAACGTTCAAGTTTTGTTTGGCCGAGTGTACATGGATGATTTGACTAAATATGATCACCGACTATTCATTTGTGTTCCGCATCAGACATAGACACAATACCTATTGATTGGTGACAAGACACGTCGGATATTGACAATTGAAAAGAATAGTAAACAACCATATCACGTCAGATTGCGCGCTGCGTTCGTTGTCACTATCACCCGCAGAAACCGCTGGGCCAGAACACGATACATGCTCCAGTAGTCTCGTGCATGAATGAATTGCTCCGTCTCTGAAACACGACCGCAACAGCGAAGGCACGGCTGCGGTGAAAGTGAAAGCGGCGACTTCCTACTCGCGCTGCAAATGACAAAGAGAAGCAGCGACGACGTCGAACCCCGGTCCCTCCGCGGCGGACATTTAAAAAAGCCCACGTGACCTTGGCTCAAGGACACCGCCAGCCGCGTTTGCATTCTGCGCGACCTTGGGTTGAGCGGGCGGCCAAATGCGACGCGAGCTCATCGGCAACGTCGATGACATAACTCCAAGTACTGCAGGTTCACGGACGGAGTGGAATATTCTGCTGGTGTGTGTACATAAACAATAGTTCAGGGGCGTGGTGGTGCACGGGGAGAGTGTACTACCCGTCGACTCGACGCGGGCCGCCGATGTTTGTCGGCACGGCCTGTAGCATGCGGGAATGGAAAGCAAAGGATGGCTAGGCGGACGACCTCGGCGTTTGACAGACGGCGACGGGTGGGGGGAATCAATTGAACTGTTATTGCTGGGATTAGAGAGGGTAACGAGATGCAATCTCCCGCGTATTCGTGTCGGGAGGCGCTCAGCCGTGGAGAATGCCACCGCGTTATGTTTGAATCTGTTGCTCGTGCTAAACTATTCTTTGAATCATTATGTGAGCGTAGAAGGGAAGTCACGTTGAATCGGGACCATGTAAACGTTTGTTGCTGATCACGGATATGATACATATCGCTATGGGATGTGCGAACACTGAACTCGAACCGAGTCCCTTCACAGACAAGTTTATAAGATGATGAATGGTGGGGAGTAGAGTGTCATGACCTATGTGTTGGGAACCTTCCCAACATTTACCAGCACGACACAAGAGTCGAATATGGAAACAAAGCGGTTCGTACGCGAGGTTTAAAAGTCCGATGTCTGAAGAGACTTGCTGCTGACGTCACCGCCTGCTATATGCGGCGTGGATCTGACACGACGACTTACCTTCTTGTTTCGATTTGTTGTTACTCGAGCCTCGGCCGGAGCGCGAGACAAAGATAGACGGATGCGCGGCGCGGCGGCGTTGCCAGCTCTCGCCGTGTTGACCTGGCGCGCGGACGCGGCAACGCCGCCGCGGTGGGAAGGTCACATCAGGCGGGGGGGATATTTAAACGCGTAAGAGTGGTTTTAAAAATGAATGTTACGCCCACCCACTAGTCGTATCTGACCCCAAACGCGGTACATCGTGACATTTCCGTCCTGGGAACAAAGAACATGCTATCGCTGGTTGGTGGCGTGTCGGTTTGTTAGTCTAGAGCTAGTTCGTCGGTCGATCTCCAATTTTCACTTTTTCAGTTCTAGACAAACCTTTATTCGTTTTCGTACTTTGTTCTGTACTTACGTTTTTCAATTGTATGTCAAATTTACTTGTCAAAACTCCCATCTGAAAAGCAAGCCACTTTGACTTCTTTGCGCTTCTGTGTCAAACTTCATGCCCCTTTTATTAGGTTACAACAATTCCATTGTGAGGAGCACTTTTGACAGATGTTTTCGAAACAAGTATGACAGTTTAATAATTAGTTAATCTCGAAAAATAAACTAGTAAAATGTATTATTATTGCACAATTTATTGTCCGTTACAACAGGCTTGATTTCAGTGCACAGAATTGTTTCATTTACTGATTTCTAACAACCTTAACCTCACAACGGGTTGTATTTTTGTGTGTTTTGATAATAAATAAAATAAATAAATAAAATTAAATAAAAAAAAATCTTATATTTTTAGAACTCAAAAATATCTTTACAAAAAAATCGTAAATTACAGGTAATCTTTGTGCAAACTAAAATCAAGTTTTTACTAAGGTACAACTAAAGAATTGCAGCAGAAAATGTGCACTCTGAGTTAACTTGAACCTTAGCATTTTCGCAATACCTACCTAGATGACTACCGACATTATCCTCTTTTATTAATTGGAAGAAAATGAATGCATCACATCCTGCTGTGGTTTTAAATGGATTTCCCCCTTTAAAGCAAATTCTAGGTTGTTCATCCAATATGAATGACAACTGATATTGAAGCGGTTATGATTACAGTCATTTAACTATAAATTATCTGGACATTTACTACATACTTATAATTATTAATACAGTTTCTAAGATACAAATTAATTCTATGGAATATCATTGACTCAATTGTTGAATAAATTGTGTAGAATGCAATACAATATACAATCCATAATTATTAATTAATTAATTGTAATTTATAATAATTTTTTTGGAATCAAATGCAAATTGTGTATAATTCAGGAAAAGTGATGAATAGACGTAAAATGACATGTTACTTGAATAGACCCACATCCATTTTAATGATTCTTGAGGTGAGCTATAATAATAAACCAGTCTGCTTTTATCCAATCATAATGAGTCATTTTGTAGAGAATACGCCAATATAGTACCTTTAACTGTATTTGTTGAAATCAGTCAAATTGCATTAGAGCTAAGATTCCAAGAGGGCGGAAAGCAAAATCGAGAAATTATACTTTGTTCCTTCTACCTGTTTTGTCTGAGGTGCAGATATTTTGCTGATATTATTGGTTGTGCTAAGATTTTAATCTTCATCATCATTATCATCATCATTTTGTACTTTTCCTGCTTTCATTTCTAATTCATGCATTTCCTGTACCTAATTTTAATAATTTTAGCATATTAATTATATTTCCTATAGGTAGGTACCTATTTACAATTTCTAATAATGTTACTGTGTCCTTGAGGCATCCATTTGATTATGGCAGTGTTTTCAATAAAGTTCTCTCTCGCAGTCGCCCACATTTCATTACCGATACCGTATCGCTTGTCAACAGTGAACCCACCGACCCACTACCTGCTGATGTGCCTGATTGGCCGAGACTATCAGTGATGTCATATTGACCTAGCATCTGTTGTAAAAAGGTGTCTTAGCACTTGATGACAGATAAGATAGGTCATGATTTTATGTTCTATATTGGAGGTTCGAATTTAATGATTTTGTAGATTATGCCCTGTTATCTTCTTCTGATTATATTTTATCAGGAAGTGCTGATAGTGCTGGGTGGTATCATAATTCATGTGTGTACATGACATTTCTTTTACTACCTACATTGATTATTTTATCTCTTTCCTAAGTAACCCCAGATCTACTGAATTATTTCAGCTCCTACACTAATTTGTTACCAAATTATATGTTTGGAAATTTGTGAACCATGAATTTAAAGAACTTCTTACGTCATAAAACCATAGTTCAGACAGAGATAATGATGGGACTGTTTTGTGTTTTCATTGGAGCTGACATGATTCCTTCATTGGGACAGAACGGCCATATCTCCGGACTTCGATGAATATTTTCGATATTATGCATTCTGAATTTTTGATGCAGATAGTAGTCAAAAGAGCTTACAAATTACCTACCTACCTAGTAATTTCCTGCCACAACCCATTCGAAAATAATGATTTTGAAACATTCTGAAAATTCCAAGTTCATGTGTAGATACTTAGTTTTTGTTTAATGTTTGCTGCACTCTATTTTCGTTTCTTACTTTTGCACTCCAAAGTCGAGAAAATTAGATTAAAACGAAACAAAAATAATAATGCCCTTACTTTAACGATGATGATAGTGAAGCCACAGTCCGCCATCAACTGACCTCCTCTCCTTGACCTCTCCCTCGAGCGTTGATCCGTTTGTTGTGATCTCACACCGTATCTCCCTGTCCGCAGATTACGAAGAAGGGCCGGCAGCCGTCGTCCCTAAGCCCCCGCGCCCTCGACCCCCGGCCCCACGACGTCGTCCCCCAACGTGGCCACGCTCAGCGGCGGTGGGCGCGCGCTCGCGCTGCCCTCCGACCATGGGGCCGCGACCCAGACCCAGGCCGATCTGGCTGTCATCATCAAGCTGCCGTACGACGAGGCGGCCGGCGAGCGCGACGCCGCACCCACGGTGCTGACGGTGGTGCCGTCTGCGCAGGTCGTCAAGGCGATGACGATGAAGTCGCCCACCGCGGCCCCGCTCAAGACGTACTCATCCGAGTCGAAGACTCTGAACTCTGTTCCGGCGAGTCAGCCGTTGTTGTTGACCGCGTCGCCGATCAAGGCGATACAGACACTAGCGAATGACGCTCTGCCAAATGTTCCGTTGTTGATAAGTGCGGCGCCGAGTAAGCTGGCGCCCGCGAAGATTGACAGTCCCCTGTTGATGAGCGCCATGGCGCAAGCGAGCGTCGTGCAACCTGTGAGCACGACGGCGCAAATGATGAGTGGTGTTACGGCGGCGGTGCTCACGAGTCCGGCGCCAACCGACCGCCAAGTGGTGCCGGGCATCAAGCCAGGCATGATGATGGCCATGAAGAAGAGAGAGGGCCGGTAAGTCGATAATTATTTGGATATTTATTTGCTAGTTTTGTTTAACTTTTCATATTATTTCAATTCAGGTAGGTACACCCACCTCAAGTGTTCCTACCGTTTTATACATTGTGCTCTTATGAGAAACACAGTACAAACACTTGGAGGTGGGTGTACCTACCTAGTACCTAGGTAGTTTGTTTTAGCCTGAAATTCCCATTATGAAGTAGGCTACACCAAAATACCTAAACCATAATACCTACCTAAAATAGGTTAAAACTACCAATGTCGTAGTACTATAGTATTAGTCCTTGCCTTATTGGATTGCAACCAGTTATAAATATTCTAACTTAACTTGAGCCAAAGTTTGAACTAAACCAGAAAGTTTTCAAGCTTAATTTCTAAAGGCAAAGTTGCTGTACTCTGTCACTACAGTTTACATTACTTTCCACCCTTTGTTCTCACTTGGGGGTTAATTGTCATGATTCTTCAATTCATTTATTTAGATTACGATTCGAGCATTTTTGCGATCACATCTTGAATGAAATCTGGACTTGTAATTCTGACACGACATTGTTCACAATTCCGAACAACAGTGAGATCTTGGAAGTTCTTTTATTGGGCGGGCATAAAAAACTTTACAACTTGCAAATATGTTACGTATGTCACACAGAGATAAGTTATGCAAACACGGCGTCAGTTATTCCGGGCATGTTCGCTGCTCTCTTGTCAAGGGACCTTGATGCTCTCAATGACAGCACAACAGAATCTAGTGCGGATTAGGAGAGGTTTTCAAGTTCTTACAGATTACACACCTTTTGGATTTGAATCTGTTGAAGCCCTCGTGTCAGCAGCTGTCATCGTAAATTCTAATCCTAAAGAAGTTAATCCTATTCCTATCTGTATAGACATGTTAATATGATGACTTTTTGTCAAATTGTTACTTAGGAGGGGATTACTATTGGAAAATAGGCGTCCCTATTCCAGAACGCTTTTCCAATTCCATTCTGATAGAATCGGGTCACGGCCATAAGGAATGACACTGATGAAATCGGTCCTGTGGAATTGGGTACCTATTCAAAAGTTCTAGGATAGGGCTCCCGGTTTCCTGCTGTTTCCAACAAAGAATCTAATTTGTGAAATGCTTTAAACAATTTTATTTTATAGGTAGGTAGGTACCTAGTAGGTAGGTATTTAAGTTTTGTTTTCTGGTTGTTCTTAACCTTACAGAGAAAATAATTAGTGTCTATTTATAAGGGGTTAGGAATGGCATCAACAATGGATTAAGGGAGATATTTTTACATTAGCTACTCAAAGTCCAGTAGGTAGTCTAAATAAGCTTTAAATTCTTTTGAAGGGGACTTCTTTGACATCTCTAAAGCGTTTTTCATTTTGTCAATACGTTTGAATTCAGAAACACCTGCATGTTTGAGCATCTTTTCTTATGCGGACTTTATGACTATTTTATCAGAAGTAACATGGAGCCTTTTTATAAGGAATCTGTTCCCCTGCTCTCGTACCCACTTTTTCCACACTCGGAAAGATGCCGAGACCGAGTATTGAATGAGTCCATCATTCCTTGGAGTGCATGTTACACTGTGTACGGAGTTGCAACGTCTCGTTCTCTCCCCAGCGCCGTGCCCCTGAAGGTACCCGCCACGAGGCACCTGCCGATCCCGCAGCCGCCGCAGTGCCCCGTGAGCCGACGGCCCGTGGAGATGCCCAAGCCGCAGCCGTTCACGCGCTTCGACGTCAGCCAGTACACACAGCAGATAAACAACAAGCTCAAGACAAATCGGTGAGTGCGTGAAATCGGACGTGATTTAAACAACTTTGTCCCATCGATTTTAACAGTGCAAATATAATGGTTGATCTTTGAGACTAACTGCTGGATTTCTACTTCTAAGCTCAATCAACCTGGCTCCAAGTCTTATAAAGTTGTGTGCACAGTTCAGCGCCTAAAGATTGTTTTACAAAATGTTTTAGAAAGTAATGTGATGAAACGATTATTTTGTATTTTCACAGAAGGCCAGGAGAAACCGAAGAAAAGAAAGAGGCCAAGATTGCTGACCCTTTCCAGGTAAGAGATCGGGATGTGATAATTTAGTTTTACAACAAAAAGCACAGAGAGTACGTTACAGCACCTCAACACACTTCCAGTAATTTAATGCAATACATTTTGTAATAGCAGCAGAGCACACATATTGAAGAGGACTGGATAAAACCTCAAATAAAATTGCAGAATCCAACATTACCTACTAGGTACATTGTAATTGTAGTTATCAAGAATGCAAATTACAAGAATTAATTTTATAGTTGCTCAAACTTTAGGTACTCATATTAAACAAAAATATTTCATTAAAAAGATGAAATAATATGCTGTAGGTAAATGAGTTTTTCATCTAAACATTGCCAACACTTGTCCTTCCGCAGAGCGTAATGATGGACCACAACTACTCCACGTCTCGGAGGCCCACGCCTCCCGCGCCGCCGCCCCAGCTGACTCCGCCGCTGACGAGCGCCACCTCTACGGCGGCGCTGAACGGCGCGCTATCGGCCTCGCCGTACGCCTACGGCAGCGCACTGCTGGCGATGCGCAGCCAGCGCAGGGAGGAGGACGCCACGAGCGCGGTGAGCAGCGGCCGGGGCCGGGAGGCGGAGCCCGAGGGCGAGGAGACCGAGACGGCCCCCGAGGGGGAGGGGGACGAGGACAGCGTCACACGCTGCATCTGGTACGTCACTTTCAACTTAGCCCTTCACTCGATCTAGACTTCCCATTGAAATAGAGTTGCTTACCTAATTAGAACATTGTATCCACAAATATCCATCCACAAGCAGAGTTCACATATTGTGATCAAAAGTTATCTATGTAGTACGTATCCCGATTCTAAAATTGAATTCTGTTTCTATTATTTTTACGATCGTAAATATTGGTACTATTTGGGACAGTTGTGTAATGATTCAATTTGTATTCTACAGTTTGGCCTCCTAGGCATAAGGTTGTGTTTATTACCTATTTCTGTTCTTATTTGTTCATCAATAGAAAAATATAAATTTTTGAAAGTGAAGAAACAAGTTGACATAACTTTCCTACTCGAGTACCTACATTATTGTGATTGTTGTGTGAATTGCGGTTTAAAGACAGTGAATTTTCTCATCGGTTTCCTTTTGTTACAGTGACTTTATCCACGACGATGGCTACATGATATGCTGCGACAAATGCTTGTAAGTATTCATAATCATCTACTTTGGCATAATTTATGCATAACGCCAACACTGGCGTACACTGGCACAAAAGTCTTTCCTGACGATCCGTTTGATGTTTCAGCGTGTGGCAGCACGTGGACTGCATGGGCATCGACCGCGCGCGCATCCCCGACGACTACCTGTGCGAGCGCTGCAAGCCGCGCCACGTGGACAGGGCGCGCGCCCGCGCACTGCAGCTGCGCAAGCGCGACGAGCTGCTTGCAAACACGGACACATCGTCCGACAGCAGCTCCTCGCAGAGACACCGTGAGTTCACTCTGTCACTCGGTTGTTACAACAATAGCTTCAAAAAACAAAATAGCTGAATGCTCTGTTCTGGACGAACTACAATGCAAGACTGTTCACTTTCTGCATCCTCTTGTAAATTCTTGACAATAGTGATCTTAATTTCTGTTTTGTTTAGAAGAGCCAAGCTCTGGGGAAAAAAATAATCCAAGTCAAGCGCAAAATTTTGCTAGGAGGGCCTTCATTTTTAACCACTCCCAGCAGTTAAAGAAAATGTCTGCAGTGTTCAATACTATATTTGCCCATTACTTTTAATTGAAAAAAAGAAAGTAAATGCCTGCATGTTATCTGTAATTACAGTGTGTAATTAAAATACTCGAAGTACTAGAAGGTAATGTCATAATTGCTGTAATGTTCTTTTAGTGCACTTGAGGGTCCGTAAATAAACAATTAGCAATGATTAATAATAATGACCAGTATTATTTCCAAGTGTTTTTTTCCCCTTGTGGTCTTCACCCGCCATGTGATTGTCTCCAGGTCGAACAGGAGCCAGCCTGACCGCCACGAGTGCGGCCAAGAAGCGTGCCGCTGCCGGTGTGGGCGGCCGGCGCAAGAGCAGCGGAGCCGGTGCGCCGCCGGCAGGCAAAAGGGCGCGGCGCGAGAGCAGCGCCAGGGAGACGAGCGCCGTCGCGACGCCCACGGGAGTCAAGCCCAAGGCGGGAGAGAGGAGGGGCAGCGGAGGTGCCAAGCGCCAGATTAAGCGGAGGAAGGTGAGCGGATTCCTACAAACTTATTCCTACAAACCTATATTTTTAAGTAGCTAGCTATAACCACAAATTTAATCCAAGCATCGATTCATAAGCTTAAAGTTTTGTCTATGACTTCTCTTTCATACATATTATTTCTTGACACATTTAAAATAAGTAATACCCTTTTCTCATGTTTGTTTTTTAATATTCATCGAAGAAAAAGATAAATTCTGTACCTACTTAGAAATAGGAGCCCAAAGTCCAGTTAAAATATTCTTTAAGTGAGCTCATCAATAATTCTGCTTTCATCTAAATTCTATTTTCTACTGGTGATAGCCGTCATTTTAAATTAGATTGTTAAAAATGTTAAGAACACCATAGATATTTGTCACCTTCAATCAGTTTGCAATTAATAGAACTTGTTTATGGACAAAACTCCAAAATAGAGCAACAGAAAATTTAGAAAATGGATTTCGGGCTTTCGAGATGCAGAACTACATTGATCAGTGAGACACAGCGCTAACTAACGCCCCCTTTTCCCCCGCCAGTCGAGCAAGAGCGGCGCGGAGGAGCCCGAGTCTCCGCCGGCGCCCGCGTGCCTGCCGCCTGCGCACGTGCGTACGTGGGTGGACCAGTACGAGGAGGCGGTGACCAACCACTACTCGCCCGAGCTGCGCGCCCGCCTCGCCAGCGTCAGGGTCAATGGCGCGCACTCTGCTGGCGCGCTGGCCGGCGCCGGCGTGCACCGGTGCCGCGTCACCATGATCGCGCCGGGCGTCAAGGTGCTCGTCACCAACTCACAGGTACGCTGGACTTCTCGCGTTCATTTTTACACACTGGTCGAAGGAGCAATGTTATTCATCGCTGATCCACGAAGATTGCCATGGTTGGCTCTATAGATAAATCGGTGAATAACAATGATGTGCATTGTCCATCAAGAATTTAAATCAGACCACGAACTAGATGATTTCAAATACAAAGTATTTTCGATATAATCAAATGAGTTAAAATCTCAAAAAATATCAAATATTCAGTAATTTTTTAAATCCGCAGTTTTTTTCCCTTTTTATAACTAATTTTTATCAAGCTCTGATGTTGACATCAAGTTACGGTTCTTTTAGATTTTGCTTTTGATTCTATAAAAAATTGTGTCACTGAAATATAATTTTTAAAATTAATTTACTAGGAATTGCTAAAGACTTTGGATGTTTTCCGCAGGTGAGCGCCAACCAGCCGCTGATCGAGTTGCGCGGCAAGCACATGCTGGCGGCGCAGCACCGGCCGCCTGCGCTCTCTGCGCAGCGCGCGCGCACGCCCACGCCGTTCCTCTTCTTCTACCGCCTGCCCAAGGACGGCACAGAGGTGTGCGTCGACGCCCGGACTTACGGCAACGACGCGCGCTTTGTGCGCCGCTCGTGTCGCCCCAATGCAGAGGTGAGATCGCATTGCTCGTTGCGGGAGTTGAGGAGTTGGAAATATTACAGGGTCACTCAATTAGATGATAAAAATCTTTAAACTTGTGTAAAATATTACCAGGAGGTTCTTAAGTCCTTGCAATAAAAGGACAAAAACCATGAAAAATGAATGTTCAACTTCTGATAAAAACAAAATTAATCAGACACTAATGTTTTGAGGGGAAAACAGAACTGTCAGCTTCAGAAATAAAATTATGTAATGTTTGGTCAAGATAGTTCTTCTAAAGTTGTCATTGTTTTTACTTTTTTTACTGATATTCCAAAAACAACAACATCAAGGAAATCGTTAATAAAAACTTATTATAACTCAATTGTAGGAGTTTGTGAAATAATTTTGCACCATTTCAATAGGTGCAATAGGTCCTCCCTTCACTAGGGAGGAAGTGCAGTTAAAGATTGATAAGTGGAGTGAAGAGACAGAGAAGATGGGTTTGAGAATAAGCGAAGAGAAGAGTGAAGTAATGACAATGGAACGGAAAAAGATAAGACAAGGACATGCCAGAATCAAGATGAGGGATGGATGGCTGAAAGAAGTAGAGGAATTTAAGTACCTGGGGAGCCTGCTCACCAACAAGGCAAAAGTAGATAGAGAAGTACAGGAAAGAAGAAGGAAAGCAGAGGGTTTCTATCAGGCAGTGAGGAAGTTGCTGTGGCATGAGAAATTTCCAAAAGTGTGTAAAATGATCATGTTTAAAATGTATTTCCTGCCAATTCTCACATACGGGGCAGTGACATGGTCAGCTGGAGGAAAGGAAGTGGATCAGCTTCAGGCAGCAGAGATGAAGTTTTTGAGGAGCGTGAATGGGGTGACAAGAATGGATAGGGTTCGAAGTATGAAGATAAGAAGAGAGCTGAGGGTTGAAAGATTGGGGTTCAAGCTGGGCAGAGAGAGGCTTCGGTGGTTTGGCCACATGAAGAGGATGGGAACCGACAGAGTGCCAAGGCGGGTGTTTGAAGCGGCTACAGTGGGAACACGGAGAGTGGGGCGACCAAGAGACAGGTGGATTGGACTGATCAAGGATGATGTGCTGGAGAGAGGAGGAAGTTGGAGTGAGTTGGAGGCTGAGAGACAGTGGGAGGACAGAACAATGTGGAGGCAGTTTGTGGAACAATTGGAAGTGGAGGAAGAAAAAGAAGATGAGGAGGAGACGCCAGGCGTGGCCAGCCGGTCTCCAGTAGTCCTGCGGCCCTAGTGTTGGTGGGAACACCCACCCCCTGACCCATTGAATTGGAACCAGCGGAAAGATGATTATTATTATTCAATAGGTATCTAGTAATTTATTGGCCTATCATCCAAAGTAATAAATTAGGTGGAAAAAATTGTGAGTGTAGGGTAGGATAAATTGATTGAATTTGAGAGAACAAGGATCAATAGAGTTTGTTGCTCTGTCCCTCAGCTGTGCCACTGCATCGAGAAGGGCACGCTGCACCTCTACCTGGTGGCGACGCGCGCCATCGACCGCCACGCCGAGATCACCATCCGCCACGACAAGCCCGCGCAGCCGGGCGACGTGGCCGCGCCTGTTGCGTGCGCCTGCGGCACGCCGCGGGACTGCGCACAGAACACGGCACGCCGCAACAACGGCGCCCATGCGGCCGTCGCGCCACCGCCGCCGCCCAAGACAAGAGAGTGAGTTCGATAAACATTATCTCGCGTGTTGAGTCGACCCTCGTTCATTCTATCATATGTCAGCTTTCTAATTGTACCAAGACTCGAGAGATGGCATTGACACAAAAGTCTTCCTAGTTTTGGGAAAATGATTGAATTTTTACAACTAAGTTGTTATACGTTAATTAAAAGTTGGTGAACTAAACTGTATGTGTTAAGTTAGTGTTTGACATTCTAAAAGCTGTCAATATGCATACCTACCTACATTATGTATAAATGGAGCTTTATTGTGTGTATTGTGTAAGTTTTCTATGTCCCTCTTAGGTGGTACATTTAGTTCTGCTACTACTATTTATTCATGCGGTGACGATGACAAGTTTCATGATACTACCCACTGTTTGAGTATGACAAGCCTCTGTCTGAGCTAAAGATTGTATTTTGATGCAGACAAATACCTCAAATTAATTGGTCTATGTGAAATTATTAAGGATTAATCTTTCTGCCTATTGTGGAGAAACTAAAGATAAAAGAGTTTGTCTTTGGAAATTAAATGAAGTAGGTAGATACTTGATTTTTCGAAAGGTAAAATAACTTCTGATAATGGCAGCATTTTAGGGAAGATAGTTTTCTATGGATACGTATTGTCAGATTCTTTCAAACATTCAGTCGAGAAGTTACTCATGTGTAAAAACCTCGTGTTTTTGCAGACGGCCAGAGAGACGAGGTCGAGCGGCCAAGCCTGCACCCGTGACACCACCCACTCCGCCGCCCCCTCCCCCCGCCCCGGTGGTGGAGCCGGTGGTGGTTGTGACTCCGCCTCCCCCTGCTCCCCCCACGCCTCCTCCTCCGCCGCCCCCCGTGGTGGTGGCCCCCACGCCGCCGACGCCCCAGCGCAGGAACTCGGCGCTGGCGCGCGCCAAGCAGGCGCCGCCCGTCATCGAGACCAAGGACGAGGACGACGACGAGGAGGAGGACGATGAACCGGAGACGCCGGTGAAGAAGGAGAGGAAGCCCAAGGACACGGGCAGTGACTGCAAGAAGGTGAGCTCTCCAAATGTGAGTTCATCAGATTTCATTTACATTTTATCAAGTGCAAGTTTCTGTCTTGTGTTTTCTTTCTCTTGAATCTATCGCACCAAGAAAAATCTATACATAGTACATACATTCTACATAGTGTAGATTTCTGTAACTCTTCTGTGTATGTTGTTCTGTCTTTCTGACTTTCTTGAAAATCCATAAATAATCCACCACCTCTTATGGAAGGTACCTGATGTTTGATGGATCTTTGTTTTCTATAGGAAATCTTAACGTAATAACTAAAATGTAGGTATGTTAATTTTTGTAATATC
Organism: Leuctra nigra; assembly: GCA_934045905.1. Lineage (NCBI taxonomy): Eukaryota > Metazoa > Arthropoda > Insecta > Plecoptera > Leuctridae > Leuctra > Leuctra nigra. The sequence goes on from OW203772.1 coordinate 19,109,351, forward strand.
TTTTGAAACAAGCAAATTAATTTATAAATGTATTTCTGACTTTCATGTAAGTTCATTCCTCATGCATTTTAAATTATTTCAAGTCACCTTCCCCATTTAAATTAAAATGTTGGCAGTTTGGAGAAAGGCTTTTTAGTTTCATATTAATTTAGAAAAGGAGCTCCTTTGCAAAGCGGGGTTTTATTTTTCCTTTATTTATTGATGTGATCTGCCGTTTCTTGGTTATTGTTGATTGTGTCCACATTTCCAGTCTTTTTAGCTACCTACTTCCTTTCTTTTTTTAATCATACATGATTTCAAATCTTCACACCTTGGTTTGGAATATCTCCATGAGCAAGGAACTTCTTTGCACGAAAACAATACAGTCTCTAGTAGGCCAGTAGCTAACAATAAAGCGTCTAAAAGCAAGGAGAATCATGTATCAAATGACACAGAGAAAACTCTTCAAACTTCACATTACGCGAAACATGCCTCGTGGCTTGCGACTGCTCGGTGAGCCGTGGTTCTTCCACAACGGGCTGAAACAACTCGACACACCGGTATCTCACACCTCATACTACATTGTCTGTTACTGCTACGTTAGTTTTAGGTATGGTGGTATTTCGTGAAGTTCTACCATCAGTTAAGGGGGGAAGAGCGTAACCCATACTTCGATAGAATTCGCTGTAACTTTGCATTCTTATAGACAATTTCATTCTACACCAGAATGTGGCTCCCAAAATCTAGCATCGTGGACTGGTTTTTGAGATAAACCCATATGTCTCCCAATGTTAGCTTATGGCAGCCAAGAAAAATCGTGCAATTTTTACGCTAAAATGAAGATCTAATTTTTTTGTGTCGATAGATTTCAACAAAAAACTTATTTTCTAGTAGACATATGGATATATTATCAGATAAAAAATATAAAACGATACCATCCTGGACTATTTTAAAAGTTAGACAGCAAAAACTAAATCATTTTCCTATACCTACCTCCTGTGTTCAAAATTTCCTCATCTTCTGAAGGCATCAATTTGAAAACTCAATAAAAGTCATGGGTTGCAAGTAGGTAACATGACATTTTATGAATCCTTCATACTTAAATATACTTGTTGAAATATTGGAAAAGTTAATAAATATTGCTAATTTCAGTAAAAAATATTTTCGGAGTGTGGCATTCGATGTCCCCACCTTAAGTTCCAATATACTGTATACAGTTTTTACTAGCTGGGTAGTAAGTTTCTCGATAATTAGCTAGTAGTAGATTCCATATTGCCTCGTCCTTCCAATTTGCTTTCTGATCATCGTTTACTTCCTTTACCTACAGTAAATAGAGGAAAATGACTTTATTAAATGTAGCTTTATCCTATTTAGTCTTCTAAAGGTGCCTATCATTTTAAATCGTTTCTAGGTTGGTCAATAGGTAAATTTTTCGTAAAATTTAACCTAACGTTTTAAACGAACAATTTTTTTTATGTATTAGAGCCTTCTAGATTCCAAGATAGACCAGGTTCCTAGAAATTGGTTACATTTTGCATCATAATTAGTTGTCGGCAATTTTTCCTTCAAGACTTCACAAGTTTACAAAGTAAAAAGTAGAAGTTCTCCTCAGGTTTGTAATGTGAAACCCCTCTTGACGCTGCTTGCAGACTCGCGAAGAGCGCAAGCTGGAGGCGATCATGAAGGCGTTCGAGCGCATGGACCGTGAGCGCCAGCGCAAGGAGGAGAACCAGAACAAGAACGCGCGGCGCAAGACCCCGCGCAAGGAGAACCCGCCGCCGCTGGCGTCGCGCAACGACGAGGACGGTGAGCAGGAGGTGGCGCAGCAGACCAAGACGGCAATGCTTGAGAAGCCCAAGCGAAGGAGGTCAGTCCGACAGTTTACTATGTTTAAATACGACTTACAAATTGGTGTGAACACACTCTAGGGTTTTCTTGTGAGATTATCATTTTCTTTGAATGAATATGTTTGTTAGGTAGGTATTGTTCGCCCAGCGAGCGTGGTGGAGCCAGTTCAGCAAATCCTGTGTAAAATTCAACAATGGGTTTAGCTTGTAATCCGGAGTGTTTTGACGCGTGTCCGGTTGTAAATATCTCTCGACCACTGCAGGTATCGGGAAAGGGTTGTTTTGTTGTGGTGCCAAATATCTTTCAATGCAGGTGACTTTTAAAATTCAAGGAAAGTTGTTTAAAATGGCAACAGAGTAGGTGGAAGGGGGTCAGGTCATAAAAAGAGTTGTATCTTGTCAGAGCTTAACTGTCGAACAAGGGTAGAACAATACTGCTCGTCTTATAAGAGGAATAGCTACACACTCGTTGGGCGTACAATGTGTTGTTGTATGGGATTATTCTTGGGACGTGAACAAGGGGAAAACCAAATGGGTCATTCTCAATTGGATTGACTATTTGCTGTCTGGGGTGTTTACTAATTTTTATCTGAACAATGTAAACTTACCTTCTTCTTATTGAATATATTAGTTTGAACAATTTGGAGTAATTTGCCTAGATTTGGAGGAGATTAAAAGTCTCGTGCAGATTTTGTAGGACTTTCAAACTCTGAAAATCCTTAAAACCCCACGCAACCCCTCAAAATTGTGGGATCCGACCCCACAAAATTCATTATATTATTATATCGTGATATTTTTCACAGTATCAATTTTTAATGATAGACCAGCAATAATAATTACTAATTATTTATCTCTGATAATTCTTCACACTTCTAAAGAAAATGTAGTATTTGTCAGAGATTTTCATATTAAAAACAGTGGTGAATGCTTGTCCGGCACTGCTAGTCATCATTGTTACTTTTTTAATGTTACCTCAAATAAAATAGAGATAAATGCTCTTAGAATGCTGAAACTTGGCTTTAGGGATGCTTGTTATGGTGCCTTTAAGTGGCTAGTAAAGGTTTTTTGATTTATTTTACAAAGAAAGATCACTAAGCCTCTTCTGAAGACTCTGCAATGGAGAGTGTTTAATTCGTGGTCCTGATTGTTTAAAAAGCAACTAATTTCAATAGTAATGTTAAGGTGGCGCGATCACTCGAGGCATAGTCTCAGATCTTCATAAATTTTTGTGTACTTATTGATATTCATGACATACATAATCCCTGAAAAAATTAAACACTTCTCGTGTCTAGTTTCTGAGATAATTTGAGTTTTCACCCCCATGTTATCTTATGGCAGCCAAGTCAAATCGTGTCATTTTTAAGCTAAAATGAAGTTCTAATTATTTTGTACTGTCAGATTTTAACAAAAAAACTTTTTTTCTGGTAGACATACGGACATACTATGAGGAAAAAAATTGAAAACGATACCAACGTGAGCTATTTTAAAAGTTATTAACCAAATTCGAAATGATTTTCCTATACCTCCCATGTTAAAGTTATACATTCTCAAAAGACATATAATTGAAAACTCATTATTGGGTAGAAGTTGCTAACTACAGGACATTAAATGAGTATTTTATTCTTAAATATAGTTGAACTGTTGTTAAAGGTATTTTGAAATGGTAATTTCAAAAATAAATAAAAATGTGCTATATCGAGTAATCGCGCCACGTTAATGAAAGTAACTTCCATTGAAAGGGTATTAAAATTCATGTGGGTAACCTCAATCACACTCTTGTTTGTATGTTATACCAAAGGTACCTTGATTTTTTAAACATTGTTTTTTTTCCTGAGTGTTACCTGGTCATGATTGTTACTCAACAAAGTAACAATTACCTACTTCAAATACATTCCAACATAACATGTATTTGAGAAGTGTATTATCCAATCAGAAAATGTATCATAAATAGGGTTAATTTATTATTAGCAAGGAGACTCAGGTCATGATGTTAACTTCATGATTGTTACCCTGAGTCTGTTAGATTTTGTTAAATAATGTAAAACTAATGCAGTAATTAGGTATAATTTAGTATGCCTTTCAATGATGTATCGTATCTAATTCAGTGCAAGTTTTACTGATCAAATATTAATTTAATTACCTAAGCATGTTTAAACCAAATGTAAAACAGTAAAAGTAAAGATCATGACCATTTTCGAAATGGAATGTGTGTCATAAAATGCACCCGAAGTTACAACTGCATTAACCCTTTCTAGGCAATGTATAAAACATAATTCTTGATCAGTTCACATCAGATGTTAATTTTATCACATTTTGAATGTTTTGTATTTTACCCTATTGAGAATGACCCAAATTGGAAAATCAGGATTGTATACAGAATTGTGTAAAATGTGTAAGTAAACCCCAATTTACATTTAGCAACTTCTTGTAAAACTTCTGTACCACAATTCTTGAATGGAAATTATAACATGTTTTAAGTTCTGTGACAGAAAGTTTCGTCGTGTAAAAACAAAATTGTTTGAATAATAGGAATGTGACACAGAAGTTGGTCAAGAAATTGCACCGTGTAAATGGGGCTTAAAAGAATGTGTAGAAATGTTCAAAGGAGTGAAGACCTGTAAACATTGTTTCATATTGTACTAGGTTATATTTCAATGCACTCTCTGTTTAGGTACAGTACAGTTAGAAAAAGTGATTAGAATCTATAAAAACTAAACCTGTAGGTACCACGTTTAGAAATTAGGAGACTTCAGTCCTTGAAAATCTGGAACTCTTAGGGCTCCATATATTATAGCTTAAAGTCTTCTATGTCTGCGTAGAAGCATAAAAAACTGCACCATTCAGGTTCAATGCACTTCAAAATGGACTTTCCGTAATGAAAGTCTATTAAAAATTGTAATACCACAATTTGTGTAGATAGATTCTATTGCGCTTCTTCACAGAGCATAATACCTTAAAGACAATACTTGTTCTACTAGCAGCTTTGACAAATTATATGATATACCTAATTGTAACTTTGAAATTAATGAATTTAAAAATCTCTGTGTAGAGTGACAAGTCTGATAATTGGGTTTACTACTTAGAACTTAGAAGTTAATCAATACAAATTTCTGTGTGGCTAGTGACAAGTCATATAATTTTGGGTTTATAACTTGTTGTGTAACGTGAATAAATGTTCACAATATTTTGCTGTGGTTGATGACTGATGCGGTTACTGAACCCATGCTCATCGTTATCCTCATTGTTGCAGTCCGCTAGACCCGCTCCTTTCCTGCCTGTCCTATGCCCGTTGTTCATCCTACTTCCAGGACGCTGCACCTTCCCATCGCCCGCCGCTTGGCCGACTTCGACTTTGACGATTCCGCTTCACCCGAGCCTCTTACCGACGAGCAGCGGGAGGAGGAAGCGGTATTGGGACTGACTCTGCTGTCGGAGCCGCTTCACCTGCAAACTTCGCAGCAGAGAGAAGATTCCCAGGCCACGCTCGAAGGCGTTGTGGAGGCTCTTTTGAAGAGGCGGTTCGAATCGCGGCCCGTGCGAGCTAAAACTGGCGTAAAACCTCCGATTCCGCCGAAATCTAACGGAGTGACCAGAAAACGGTTCAGAAATGACGTTCAGCCGAAGAGCTACGTCGATCTGTCAACCGATGAGGAGCCTCCGTTGAAGAGGCAGACCGTCATCGCCAAGCGTCCGAACGAGAAGAAGATGTTCACAAAGCAGCACCGCAACACGCGGCGCGCGCTCTACCACGACGCCTCTGAGTCCGAGGAGAGCCTCGCGGCGGAGGAGGAGGAGGCGGTGCGCCTGCTGAACCGCTGGCGCAGTATGAACATGGAGGGGGAGGTGTCGAGCACCGACGAGGAGGCAGGAGAGCTGGTGGAGGGCAGGCGGCGCGCGCCGTATGCCAACTACAAGCACACGTACGTTCCTCGCTCCATTCCTTCGAGTCCCGGTGCGTAGTTGAGGAGTAATTCCTGATCCCTTCAAACTACTCCTAAGAGTTAGCTGAATACAAAGCAATATGCTTGATATTATTATTCCATTTCATTTTCTCTAATTTGACAAAGAAAGGCAAAGAGAAATGTATTTTACAATCTGAAGTAATGAATATATGTTTTTTATCCTTTATTCTATGTCAATTACTAGAACGTAAAATGCTTTTACACTTGTGCATATCTGTTACAATGTGAGAAGAGAAAAATCTACACGTAATGGCTCCGGTCCTGGGTGTGTCTTCACAACTTAAAGTTCCAATTCAAAGTCAGATAAAATAGTTTAACTGTTTTGTTTTCGAGTGAATTTATAAGCCTCATGTTTAAAATAATTTCCAGATGTATTGTTTACTGTTAAAATGTATAAACATCCCAGTGATTGGAGCCTCTTGTTGGTGATTCAAGTCTGTTCTCTTATTATGCAGATAATCATTTGCTTGCCTGTATTTCTGAAAATACATTTGAATTGTTTGTAGTTAAAATAGTGTCATTGTGTCTGTAATATCATTGCTAGTCGAATCTGCATAATTTCCTTTCAGCTGCTCTGAATTTCCATGTACCTATGTCTAGAATTAAAATGCTAATCTCTCAACTCTCTTCCATGTTTTCCGTGACCAATGCCCTCTCCGTTGTTTGACATGCTCCGGTTCCAGGCCCGTGGATACGATCGGCGATTCAATACCCACATTCGTCATCCTGCCCGTGACCCCGGCCCCCTTGCCCCGGACCCCGGCCCAGCTGGCGGAGCTCGGCTTGTACGTCAATGACTCCATCGACTCGCTCCCTCCCGATCATCCTCTCCTCGTCACTCTCGGAGAAATCTTCGAAGTGCTCATGGACGTCCCCGACTTTACATTGGACAATTACCTAAAGGACTTCGGTTGGTCGGCATTTGATCACCGACCGGCCGAGGTTCCGCGATCAACATTCGAGGCGTACAACATCAAGCAAGAAGACACTACCGATGACGAACCATTCAACAGCGATGATGCGTCGGCAAGAGGGGACGCCATCGTTTCGATTCCGTTGTCGACACTCGAGGCGTTCAACATTAAGTTGAAGGAAGAAGAATTCTGACTGCCTGACAAAAGAAGGGATGCGATTGATAATTTTATGAGCTGTTATGAAAGCCGATGCCCTTTGGAGAGATTTGTTTAATTGAAAAACAGGTGGCTGTCATCAGGTAAAGCAACTGAAGAATCACAGGACTAATGTTTGTCACTGAAACCAGTTTTTACAAATGTTTGTTGACCAAGATTTTTTAAAGAACTTTCATAAGTAAATAATTTGTCCCATGTCTTGATTGATAAATTTTATGTTAAATTCAAAATAAATAAAATGTTTTCTGTTCTATTTAATAGGGAGTTCCTAATTGATTATAAGTTTATAACTGTTGCTTATTATTGCTTATAACTATATTTGTAATATAAATATAATAATGCAACCAGGAAGAAAGAATGTTCTTTAGAGATTGAAGTAGGTAGTGAAACTTTATCGATTTCTATATTAATGTCAACATTCTTCATCACTGAATGTATTTCTCTTGGAACCTTCAAGATTAAGTCAGTAGTTGAGGGGAAAGTAAAGCATGCTATGCAATATATACTTTTTATATTTTTTTTAGCAATATAAATTAAATACTTTGGAAAAACCATACCTATTTCTACGAAGTGTCCTAACGTCAAAAACTTGTTTTATCTTGTGTCAGAGCCCTGTGAACACCGTGGCAAAGAATTGGTAAAGAAAGTCATGTGCAATGTGTAAGCCATGGTGCATAGGTTTTAACAGAAATTCTTGTACAAATTAAAATTGTGTATCTACTTTGTAGGTGTAAATACCTAGTATGTAGTTGCTGAAATGACTTAGTGTGTGACAAAATACTTGTGTAATCGGACCATCCCAGTCGACAACTCGAAACCAATTTATGAAAACGGATATTAAATTTCTCTCAGTTCTTTTTCAGCATTGAACAAATATTCATTCTCTAAGAGTTGTATGACGTCTGTCTGGAGAGTAGAAGTAGCATATTTGCTGGTAATAAGTGTGTTTCAAAAATTTCCAGGACTTCATTTGTCATAGCAATCTAATGCTGGTGCTTAGTTATAATTTTTGTTTCTTATTATTTCTGTTTGTATGGTCTGCATATCGGAACAGCTTTTAAGTTGTCAAATTTTCAACCTTTCAGATTTCCCGAACTTCAAAGTAGGTATACTTTTAAAAACTTAAAAACTGGTAAATCACAGTACAGTAGTGGAAACAAGATCGCTGCACTCTGCCTCTCTCTGACCCATATCACAAACATGTTTTTATATGAAGCAGAGAGAGATAGAGTACAAACAACTTATTTCCACGCTTGTACCTACTCTTCGGAATTGAGCATTTTTATGTGGATTCCATTTCATTTCTCCTGTGGTAGAGTAGGAACAGGTTGTTCAAATTTGGAAGGACGAGCATCATTACCTCTTTCTGTGATTTGTTTTGACTTCTATTGTTTGATGTGAAGAAAATGAAATATTCTTGTTGAAAATTATTTATTTGTTTATGCAGCTGTAATTTTTAAAAGCGTAGAGTAAATTATTACGAGCGTGTGAAGTAGTGTGTTCGATGCTGACTACATTGTTTTCCTTGTGCACAGGCGGAAAGGAAGAGGCCGCGCGAACAGCGCCGCGACGACGCCGACGCCCGCGCGACGCACGCGACAGAGCTCCGAGCAGTCCAACGCATCGTCCAACGACGACGACTCTGCACAGCGCAACATGGGCCCGCCCAATATCATGGCTTCTTACTTCAGGTGTGTGAAAACATTGGTGTATGACTTAAACATTAACTTCAAATTATTTATTCTTTGCAAAATTATTGTGTAATTTTAACTCTCAACGTGTGATTTTTTTTTTTAAATTCTAATACAATTTTTCTCTTTGAAAAACGAAGTAGCAAGCTAACTAAGTTTAAGTTGCACATTAAATTAATGTTGGGATTCACCTTAATTTACTAAATCTAAATCATTTTGACATCAAAATTGTTTAGCAGACTTTGCTCTTTTCCAACAATAAAAGTTGTTGTAACTTTACAGAAGTTGTAGAAGCAACTTAACTGACATCTTATGATCAGTCTTGCCAGGCAGAAGCAGGAGAGCTGATCAAACCAGTCATGAAATGAACATTTCAAATTATTATATCAAAACGTTGTGAAACGATCATACAATTTACTTATTCAAATCGGTGTCTGCTGGTGTTCCTTGTGACTTAACTTCTCTTCCCCTGCAGGCGCAAGGGCCGCGGGCGAACACTGAGCGCTGCTAGCGCGCCGCCCCCGCGCCGACGCACGCGCTTCAACTCCGCCTACTCCGACTCTGACGAGGACGAGCCGGACACGCCAGACGAGCAGCCGAGCGCGTACGCCGGCGCCAACAACGGACACTGCTACACGCCGCCGTTGCCGGGCGACAAGGTTAGTCGCAAGTCACTCGAGGGCATAGAAATGCCTCCTAATGGAGACCTGGGGCTTATTCTCGAAAAAGTTATCACGTCATAAGTTATGAATCATAAAAAAGTCATAATATTAACATGGTGAGAGATAGGACAAACCTCCTTATGAATCATAACTTGGGAATTATGACGTGATAACGTTTTCGAGAATAAGCCCCCTGATATTATCCAATATGTAGCAACAGGTTTACCTACTCTAATGGGAGTATTTTATATGTACCTACTTATAATTTATCTCTTCTGTTTTTTTTTTACAACACTCATGCAGGCTGTACAATCAATTTCAACTGAGATAAGTCCACATTACCTGTTTTGTAGTTGAGGTCATTGACTTTTTTGAAATGTCAACCACTGATGTATGCTACTTTACCAGGAGATTGTACATCAAGGTCTAACCCTTCTAAAAGAAAGGGGTTTGTTTTTCATAACTAATATAATTGCTAGGTAGGTAGGTAGGTATACATAATTTTAAAAGTTGCATTTCTTTTTTACTTTCCCTTTATTTTCCCTTTTTCATAAATTTTCTTATTTTTTCCGATTTTCCAGGTTATTGAAGTTCATTTAATTTACTTCAATATTCATTGAAATAAGAGAGATTCATTTAAAAATCTTGTGGCCCTTTCGCAATAATTTCTAACAAGCTGCTAACGTACTTGTGTGTGTGCAGCTTTCGAACATGCCCATCGCTGGTGGCGGCGTGAACCCCACGCTGTTCTCCGCGCTGCACGACTCAGGCGGCAGCGCGACCTCGAGTGGCTCCACGCCGCCGACCACGCTCAGCTCGGCCTGCCTCCTGGTGGCGGCCGCCGTCGGTCCGCTCGCGCCCGGCTTCAAGTTCCCCAAGACCAAGAAGGTGAGTTTTATTTGCCTTCTTTACACTGCTCAGCAGATAAAATATTTTAATTAATTAGGCAAAAATCAATTTTACGTGAGCCAACACACTCTACGTAGGTATTTATTTAATATAGACTTAAACTTAACATTTTATACAGTAATTCAGCATTAAATCTTCTTCCCCTTCCCTCCAACAAATGCACTCTCATTTCTCATCATCTTCTCCCCTTTGCTCCTGCTCCACAATCTCAAACTTTTCATACCTCTTGCCTTCAAATCACCACATGTTCCTCCCAACTGTCTCTTTAGCCGGTAATAATTATATTTCCTGTTGGGGATGAGCTGATATTTTTTATACCCTCTTTGTTCGTATACCATAATAGTTTTATGTCATTTCTGTATAACTTTTAAATAAATATTGTTTCCATCCCAAAAGAGATTACTGTCAAGTGTTGGCCACTCTTCTGAACGCTTGCGTTCTCTCCTTCCCAGGGCCTGATGAACGAGTGGCTGAACAAGTCGCCGGACTTCCCGCCGACGCCGTCGCCCACGCTGCCGCACTTCCCGTCGCTGGCTGGCGCGGGCGAGGCGGGCAGCGCCAAGAAGCGGTGGCTGCGCCAGGCGATCAGCGAGGAGTGCGACTCGCCGCCGACGTGCGCCGCCACGCCGCTCAAGAAGCGGAGGCTGGCGCGCGAGTCCATCAACTCGGAGGAGTCGTTCACGCCGCCGACCACGCCCACCGACCAGCTGCCCTCGCCCACTCCGGGCAACAACAGCACGGTGAGTTGCTCTTTAAGCAGACTTAATCAATACATTAGTGTACATGCCATTACAGTTTTCCTATCATAAGATTTATTATAGTTGTAGGTTCATCATTGTGATACTAAATAGGTACACCCGCTGTCAGAAGATATGACTGTGAACTGCTTAGTTGGAGCTCGAACTATTGTCAATAGTATTTGCTGAAGGGAGAAATAATTATTAGGTATGAGTGGTTGAATGATTAGTTCTTACAATCCCTCTAACCTCACTTGTTCGAAATCGGTGTTTACTTCTACGTTTTCGTCTGGATAATGAAGTTTTGAAGAAAGACTTGTACTTCTGAATGCAATTTATGTGACTGCAGATGTACAGCGTAAAATATTGTATATTTGGATTTATGCAGCCTCTTTTTTGTCAAAAGAAAATAATATTCAAACCCTAACATTGTTCTTCCACTCTATCAGTCCGGGTTTTCAATTCTTGTAGCCGTTCTTGTCTTTTAAGTTTTTGGTTTCTCTCATACAAAAGGAAATGCAAATTGCTGGGAATTGCTGCTTCTGATTCCTCACTGTCCATCCTTCTCTATTCATTATCATTCATATCGTAGACCTATTAGGCTAGGTGCAGAACAGTGTTACGTTAAACACCACTGAAAGAATACGTTGAGTACTGACTGCCCGTCTCGCTCTCGCAGCAATCTCCGTCGGAGGAGGACGACCCCGGGGCAGACGAGGAGGACTCGAGTGCCGCGCCGGCGCGAGGGGACTGCGAGATCGTGTCTGCCGTCGGCGCCGGCGCGGAGGACAGCCCCTCGCTCGACCAGGACTCTGAGATGTCCATCACCGAGCGCGTGGACGAGATGAAGCGCGAGCTGCTGGCCGAGAAGGCAGAGGTGAGCTCAGCGTCCCGGTGGTCTTCGCGGCAAAAGTGTCACTTCACATTTTTATCCTGATGAGGTTTCTTCATGGTTTGCCTCCAGTCAAGAGGCAAATGCTGGGAAGGTTTCCTACTAGGCCATAACTGCCTGCTTCCCATCGTCCATCCTCCCTTTTTAATCATCCGTCTCACAACCGGTGCCTTAGCCTCTAGTTATGTGCCACTACAAAAGTAAAAAAAAAATCATATTTGTGATTCCACCAATCACCCACCATTTGCAAAATATTCTGGCACACTACCAGCGTTTGGAGGTCTCATATCGAAATGCAGTTCCCTATAAAAAATCTATGTATTCCTTTCTATGTTTAAATAAGCCTCCTGCAAAAACGAGGTCATTAATTTGTACGATCCACTCTTTCTCCTCCCGCAGGCTGACCTTCTGGACGGAATCAAGGAGGAGATCAAAGAGGAGGTGAAGGAGGAGGCCACGCCCAAGGAGGAGGCTGTGGCCGTCAAGGAGGAGACTCTCAAGGAGGAACTCAAGGAGGAGACGTGCAGCAAGGAGGAGGAGGCGGCCAAGAGCGCCAAGCGCAAGGTTAGATCGGTAATGACTGACGAGCTCGGCGGGAGGAATGTTTGTCTGTGCGTGTCCGGTTGAGGTGCATGCGGGGATCGTACTGAATGGTGTCCAGATCGCGAGATTCCTCCAAGGCTTTGAGAGGCCTAGGGGCGCGGAGTTTTGTCTTCACTTGATTAAAATGTTTCAGAATTCAAGATCTTCCGCCCAATCCAAAATCTTGCTCTTAATGGTTCCCCAAACTGGAGGGACTTGAGAGATCAGATGTGTCCTCAAAACGTTAATTATGATAAAAAATTCCTATGATTTTAAAATTGTATTTGGAGAAGAATAAGAGTGTGATATGTCAGGACCGACCACCCGACATCACTGAAGTGAAGGCCCAAGATTGACAGTGGAATTCCACCCCTCGACCCGACATTGTGTTAAAAACGGGCGACAGATATTTATTTAATGTTTTGAGGACTTACCTATATCCGAGGTTTTCTATTGTATAACAAGTCCAGCATGAATGGAGATGCTTTGCAGCTATGCTTCCTCTGCTTCTATGTGCGTTCAAACCAAACTTCTATAAACATTATGGCAGGGCTGCCGCCACATACAAATTAATATCCTTTTAAAAAGCATGAAAAATCCGTAAAAATCCGTATGCCCATTAAAAACCTTTAAAATGATGTAAAACTCCCATATTTCCAGCACTAACTGGGCCACTTGACAGATAAGCTATTGAATTCCTGGCAACATGGGACATGAGAGAAGGGGGGTTGGGTTCTGGACTGACAGCTGTGGATGGAATGGTAATTTTGAATTCAGAATTATAAATATCTTTCTCCCGTTTCCAACACATTATTCATAATGAGCATAATAAATTTCAAAACTATAAGCACACACAAGAATAAGGGATGCAATCACTAATCAGGTCATTAACCCACGACCAGCTGCAAACAACTAACAAGTGGATGCCTCAGGCAGCGCGCGCCCCTAGACACTCAAGACATTGCTCAAGGTCGACCAGTTTCCCCACCCCCCTTCCTCCCTCAACCATTCACTCGCAACCATTTATTGGTAGTATAGCTAGCCTACTTACACAAAAGGGTGTTTTGAAACAATCTCTGCACTGAAAATTGTTGGACAGGAAACGAAAATATCTTGTCAAACTATACATTTTCGTAATAAATTTGAAATGTTATCTCATTCAAAAGAGAAAATGTGGTTCAACTATGAATCACCAGTATCCGTTAAAGAGTCAACAAATCTGTGTGTCCGTTTTTGTACTCATAAATCCGTAAAAACGGATAATATCCGTAAAAACGGCAGCCCTGCATTATGGGAGTTGTTTGTGTCCGACTTCAAGCCATTAACTTGATTCCGTTTGGAAATTTCTCAGCTATGCTTTCTGTTCACTTCTGCTCTACTTGGTATGAGTATATGGACACTGTGGTCATCTTTAACCCTTCCGTCCCTTGCCCGCAGCTTTCGATCTCCGAGTACCGCCAACGCAAGCAGCTGGCGGACGCCGGAAGTTCCGACGCGCCCGCCGACTCCGGCGCGACCGGCTCCCGCGGCGCGAGCCCTCGCCGGCGCCGCAGCAAGTCTAGCAGCTCCAGCAGCTCGCTCTCCGACGACGACATGCCCACGCCCGAGCTGCCCCTCTTCCTCGCGCCGGGAACGGTCTCCGCGCCCGCAGACAAGAGAGGTCAGTCGCGTTACGCGCTGCGCAGATGAGCGCGCGCCCGCGGCCCTCGCGTATCGTTTAACAGTGCGCGATTGCCAGGACGGAAACTTGTTCGTTGAATCAGCGATGTTTTCTTCTTTACATCATTCATGTACATTATTGTTTTCTTATGTTTTTATGTTTTGCAAATTGAAAACAATATTGTTTGCTCAAAATTGTAAATTTCATTCATTAGTCATTTTAAAAACATATGCGTTCGTTTATAAAAAAAGTTTGAGTAGGTAAATGTGAAAATGTAAGAAAGAGTTGTAAAATTTTATAGTCTCTTTTCTTTCTGCAGTACCTAGGCACTTGCATTATAGATCAATTTGAATTGTTACCCTTTCTTCTGTACTGCAGTTTGTAGGTGCAATTTATGAATGCAGTTATTGAATTGTTTCTGGCTGCTTCTTTAAGATATTTTCCGCTTGTTTCATTAAGTGAAACTCGATCTTTCTGTACTTTTATATTTTGAGACATCAAACTCAACATATTTTGTATTTGAAAGCCTCTCTAGAGTTTGTAATGAAAGTATGTATAAAATGTACGTTCATTTTACTTTCACTGGGCTACTTTTTTGGTTTAACTTGTAACTTTTTTTCTGTCAAACTGTCGTCTTGTAATGAGAGTTCGTGTTAGTCCCCCTGGCAATCGTGCGCTGTGCGTGTGGCATTATGATTTCCGTCCCCTGGGCTTGGTGATTTGTGTGAGACGAGATCGCCGTGTGTTGTCAGGGGGTAGAGTGCAGTGGAGCCCGGCGCCGACGCTCGTCGAGAGGCAAAGAGAGAATCTCACCGAGCGGCTCAAGCGAGAGTTCGGACTGTTCCTCGGCGACGACCCCGCCACGGAAACGAACGCGGCCAAGACAGGTACGACCCGAGGCGGGCTTTGACGCGAACACTCGACCTGGAGCTGTCGATATCGAAGTAAACCGAGATTATTTTTACGTCAATCGCCTTCGCATTGAGATTGTCTGTAGCAGCAATTTGGGGATTCTGATAAACACTCTCGAATTCTGTTTGTAATGTGATTATTTTTTTCTCAAAAGCTGCCATTTTCAAAATTAATTGAAGTTAATACCGTTGATATAAATTTTAATCTCATTTTACTTTGATTCGAGGAAGAACTTATCATTTCTGTACCGTCGTAAGACGTGGGTTCGAGTCCCACATTGAAGTAGCGTCAGTTTGTGACCCAAAACATGTTTCACGTTAGGAATCGTATGTTTTGGGAGGAGCCGATCATCTTATCGTTTGGTTTTATCAACGAGAGTATCATTTCCAGCCGCGACGTTCAACCCGAAGCATACGATCTCTACATCAAGCTAATCTGTCCTGTTTGTGCGAGTCTTTTGTCCTAGCTAGATCTAAAGTGAGCAGAAGTTATCGAGCCCTCTCCACTTGTTCAGTCTCTTCGAGGTTGCCTCAAGATGGAGATTTGCCTACATTTGATCAAAGAATAGGACCTTGCAAATTAATTCATTAATCTGTTCCTGATAGTTTTCAGATATTATTACACACTTGAGGCCACTTGTTGAGATATCACAATTAAAACTTGTACATTTTGATTGTCGAAGACGTTTTTCAAATTCGAAACAATGATAATGAGCACGGTTTTCAAAGGGTGTTTCAAACGTGGCCTTCAAGATTTGCAGTGAGGTGAAGCGTTCTTGTTAGCGAAGATGCCTTCACTTATCTGACATTTAAGATTTGTATTGGAAAGATTATCTTCATTATGAAGAAGACTAGTCATTCTAATTGTCTTATGTGGGAACAAAGGTGTCGTAATTTTAATATGAAAGGTTGAAAATCTCTACAAACCTAAGCTTCCTGATTTAGGATTTTTTAAGATAGGTATTTTGATTTTATGTTACTCTGTAAGGTCTCCATTATTTCAATTTTTTTCTAGTTTTTTCTTCACAAGAAATTTTTTAAAAATCGAGCTCTTGCGCAAAAGTCCAATTCATTGATGCCACACACTGGTGTTCCTACATTACGACCTCTTGTACGTTCTCAAAGTAAACACTTGGAGATTTTACCAGAGTTCGTAATGCACGTCAGCGACTGGGATTATTTAGAATAGTGAGCTTGATGTGAAGGCGCACAATTCTTTAAAAAAAATCTCTTTTGTGAAGACAAAACTCAAAAAAATATACTTTTCAAGAACTTTTGAAGATATACTGTCCCCGGCCTCGTACGGACCCCAAAACTTTTACACCCAACCACCATCATCAACCGCTGAATCTGTTTCCAGGTCTGATCATGGACCTTTACGATAAGGATGGCAAACGCAGGCTCCCCCCCAGCCCGCCACCACCACCCCACCTCTCGGCGACTACCAATTACATCTCCACGATCACGGGCAACAGGCCCAACGGTCAGCCGTACGTCGCCTCCTATACCGGCAACAATCTGACGCTACTGACTCCGCCCCCGATGACTGCGACGACCAATCAGAATGGCCTCTTCGACGCGGGACACGCCTCCAAGCCGTTTCACACGGTGGCCGCCGCCAAGGCGTATTACCCACAAGTGTCGCGGGAACAGGATTGAGAGGCGTTCCGTTATGTAAATAATACAGAAACACCAAGAAGAAAGTGCCCGGACAAAACAAAACAGTTTATAAGAAGTTACGATCTCAACCGTCAGCCCTGCTATTGTAATTATATAGTAAAATAAGCCTAAATCAGACGTTTTAATCGTCGCATAGAGTTTGTGTGTAAATATATTTTATGAAAATCGGTGTGCGAGCGCTGTACGTAGCTGTAAGTCCCACATAATTATATATATTGTGTAAACAAAGGAACTGTTACGTAGGCATTGTCGAGGCCGCGCCACATTTTATCACTGCAAGACTAGGTTAGTCGACGCTAGGCTAGCGAGATAAGGTTGTAAAAATTCCCACTTTTGTTTACGAGGTATCGAGCTCGATTGTGTTTTTAGCGTTTGGAAGTCGGAAGTCGGAAGCGACGCGAACGTACCCCAAGCCCAGTGAATGAAGTTATTTTGTCGGATCGTCTGCTATCCATCATTATCATTATGTAGATTATTAAGGTAGCAATGTTTTTATTTTTCACATATGTAAGCTAGCTATTTTCCTATTGTGTAAATTAACAATTTAGCTTTAGATGGAATGAAATATCGTTTCTATTGTGCATCGGGTGTTGCCGGGAAGGTACGGCGAGGAATTTGAACGACCGACTGTTTTATCCCTGAACGAACGGTCAAACTATCGCCCGGTGATAATTTACGGGGTTTTTATCAAATTCCAAGCCATCCATTGCCATTATAACTATTACATTATTTCCCTTGTATGTATAGAACAGATTAAAAGAGGACGTTTGCATTTATTTATAAGAAAATACGAAGGAAAATCTGATGAAAACATTTTGGATACAATTTGAACTATTATTGTAATAATATAATATTTATTTTTAAAAGATAACTAATTCGTAAAAAAGCAAGCAAAATGAATTTGAAATATCTGTAAATTTCGATGGCTCAAACCTCGGGCTACTCCGCAGTTGTTAAAAAATAATGCACATAATTAGTACAAAGTGTCATTTATTGTAACAATAAATAATACATACAGAATATAATGATTATATTATAATGTGTAAATAATATAGTATATTGAGATATTTAGAGCAACTTTTTAAATATGTCTTGTAATTAATGGTAGTTCTTTATCTCTTACCTCTCAGCTCTGTCAACTTTCTTAAGCCACTGTATTTTTTTATTATTTGGATATGTTGTTTGGTACTAATTCGAAACATCGAGAAGAATGGTCCGTCAGTTTCTTGACTCATTCCTTGGCTCGAATATATGTTGTCAAAAGAACGTCGACGATTTATGTATTTTTAGATTCCAAATTCTAAGTTACGAAAGTCAAAAGTTTTATCTGAAATGTTCCTATTTGAAGTACGGTTGTATTATTTTGTCGTTATTCGTGTTGAGTAGCAAATTTCTGTTTTATTAGTTTCAAAACGGTTTTCGTGTTGAGGAATGAGTCTTGTAAAAGTTTTTGATTTTACTTTGCGGATTCTGCCCTCTCTGTCTAACTCATTGAAATTATTGCAGAAAGAGGGAGAGGGCAAATGTAATCCATGAAGGCGAATGACTATCAATAAAGACCTCCTCCATTTTTAAGATTGTGAACGTGTTAAAGATCGTCAATATGGAGAAGCGACAAATTTGTAACGAATACATTTCTCTTTGTGCATCATTGGACACTTGTATTTCGATCTGATGGTTACGACCGCTCATTACTTTCAGAAGATCAAAGTTTAAAAAACTGCTCAATGATACACAAAGAGCAATTTATTCTATACAACTTTGTCCCTTCAATATATTCTACCTTCAACGAGAAACCACAATCTTGAAAATGGCTAGCTAGTCTTGTCCTTCATCCTAAGTAAAATCGACACCAAAAAAGTTGAATCCAAATTCCAGCTGCCCGAGGGTGTTCGATGTGATTATTTTGCGGGAACCACGCATCTTGGGAATGTTGTTATACTCATTGTGTTAATTAAATGATCTCCACCCTCAAAATCGCAGTTAACATGACTTACAATTCGCGAGCAACGAAACTCATCGACAATGTCGAGATTGTGGAAAGTCCAAATAAAATATCACGAAGTCTACTCAGTCTTGTACCTTTACAGTTATAGTTACAATACAATATATGTATAGATTGAGACGTTAATTGGGGTAATATGTTCATTCCAAAAAAAGTATTTTTTAACTCGGAATTTCAAAACTGTGAAATCATTCTGCTTTCAAAACGAAGGAATGAAAAGCATGTACGTTGGCAATAATATTATCTTCACAAATATTTTGTAATGATCAGTTCCCCTAATTAACTCTTTTTGGGTACATACGAAATATGGGAGGTGTTTACGTCATGAGAATCAACAGTTTTATATCATCTTATCTTCAGTGATAGTCGAGATTAATGAAATTTAGTTTTTAGTTGTGACAAAACCGTTAATTCTCATGTCTAAACGTACCTTTTTTAACAAATCTTCAGGTGCAATGTGTGAACATGAAATATATATCGTTTACGTGCGTGGAAACTTGTGTGCACGTATCCGTCTGATTTTTATTATAATTATGTATATATATTATTATGTACTTTAGAGAACTTGTATGTTAAATTGAATTACAGCTTGACGTCATTGACATCTATGAAATTTGCTTGACAGCTTTAGTAAAATAGGAACATTTCACTACTAAACTAATTACAATAATAATAAAAACTTAAGATTTTTAATTTTTGCCTCTCATTCTATCCTTGTGCACAATGTCCTTTCCTGTTGTAAAACTCATGTGTTCAATTATTTAAAAGCTTGAGTGGAGGCTTTCACTGAACATCAAATACTTTGTTTTAGATATAAATATGTCTCAAGTTTGTTCCTTGGTAAATATTTTCAGAATTGTGGAATTAAGAAAGGATCTCCAAGTTGAGATCTCCGAAAAAAAAAATTGTTGAAATTGACAATTTTTATTAATTTTTTCAACAATTCAACTATATTTTAATGTAAAAGATTCATCAAATGTCATGTAACTTGCAACTCTCGACTTATATTGAGTTTTCAATTTGATGTCTCTAGAATATGAGGATATTTTAACACAGGAGGTATAGCAAAATTATTTAGATTTTGGTTTCTAGCTTTTAAAAACGCACAGGTAGGTGTTAGTATAAAAATCTTAATAAATACCTTAATGCCTAATGCACATAATATTAGTTTTTGGAAAAAATCTATAGGCGGCCAATAGTTAAAATCTTAAATTTACTAGGAAAATTACCGGGTTTTTTCAACATGCCATGTTAAAGATAGGGCTAACTCAAATTTATAAGGTGATATATCTTCGAAATTAGTTCAGCTTGACCACTTTTTCTTGCGTTTATATGATGCACAAGGAAATTATCTAATAATTAAGCATATTAATTCAGATATCTATACGAGACGACATTTCAGGCATCCCCCCTTTAAGAAGATTTTTTTAACAAGTAGGTAGGTGTATTTTATTCAGTGCTTATGCGGAGATGATTTTTAGGCTTACATAGTTAATATTCACAGAAGAGCAATGTATTTCCACTGAATCTACGTTTGAAAACTATATGGTGAGGAATTCAAACTCGTTTGAATACCTACATTTGTGAATACGAAATTTTGGTTTGTTTTTCTGGTTAAGGTAGTGCAAGCGCTCGGCCGTTTTAGCAAATTGAGAGGGACAAATTGTTTCATAAGTGGGTTTATCTTTGATAGGTTGTTCACATGATCAGTCTGATTGTATATTAGTAGCACTTTTTTATTTTTGCTTCATTCATGCCTTGTTAAATAGGCGCCGGTTATTCAGCAAAACCGTTCAAAACTATGAAATGTTTGATACGATTAAAGACCAAACCCGTGAACCAATTACTTTCTCAAATTTTTATTTTAAAAGTTTGTTACTTAGGGTTGTTTGGTATATTAAAATAATTTTTATAAGGCATCGAGCGAGAAAAGAAAATTACTCATTTTCCCCAAAAATCTATTACTACTAATTAACAAAGCAAAAAATTAAAAATGTACCAAGTAAGAACCCTACCTAAGTTTGTCTTTTATCTAACAATAATGAGAGTTTGAAATAATTTCGACCACCCATTTTGTCTCCAATCGTATCCAAATAATTGTCTGCAACAAGCAGGAAAATCGCTTGCGCTTTCAACAGATTAATATGGTACCTAGTACTAAATTTTACTTTTCTAAATTTATTCATGATTCACATTTGAATAAATTAACTACAGACATATATAATCTTTCTCGATTCTTTATGCTTTTTCAAATAAGGTGCTCACTGCTCGGTGCAAATATAAAATTAATTACTAGGTACTAGTACTGTTTTGTTTTCATTCTACTTATAGGTACAAATTTGATCTATGAGTAATTCATTCAAGAGTGAAGTGATTGATTCTAAAGTGGTTTTTGATTCTATGAAGGTGGAAAGACTATGCTATTATTTGTATATTGCAGCTACATTTCGCCGAGTTGATGTTGGACGTCGAGAGCTACACCGTTCGATACTCCATGTTTCATGGAATTCAATTCAAGTGTCCTAGAACCACCTTCTTCACGTACACTTGGCCAAACAAAACTTGAACGTTCAATAAATCTGATAGGCTGATAAATGTAAGATCGCACCATCAGAAGTCAGTCTAAGCGATCTCATTGTCTCACTCTAGTAGGTGACCTCACATTTCGAAGATAATAACAAGCTTTGATTAGTTATGGGACATGACCAGCAGTCATTCAAATTTGGTCAACGTTCAAGTTTTGTTTGGCCACACCTTGACATAAAGATGGTTATGGGGAGATTCGTATGGCTGTTTTGGAAACGTCGAGGATAAATATGAAATGAATGGATTGTAGTTTTCGTATTTTTAATTAGTGGCCTCATATTTTAAGGTGCTGCAAGCGCGAGCGATTTTGCTGCTTGTTGCAGGCACACTTTTGGATACGTCTGGGGCTTAACGTCGCACTGTTCTGCAGCGAGGCTAATGGCGACGGATGAATGATTATGATGATGGGAGATGATGGTGAAGAGTAGGGTAGGATGGAAGGTGGGAAGGAGGCGGTCGTGGCCCCATTAGTAGGGTACCTTCCCAGCATTTGCCTGTCGACTGAGGGAAAACCACGAATAAAATCCAGGCAGGAAGGACGGCCGCGGGAATCGAACCCGGGCCTCCGGAATACAAGCTTTTTTGGAGACAAAATGGGTTGACGAAATGATTCGAAAATTTAATCATGATTAGATAAAAGTCAATCTTATGGTTATCACTTCGTACATTTTTTATTTTTTCATTTGTTAATTAGTAATAATTACTTGATTTTTGGTGAAAAATTGTCTAGTTTCTCGTCTCGCTGGGTGCTGTATGAAATTTTATTTAAAAAATGTGCCAAGTGATAACCCTAAGATTATCTTTTATCTAATCATGATAAAAATTTGCGATTAATTGGTTAACGGTTTCGGTCTCCAATCGTATCGGAAATGTCATAGTTTGCGAGCTTTTTGTTGATTAACCGGGGCCTAATTAATTAACAAGTCACGAAGCTAAAATGAAAAAGTAATATACATTCAGACTGATCATGAACATCCTATTAAAGTTAAACCCACTCAGGCGCGTAGGAAGGGGGGGGGGGGAATGGGGGGAAATCCCCCCTCCTCTGATTCAATTCCCCTCCCTTTAATGTGTTAAGAAAAAAATTTGCTTAAAAAGTGTTAAAATCGCATAGAAATGCACCAAATTGATGTCTAAAATTCAAAAATTTTCGGGGCTGTGCGCCCCGGACCTGCATTTTTCTGGGGGCCCTTCCCCCAGACCTTCCATTGTCTTCGTAGACACTAGTATTTCAAGCTCAAGTTCTTTTACAATATCCCCCCCCTTACAAATTTAGTTCCTACGCGCCTGCACCCACTTATGAAACAATTTTTCTCTCTATCTTAATTCGTGCTAAAAAGAGCACGAAGAATTAGAACCTAGCAAAATAAAGTGATAAAAGTGTATAGAGTGACACGAATATTTCAATTGACCTATTCGCCTGAGCTGATAAGAAGTTAAAGGTCATCTCATCTTGAATAGTTGGACATCTTGTTAAGAGATTAGAGCAATTCTGGCTGATACAGCACGCTCAGCAGCATTTCGGCAACATGGGAGCACCACATACAGGTATAAACAATAATTGCACTCGAGTATCGTAAACTGAGTTACAATTGAAAATAATGATTACTTTTGGGACGCGGACGATTTCATCTATCTGTATAAATAACGTGACTGACCCAAGTTACATTTTGTACGTTGGTGGGGAAGGTCAGTATTCGTCCATGATCTATACACGAAAGGTTTAAATGTTAGTTCAAATTTTAATACAACGGTTTTTTTTATTTTTGTAATAGGCCATTTAAGAAAGTCAAAGCGCATGCGATAAAGCCTGACAGGTCCACAGCCGTCTAGTATGTAGTGACTAGTTCTGTTTAGTGTCTGTCTTATTTACGTGTTGTGTTCGAGAAGGCTGTGGGTGGGATGACGTCACGCCAGTCCTTTGAAGTGCGCACTGCGCATGCGTTTAAGCCTGATAACATTAGTACCAAACCTCACCAACAGATGTATCTTTACTTTCTTAAATGGCCTATTGCTTGCAGACGGATGACTGAACTAATTTTCGGTTAAAAGTGATTTTGTCAACCGATAACTAAACGTTATATTTTTAATAACAAAAAAATCTTAGGGCAAGCATTATTGGACGATTCTCCATGGAATTTTCTTGAACCATCTGTGATAATGCTCTCACATTCTTAATCAATTCTCTCTTGAATTTTACTTAATATGGGGCTGTTCATAAAGTATGTCACACCTCAGGGGGTGAAGGGGAGTCTGTTATACTGTGACAAACTGTGGCAGGGGGAGGGGGAGAGGGCGGACAAGAGTGATGTCACAGTTTGTTGTATCTATATTTTGTGATAATTTGTATGCTACATGTTACAACAAAAATAAATATCACACTTATTATTCTCAACTGATAGTCCAGTCATTATACTGCAAATATTGACCAAACCCAAAACAAATTGATACATTTGGTTTTTTGGTGTCATTCTCTTCAGAAAAATGCCCTCTACAACATATCCAAAATCCTCCAAAATCCGCGCACCGGAAGTACTTTTCATTCACTTTTTAAGATAAGGCGGCTGGGTTGTGAGTTTGACCTTGAAGAGTTTTTTAATCGATTTTTATCAATATCTTTTTCCAGTGCAATTGTTAACAAAATAGGGCTATGGACGTGAATTCAGAACAGTTCAATGAAAATAATTCCATAGCTTGGAATAAGTTATTAGTTTTATTTTTTCCAGCAGGCGTTTAGAACCCGGACTATTCCTGGACTATGACATTTGATTTTTGCCCTCTCTTTTGGATCGTACACTAAGAAGTCATTATAATTTAGCAACTTTTCAGTTTTCTCATTCTTTGAATGTAATATTTTGCAATAACAATGTATTTTTTCTAGCAATAAATCAATAACTAGGAAAATATGCATTTTGTGTTTTTTGTGCGGGGGAGGGTCTGCAGGTGTGACATACTTATTAGGGTGATGGGGGGGGGGGGGGGGGGGGGGTTATAAAACGTGTGACAACTTGTGACAAGGGGGTGGGGGGGGGTAAAAAAGTGGTTTATTTTGCGTGACATACTTCATGTTTTTCTTCCAGGTCAGCCGTCTGGATTTGAATTCCTTCTACTTCTCGCTGCCCTCTACTCCTGCTGCCATGCTTATGGCTCGGTGCCTACTTCATGCTTAATGTTAGTGGATCATGGCAAAGCCTACTATGACTGCTTCAACATAACCGACCTGACATTTGTCATCGACTCCGTGACAACGGACAGGACATTAATTCGTTTGTCGATTTCACATAGCCCTCTTCTTGTCTTTACTAAAGAAGATTTGGATAAACCCGCGTTTAAAAATCTAGTCTTTTTCGAGTTAGAGTCTAGTGGAATCATTGCTTTTGACCCTGAACCATTTCAAGTTCTGAACATGACATCTTTGAATCTTTGTGGTAATAATTTAACCTCGCTTAACGAAGATGCATTCTCAGGTTTGAGGAGTATCACGGAGTTAAATGTTGCCTCGAATCAAATCACATATATTCATCCCACTGCTTTTCAATCCTTGCCCAATTTGACATCTTTGAAATTGAGTCATAACAAATTGGCGTCCATCCCTGCTAGCATTTTCCATGCACTAACCAAATTGAGTGGTTTGTTCTTGGATCATAATGATATAACTTCAATTGAAGAAGGTTCTCTGAACGGTTTGAACAAATTGACGAAATTACACATAACGCACAATAAGATCAAAACCATAGACTCCAAAGCTTTCGAGACATTGACTAATCTACGTGAACTGTTGATCAATAAAAATGAACTTGAAATATTGGACAGACGATTGTTTGAGAAAACTCCAATAGGCATTTTGGATCTGTCATATAATCATGTACAAGATCTCATGAATGTACCACTCAACATTTCTACTCTACAAATTCTGACATTTGGTTACTGCAGAATTCAAACGATCCCTTCAAATTACTTTCAGCATGTACCGAACATTGTTGTTCTTGATTTGAGTGGTAACATTATCGATAAGATTGACGCTGATTGGCTCTCTACACTTCCGGAAGTACGACAATTCAGTATGAAAAACAACAGTTTGGTTTCATTGGATCTTAACAGTTTTCAACAGTTACATAGAATTCTGAATCAGAGAACACCTTACAATTTTATGGATTTTGAACTGGACATAACGTTTGTTCGTCTGCAGAACAATCCTTGGGACTACAGCACAGATGACATGAAAGAGGCTCGAACCTGGGCATCCCAACACCATGTTGATTTTCACTAGGAAAACGCTCAGTGTAACGCGTTGATGAGCGAGCACAGAACATGCAACATCCCCATAGTAACGATGCACGACACGGCAGAAGACGATTTTCTCAGCAATTTTTCAATCTCCATAATACTCTGGATGAATAACAGATCCATTGTGTCGTGAAGTCTTACCTACATACCTTCTCCAGAAATCTCTTGTGACATCCCAAACTAAACTCGTAAAATTACAATTAATACTTGACTGATTGGGCTTACAATATGTAAAATTTAATATTAAGTTGGTCTTGATCACCATGCAAAATTTGAACTTAATGTGAACATTTTTATTGTCGACCAATCAGAAGACATTATTTAAACTTAAACCAATTAGAGGATTTGGCCTTCGTAGGACTGCATCCGATTTTATGCGCTAGCTCAAAAATGCTTTCATTTTACTGTACATTGTGGATAGCTTGAATGCTCTACAGGCCTTGCCTTGGAACAGAAGCTTAAAGAAGGCAGGGATGACAATTCCGTATACATTTTTCAAGATTATGGAATAAAATGACCTTAAAATGACAAAACTTTTGAAAATAACGACAGATTAGACTGAAAATTGGCAAAAATACCTAAAATGTTGGTACCAATGACCACGCGAAGTTTTAAGTTGATCGGTCAATCTGTTCTAGTTTAAATGTCAAAAATCATATGAAAAATGGTTTTAAATTTGAACCTATAGGAGGATTTGGCTGAAACTTTTTATGATTGGGTACAATGTTAGTTGCAATGTGTTTGCTAAATTTCAAATTGATTGATGCAACCAATCGAAAGATAATTTTTTTAAAATTTGAACCAATCACGGGAGCCCGTTCAAAAACGATCCCAGGGACCGCATAGAGTACGTTAGTATGTGTACAAAATTTCAGATCGATTGCTTAAGCGGTTTGACCTGGGCTGTGACCACAAAAAAAAAAAAAAAAAAAAAACACACAGAGAAAGTGCCATAAGAGTACCGTGGTGACGCTCGCTACGCTCGCTCAATAAATTGTTTAAGTACTAACGAGCTAGGTATATATTTTGTATCTCTGACTGTATTACATGTTCTTCTATGTAAAAGTTGTAAACACAATAAATAGTGTTTATCATTGTTTTTAACTTTCATAGCCCGTTCTCTCCTAGTTTATCATCCATTTTGCATAAGAAATTGTTGCCATAGAACAATTGTAAGGATATTCATCTGACAGCTGCCATCCAGTCCTCATTTCTAGTAAAATATAGGTAATATGCATTTATATCCATACACACTTTCCAATTAAATATTCATGTGAGGAAAGTGATTTAAAAATATAGTTATAGCCAGAAAACATTTGGCCTAGAGCAATAATCCGATCCCCCATCCCTTTCAAATAACTATGTCCAAGGTATGAAGAATCTCTTTTGATCTGTTATGCGATTATTATTTTTATTCAAACTGCACAATTTGATTATATACTTTTTAGAATGTTGATGAAATGATGATAGTACATAGATACATTTACTACTTTCTACTTAGGAAAGGCTAAATAACATGAAACATTTTTTACATGCTTTTTTTCCCCCGATTATTACTTTAATAAAACTATTTCATAAACAATTTTTATTATACATCAATATTTAATTTTACATATTATACATTATATTACATTATTATATCATATTATACATATTATATTGGGTACATGAAACATGCTAAAGAAAGAATTCATATAAATACAACTTCTCGCTACATCAATTTTTGACACGATTCTATTATAAACACGGCAAGTCAATATTAATCTTTTGTTACCGGTGCTCGCTTATCAACACACTCACAGCATTTTCCAACAAACTTATGCTTTCATATAATTGCACGCGAAATTCAAAATAATTTAAAATTGAGATAATGAAATCAGATTGAACAAATGCAAATCCATCGCCACCATCGCCTCATAACCTTTCAAGTTTAGAGGCAGTTAATATAATGTAGATTGTAACATATTGATAAGTACCGGGTGGCCCAAAAAACGTCCAATGGGCGAGACACCGTTGTGATGAAAGTACTGCACAAATTAGACTGAAATTTTGACATGCTATAAAAAACATAATAAGGTCTGATGTGTGAAAGTTTCAAAAACATTACTTTGGTAGGAAAAAAGTTGCAGCTGTTCGAATTTGTTGTCTAAAAATCGATTATACGGAGCTCAAATAGCACGCCTCCAGAAATCGTCCAATGGAACACCGTTTTTTCAAAACTACTGACGAGAGCAAGATGAAAAATTCAAATTTTATTCAATATAAACGACTATCTATTGTGTTAAAATTTCAATACAGTGGAATTCGTGGAACAAAAGTTATAGTATTTTGAAGTTGAAACAGAATATTCAAGAGATAATTTCACTAGTTTTATTCACATGTTAATTTTAGAAGTGAAATTATATCCCAGATTTTCTGGTTTTAAGCTCAACTTAAGATACCATAACTTTTGTTCCTTTGTTTAAAACGTATTGAAATTTTAGTCACATTTTTTGAATAAATTTTGAAATTTTACGCTAGTTATCTGCAGTAATTTTGAAAAAACTGTATTCCGGCCATTGGTGGTTTTCTGGACTCGTGCTATTTGAGCTCCGTATAATCGAGTTTTCGACAACCAAATTCGAACAGCTGTAACTTTTTTCCTACAAAAGTAAAGTTTCTGAAACTCTCACACATCAAACCATAGTATGTGTTTTATAAAATGTGACATTTTAAAACCGATCAGATCAGTAGTTTCATCACATCGGCCCATTGGACTTTTTTTTGGGCCACCCGGTATAGTAGCTACTGCTGTATAAAATGCCAAGTTGCTAAGTCTGATTAAGTATAATCACGTCTCGGTTGACGTATGCCACGCAATTAATCTAACTTCTTATATAAAACAATAACCTCTCTGGCTATTAGCAGGCGAATGAAACTGAAACTTAATCCCTTGGTTTTATCTGATGGGGCTTAAGGCTGTTGGTTATATACGAGATATTGAGCGAAATATCTTACATAGATGCGAAATAATGGTCTATTCAGTAACGTCGCACTGTTCTGCAGCTTGGCTAATGACGTCGAATAAACAGTGTTGTGATTAGATTATTTTATTTTTTTATCTAGATAAAGAAAGATAACATGCCAAAAATGTATCTAGATAAGATAATAGATCAGTTTCCAAAAAATCATCTAGAAAATAGATAAAGATAAAAAAAAAATCTTGTAATATTGCAAGATTTTTTTAAATCTATTATCTAGATAATAGATAATTTTCCAATAGTTCCTATACCGGTTTCCCATATACCAACATGGGCATTTGGCCGGCTTCTTTTGTTGCTGACCCTACGTACCTACAATACAAATTTGTATGGATAACGAAATTTTCAAGATCATGTTCTATTTCCCTTTTAAGTTACTTCTAAAACTCTACACATTAGTTTCTGCTCCAGTGTACTTATCTCTCTTAACCCAGTCTCGATATCAGATGTCGATAAACATGTAGCCCGAGTAGGTCCACACTTTACCCGGCAGATGTCGCGATAAGCGGGCTATATGATCGCCATGCATGCATCGGGTGTATCCAGCGCCCTTAACCCTTATCCGATCAAGTAGGTCTACACTCTTACCGGCAGATCAAGCGATAACAGGGCTATATGGTAAACATGCATTTGCCACCAATGCATTAGCATAATCTCGAAAACGCAAAGAAATAAATGTACGAGCAGTGAAATGTGTCACACGACAGCCCGCTGAGCGTTCATGACGCACCCGCTGAGCGTTCATGACGCACCCGCTGAGCGTTCATGACGCACGATCTACAGCCCGCTGAGCATTCCTGACGATGTACGATCTCGTACCCGCTGAGCATTCCTGACGCACGATCTACACTCCGCTGAGTGTTCATGACGCACGATCTACACTAGGCTGAGTGTTCATGACGCACGATCTACACTAGGCTGAGTGTTCATGATGCACGATCTACACTAGGCTGAGTGTTCATGACTCACGATCTACACTCCGCTGAGCGTTCATGACGCACGATCTACACTAGGCTGAGTGTTCATGACGCACGATCTACACCCCGCTGAGTGTTCATGACGCACGATCTACACTCCGCTGAGTGTTCATGACGCACGATCTACTCTCAGCTGAGCATTCATGACGCACCCGCCGAGCGTTCATGACGCACGATCTACACTCCGATGAGTGTTCATGACGCACGATCTAAACTCCGATGAGTGTACATGACGCACGATCTACACTCCGATGAGTGTACATAACGCACGATCTACACTCCGATGAGTGTTCATGACGCACGATCTACACTCCGCTGAGTGTTCATGACGCACGATCTACACTCCGCTGAGTGTTCATGACGCACGATCTACACTCCGCTGAGTGTTAATGACGCACGATCTACACTCCGCTGAGCGTTCATGACGCATGATCTACACTCCGCTGAGCGTTCATGACGCACGATCTACACTCCGCTGAGCGTTCATGACGCATGATCTACACTCCGCTGAGCGTTCATGACGCACGATCTACACTCCGCTGAGTGCTCATGACGCACGATCTACACTCCGCTGAGCGTTCATGACGCATGATCTACACTCCGCTGAGCGTTCATGACGCACGATCTACACTCCGCTGAGTGATCATGACGCACGATCTACACTCCGCTGAGCGTTCATGACGCATGATCTACACTCCGCTGAGCGTTCATGACGCATGATCTACACTCCGCTGAGCGTTCATGACGCACGATCTACACTCCGCTGAGTGATCATGACGCACGATCTACACTCCGCTGAGTGTTCATGACGCACGATCAACAGCCCGCTGAGTGTTTATGACGCACGATCTACACTCCGCTGAGTGTTCATGACAAACGATCTCGAATTTTCTGAGTGTTCATGATTATGATGCACGATCAACAGGCTCACCAAAAATCAAAATGTCAAATAAATAAAAATAAAAGATTATAACTAGTACCTACCTTCCAACAAAATCTAAAATCATTTGAAAATTCTACTCATAATTGACAATTGTGTGGCCTCTTTTAAGGAAAATAATATTTTTATAAATATTTTTAAACTAATCCCAGTTTCCCTAAGAATCACATTAACTAATCAACTCCCTCAAGCACATAAATTCATAATCATATTAAAACATATCCAACCGTTAAAACCTCCACAACAAAAGAAAATTCCATTTCACTGCCTACTTGATCACGTCGCTGAGAGAAGAGAGGGGGCTGTGTGTGTTAATACACCGCCGCCCCGATACAACGTCGCGTAGCGTCTGACGTCACGCTACACCGGAAATACGTCCGGAGATGAAACGAGCAAGCTAGGCAGAGAGGGAGATGTAATTTCCGGTTTTGCGCGCGAATATTTGAGATGAAAAGACGTTCGAGAGTTTCAAAAGCGAGCTTAGCTCTACCGATGTGTGTGTGTGTGTGTGTCGTTTTACGTCGACTACAGTCAAAGAATAATATCAGAAGTGAAATGTGAATCCTATCTTTGGTACAGGATATAAACTAGGTGGATGTATAGGTATAGAGAGACGGTAGACGATGCGTTTACAGTTGAATAAATGGCGGAAGAGGGTTTGGGGTAGAAAATGGAATGATGAAATATATATTTTGGATTTTGTGACCCTTTTGTCTGGATTTCGTCTTTACTGTTGGAAAAAGTTAGAATTCTGTTTAAATTTCGTCTCGGTATTCTATAGAGCTTCGTCTCACTAATCTATGTAATCTGACGTAACAGCGTAGCGTACCATAATCTAACTGAGGGACAGAGAAAATAATCATTATCATTCTTGATTTTATTCCTTATTTTATTTGATACCATATTTGTCTTTCTTTTCAATACCGTTCTTAACGTTCGTTTTTTTTGTACCTCAGTAGTATAATAATGTTCGACGTCATTTTTGCGCACATTAAGATTCTGTTAACTTTGTTGAATAATAGGGAGGACTTAGGGAGGGGTCGACCAGGGGGGCCCGACCCGGAGGAGTCCATGCACTGGTGGGAAGGCAAGGCCGGAATGGGGACGGACCGGGGGGAGGGAGACTTCGGGCCGGTGGGACCCGATTTCAGGGGATCACCATTTCGAGGGGGGGGGGGGGGGGCATGGGACCAGGGGTGCGATCACATAAAATGATAACATACTTGTCGCAGCGAGAAGGCCGTGAATAACATTGAAATGAGAAAATTGTCGCTGCGACAAGTAAGTTATCATTTTATGTAATCCCATCCCAGGTCGACCCTGAACTGCTCTTAGTTGGGACCAGCCAGTAATGTGGGTTACCCCCATGATGCAATAATATACTAGCTGAGCTAGAGATGCTTATACCATGGGTTACCCCACTACTTCAGTACAAAATAAACAAGATTAAGGAGGTGATACAACTTCGTTCCCTCTTGTATTGTTTGTGGCCTTGGAGGCGAAAACTAGAGGTATGATATTTTTTGTGTTTCGTCAAAAAATCAATAAAAAATATAAAGTATATGAAAAATAATGAAAAGTGTGAACAAGTTGTCTCAAAATGTAATTATTTAATTATTTAAATTAATTATGTTTACCAGTTCACGATATTAATAATAATTGTTTAATAGGTTGTTTTGTGCTTATAAAATCTAGGTCAATAGTTTCAAAAAGTTAAGCCGAAAATAGTAAATTATTAATCATTTTTCTTAGAAGAAAACAGTCGATATTATACAATGTGTCGCATGCAATGTCGTTGTGTCATTTCATTTATATCGTGAATAAGTGATGAGTTGTCGACTTATACCTACTTATTTAGCTGAAAGTAAGCTACGATCCAATATCAGAATAGATATCATTCTAGACGTGTGCGCGTATTGATTGCGTAACATCTTAGTTCGTTCCAAAAGTAGTTGTCATCTCACCCGAACTCGATTCCCGCGCCGACATTGACTGAGGATTTGCCATGGATTCCCTCAGTCAAGAGATATGATGGGAAGGTACGACAGCCTCATTCCTATCGGTCATTCATAACAAGCATAAGTCGCTGTAAGTCTAGTTGCGAACCGTGCGACGTTAATAACACCTCTTCACAATGTTGGAAGAATTGCCTAGGAATAACGCCAAGTTCACCATCTTCAAGCGAACTCAAGAAGTAGTTAATAGAATTGGTAAGTTACGACAAAACAATGTCTTTTTAACTTCCTAAGACTTCCTAAACCCACATTCCTGTGTCTAAGGGGCCATATTTTCATTAGCTTAAGCTTCAATTAGTTTAAGCTCCACTTGGGAAATGTGGTTTATTATACAATTATGTACTTGGCATAGTGTAAATTAACTGCAGTCAATGTAGCCTGAGGTTAATTTAATCTGAAGAAATAGCTCTGGAATTAAGTTGTTATTTTTTTGTTCACACAATATTTTTCTTAGATCTGCTCTGATTTCGGGCGGGGACGCTCCCGAATTTTTTACACTTCATGGTCATTTTGAAGTAAATCTACGCGTTTCTGGTAAAATAACTGCAAAATTGAAATTAATTTTTCTAGGTAATTTTTCATGCGCAAACAAAAAGTTCAGGAACATAATATCTAGGAGAAGGTATTAACATATTATCATGTATTGTATTGTTTTGTATTTTGTTATCATCCCGTGGACAAGTAGGGGAGAGTTACCTAAGACGGGCCAAAATTTCGAATATTATTTTACATTCTGTTTGTATTGAAGTTACAAAAACTCACAATGTATCATAAGAACCGGTACTCCTTTAGCTACGATTTCACGCAAAAAGATTGAAAATATGTTTACAATTAACGGAGTAATTAAGTAATATTCGTGCTTGCCTCCCTTTTCCCATCTTTAGTAAATTTTACCCAAGATGGGAAAATGTTTTAGGTCGATATTAATGACGTTTAGAGTAAATGTTTTAATTTAGTTTTTATTTTTTATTTAAATACACCCCGCGGGGCTCAAACTGGGGGGCTTTGCCCCCAAACCCCCCTCCAGGTGACGAATGCCCCCTCCCCCCCTTCATGATGAAAGTAGTTTCTACGCGCCTGACCCTGACTTGAAATTTGATACATACTATAGATATTTTTAAATATCATTAAATAATCAACCTCACCATTATGACAACCTCACATAACCTCAAAATATGAATTTTCCCATCTTTCGACACTGTACCCAAGACTATATTTTATACTCTTAAAAATAATTGATCACACTAAATTTGCTGTAACTATCATTTGTATCATGACAAATAAGTAGACTATCATATTCAACCATCAGAAAGCAGTAATAATGTCCACACATGTAACTAGAAACGTTTTAATGGCTGATGCGAAAACTTAGCGAGTGATAGCAAAACCTTTTCCCTGCTCTAAAAGTCCGTAGCCTTGAAAAAATGTGTCTCATTCAACTTATATCGATGCGCTGGCTTCTAACGATCATCCAATGTCAATGAGAGTAGATTGTGACAGGAAACATTGAAATGCGCGAAATTTCTTGTCTTAGGTAACCTCCCATCTTAGGTAACTCTCCCCTACATAATACATGTATGGAACGAGATTTGATTGGAGACGTAACAAAACATCAGTCGTCGTTTCCCCAAAAATTATTTTATTTCTTCCGAGCTTGAATATTGGCCAAATAACATGATGGCACAAAATAGTAAATTTTCGAAAATTGCTGAAAGTTCCGCCTATCCCATGTGCCGCCGTACGCGGTCGCGTACATCGCTTACGCCTAAATCCGGCCCTGATGTCTGTGTTCCAGGTATGCGGAGTTACAGCGAAGAAGTCAAGAACAACAAGATCAAGAGACTAATCTACGTCATGAGTCGCTTTGTGGTCGCCCAGCAATGTTTTGAAGCAATGTTCATGCACATTCCGTATTTCTACGTGAACTGGGAGTCGATGTCGATGCAGGAACTGCAGAAGTTAACATTTCTCTTCACCACAGAAGCACTTGTCGCCGTCCATCTTGCAACATTCTACTTGCAACCCCGCAAGTTTCACAATGTGATGATAACGCTGGAGAATATTAACGATAGATTCTCGTCTGAGAAATATCGACATTATTTGATGGTTGAAAATACGTCCAAGAAAACTGATTTACTTGTTCGGTTTACGCCCTTTGCGTACATTGGTCTGACATTAGCTTCGATCGTCGCGTTTTTTGTTGGCATAAACGAAGACAATTTTTTGAATGGGTAAGTTCAATGGAAAACTACAATGTTTAAAATTGACAGATCTGAACTAGAATCTGAACTATAGGGCCGGTCTTTCAATAGTCTGCTAAACTTTAGTAGTTCAGTTTAAACGGAAATTCGAGGATTGTCAATGGTTGTGCCAAGGCATAGTCCTAATTGACTGTTTAAAAGTTACCAAGGCATTGAAAAACTGGCCCTTAGTATCTTTCGTCAGGAAAAGGCTACATGCCGGTACCGGGTTTCCTCTCATCTCTACTCTATTCCATCCTCCTTAGTGGAATTTCATTCCGTTGTGAGCATAGAGTATATCATATCATCACATTATATCATTATCTATCATATCATATCATATCTATGAAATTCCCCGACCAAATATAGACATATATGCTCGCAAATGTTCAAATGGGGTTTATAAATTTGCTTTCTGTTCACATTGATAACGAAATCTTACATAGTGTTAACTCTTTCCAGGATATATTTTCCCTTTGATGTTCAAATATCGCCATTTCGAGAAAGTGCAGTGTTGTTCACAATAGTAATGTGGCTAACTGCATGGGCACTCTTATTCACAGTACATATATTTACAATAACAGTACTCGTGAATTTTACCTGTCAATTCCAAGTACTGTGCGACAAGTTGTTGAATATCCGAGCTGACAGTCTCGAGCACATCATGACCAAGCGTCGCCAGAAGACTGAGAATAGTCGAACACCAGCTGAGCGAGGTGTGATGGAGTTAAGTCAAGGAGGAGCTGACAGTCTCGAGCACATCATGACCAAGCGTCGCCAGAAGACTGAGAATAGTCGAACACCAGCTGAGCGAGGTGTGATGGAGTTGAGTCAAGGAGGAGCTGACAGTCTCGAGCACATCATGGCCAAGCGTCGCCAGAAGACTGAGAATAGTCGAACACCAGCTGAGCGAGGTGTGATGGAGTTAAGTCAAGGAGGAGCTGACAGTCTCGAGCACATCATGACCAAGCGTCGCCAGAAGACTGAGAATAGTCGAACACCAGCTGAGCGAGGTGTGATGGAGTTGAGTCAAGGAGGAGCTGACAGTCTCGAGCACATCATGGCCAAGCGTCGCCAGAAGACTGAGAATAGTCGAACACCAGCTGAGCGAGGTGTGATGGAGTTGAGTCAAGGAGGAGCTGACAGTCTTGAGCACATCATGGCCAAGCGTCGCCAGAAGACTGAGAACAGTCGAACACCAGCTGAGGGAGGTATGATGGAATTAAGTCAAAGAGGAACACATCTTGTCCCAACAGTCTCGTATGAGAGACCAAGGGCATGGAAGGTGATTGGAGCGCATCGGTTTCCAATCAGATACAAAGCTGATGAAGAGAAGCGTGAGCTTGACTTGGAGATGGAGAGACGTCTGAAGGAATGCATCCAGCATCATCAAGCCCTTATTGAGTGAGGTATTTTCGTTGAAACAGTTATTTGTAGTCGAATTGGTATTTTTATGTAAATAATACAAGTTTTGTTTTAGATCATATTATGAAAAAATCTCACTAGTACAACCAATTATTATAAGTGGGCTGGGCTTTGCACTTGTTTCCTTTTCGTTGGGAGTTGGCTACATGGTTTTTGTAAGTACCTATGTTCCAAATCGAAACATGTAGAGTTTTACTATTTGGGATTACATGATGTAAAACACATTTTGCATTTTTTCAGACTCCTTCATTTGACATGATAACTATAATAATGATTTTGGCAATCCTTTTCGGAGCTGTAATATTTCTTGGCTTCTGCTGGATATGCGATCGTCTTACAGATGAGGTAGGTACATCGGGTATTATGTTAACAACTGTTGGGAATGTGTCATTTATTTGGGTTGAAGATTTGGAAGCTTAATCAATGCGGATCATGATGTCAATGGCTAATCAACCTATTGTCCCGTGTTACAGAGTAAAGCAGTGAGGGAGGCTGTCTACAGTTGTGATTGGGTCAAAACATCGGAAAGCTTCAAGCGATCAATGCGGATCATGATGTCGATGGCTAATCAACCTGTTGTCCCGTGTTACAGAGTGAAGCAGTGAGGGAGGCTGTCTACAGTTGTGATTGGGTCAAAACATCGGAAAGCTTCAAGCGATCAATGCGGATCATGATGTCGATGGCTAATCAACCTGTTGTCCCGTGTTACAGAGTGAAGCAGTGAGGGAGGCTGTCTACAGTTGTGATTGGGTCAAAACATCGGAAAGCTTCAAGCGATCAATGCGGATCATGATGTCGATGGCTAATCAACCTGTTGTCCCGTGTTACAGAGTGAAGCAGTGAGGGAGGCTGTCTCCAGATGTGATTGGGTTAAAACATAGGAAAGCTTCAAGCGATCAATGCGGATCATGATGTCGATGGCTAATCAACCTGTTGTCCCGTGTTACAGAGTGAAGCAGTGAGGGAGGCTGTCTACGGTTGTGATTGGGTCAAAACGTCGGACAGCTTCAAGCGATCAATGCGGATCATGATGTCGATGGCTAATCAACCTGTTGTGCCGTGTTACAGAGTGAAGCAGTGAGGGAGGCTGTCTCCAGTTGTGATTGGGTCAAAACATCGGAATGTTTCAAGCGATCAATGCGGATCATGATGTCGATGGCTAATCAACCTGTTGTCTCGTGTTACAGAGTGAAGCAGTGAGGGAGGCTGTCTCCAGTTGTGATTGGGTCAAAACATCGGAATGTTTCAAGCGATCAATGCGGATCATGATGTCGATGGCTAATCAACCTGTTGTCCCGTGTTACAGAGTGAAGCAGTGAGGGAGGCTGTCTACAGTTGTGATTGGTTCGAAGCGTCGGAGAGCTTCAAGCGATCAATGCGGATCATGATGTCGATGGCTAATCATGTTGTCCCGTGTTACAGAGTGAAGCAGTGAGGGAGGCTGTATACGGTTGTGATTGGTTCGAAGCGTCGGACAGCTTCAAGCGATCAATGCGGATCATGATGTCGATGGCTAATCAACCTGTTGTCCCGTGTTACAGAGTGAAGCAGTGAGGGAGGCTGTCTACGGTTGTGATTGGGTCAAAACATCGGAATGTTTCAAGCGATCAATGCGGATCATGATGTCGATGGCAAATCATCCTGTTGTCCCGTGTTACAGAGTGAAGCAGTGAGGGAGGCTGTCTACAGTTGTGATTGGTACGAAGCGTCGGACAGCTTCAAGCGATCAATGCGGATCATGATGTCGATGGCTAATCAACCTGTTGTCCCGTGTTACAGAGTGAAGCAGTGAGGGAGGCTGTCTACGGTTGTGATTGGTACGAAGCGTCGGACAGCTTCAAGCGATCAATGCGGATCATGATGTCGATGGCTAATCAACCTGTTGTCCCGTGTTACAGAGTGAAGCAGTGAGGGAGGCTGTCTACGGTTGTGATTGGGTCAAAACATCGGAATGTTTCAAGCGATCAATGCGGATCATGATGTCGATGGCAAATCATCCTGTTGTCCCGTGTTACAGAGTGAAGCAGTGAGGGAGGCTGTCTCCAGTTGTGATTGGTACAAAGCGTCGGAAAGCTTCTAGCGATCAATGCGGATCATGATGTCGATGGCTAATCATGTTGTCCCGTGTTACAGAGTGAAGCAGTGAGGGAGGCTGTCTACAGTTGTGATTGGGTCAAAACATCGGAATGTTTCAAGAGATCAATGCGGATCATGATGTCGATGGCTAATCAACCTGTTGTGCCGTGTTACAGAGTGAAGCAGTGAGGGAGGCTGTCTACAGTTGTGATTGGGTCAAAACATCGGAATGTTTCAAGCAATAAATGCAGATCATGATGTCGATGGCTAATCAACCTGTTGTCCCGTGTTACAGAGTGAAGCAGTGAGGGAGGCTGTCTACAGTTGTGATTGGGTCAAAACATCGGAATGTTTCAAGCAATAAATGCAGATCATGATGTCGATGGCTAATCAACCTGTTGTCCCGTGTTACAGAGTGAAGCAGTGAGGGAGGCTGTCTACGGTTGTGATTGGGTCAAAACGTCGGACAGCTTCAAGCGATCAATGCGGATCATGATGTCGATGGCTAATCAACCTGTTGTCCCGTGTTACAGAGTGAAGCAGTGAGGGAGGCTGTCTACAGTTGTGATTGGTTCGAAGCGTCGGAAAGCTTCAAGCGATCAATGCAGATCATGATGTCGATGGCTAATCAACCTGTTGTCCCGTGTTACAGAGTGAAGCAGTGAGGGAGGCTGTCTACGGTTGTGATTGGTTCGAAGTATCAGAAAGCTTCAAGCGATCAATGCGGATCATGATGTCGATGGCATATCAACCTGTTGTCCCGTGTTACAGAGTGAAGCAGTGAGGGAGGCTGTCTACAGTTGTGATTGGGTCAAAACATCGGAATGTTTCAAGCGTTCAATGCGGATCATGATGTCGATGGCTAATCAACCTGTTGTCCTGTGTTACAGAGTGAAGCAGTGAGGGAGGCTGTCTCCAGTTGTGATTGGGTCAAAACATCGGAATGTTTCAAGTGTTCAATGCGGATCATGATGTCGATGGCTAATCAACCTGTTGTCCCGTGTTACAGAGTGAAGCAGTGAGGGAGGCTGTCTACGGTTGTGATTGGTTCGAAGCGTCGGACAGCTTCAAGCGATCAATGCGGATCATGATGTCGATGGCTAATCAACCTGTTGTCCCGTGTTACAGAGTGAAGCAGTGAGGGAGGCTGTCTACGGTTGTGATTGGGTCAAAACGTCGGACAGCTTCAAGCGATCAATGCGGATCATGATGTCGATGGCTAATCAACCACTTGTTGTCACGGGAGCAGGTTTTGTTCCATTGTCTTTGGAAACTTTTCGTAATGTAAGTAATACAATTTTTACAATTTTTACATTTTTACAATTTTTACAATTTATAATGAGTAGCTACCTAGGCAGTTTCTCAAATTAATACTTTACTTATCTCTGATATTATTAATATAATAATACTAAAAATATATATTTGTTTAATTAAATGAAAAACCAACTTTATAAGATAGCTATGATGGCATCCTAGTGAAGGAACACCCACGTCTGATGGTTTCAATTGATATTTTGAAAAGGCGTTTCAAACTATACCTAATAAACACTGTTGTGCTACAATCAAACTTTATGCTGATTCCGATTAATGCAAAAAATTACATTGTTGGGAAATGTATTAATTTGTAGCTATGTGCCACGCTAACAAACAAACTTGCAAACAATAAATTTTACCGTTTAGAGGTATTTTCGTTCTAATCAAAATGTATTTATGGTGTTAAATCTAACGATTCAAATCGTACGTTGGTCTAGTGGTATGTAGATTGACCATTGCTCGAGGCATGGTCTCAGATATTCATAATGTTTTGTGTTCTTATTAATATGATAACTATAGGAAAACGCTCAGTGTAACGCGTTGAAGAGCGAGCACGGGTACGTACAAATTCTCGAACCGGAAATGCGTACAGAACGCACAGAAACATACATCCATATTGAATTGAAAAATTATCCACTCGGTCAACATAAATGTATCTGATTTTCATTGAAACGTGAAAATAGCATCTAAGCACTGTGGTTCCTAAAGCAAATCAGATCTATGTGGTAGTGGAAAAACAGTTATTTCGATACTTCATCTCTGACAGCTATTAAAAATGTCAATAGGTGCATATGTTCTTAACTGATAGGGATGAAAATTTGTAAAATAAGAGACATTGTTGGTCTTAATGACCATGCAAAATATAAGTTTGATCAGAATTATCGAAGACCATTTTCATTTTTCAACCTATCAGGAGATATTCATTTAAATTTTAACCAATCATTGGATTTCAAAAAAAATTAGGGTCAGCAAACAGAAAAGGTTGTCTCTACATGTGTGCAAAATTTCAGATCGATCGAAGAAAAACTCTGACTTGTATACCTAAGGTACAGAAAAAATAAATAAATAAAAAAAAAATAAAAAATAAAAACAGAGGTCCGTGCCAAAAGAGCCAAAAGGAGACGCTCGCTTCGCTCGCTCAATCATGCCATTCACAATCCTCCAAAAAATTAAACACTGCTCGTTTCTAGGTTACCCGTGAGAAAAATTAAGTCCCTCAAGATACATGGCAGAATATAGTAAAATCGTGTCATTTTAAGCTATAATGAAAATCTATATTTTGAACGGCTAGATTTGAACATTATTCTGGTAGAAGCTTCACACCCCCCCCCCCCCCCCCCCCATGAGGAAAGTAGTTCCTACGCGCCTGACCTTAACCATGTTTGTTTCCACATTACAGGTGATGAAAACTGCACACGGTGTTTACACATCTTTGACATCCTTGATGCAATAAGCAGTGGAAGTGTTGGGGGCCTCTTCACCTAATGAGAAGCATAGTTTTATATCGCAAAATGTCCTTCGAGTATCTATCCCTTATGAAAATGAACTATCATCATTTCATAGTTTTTTCAACATACTATGAATTTACTCTCAATATCACTATCAGAGAGTTTTTTGAATTTACTCTCAATATCTCATAGTTATTTGTGTTAACTCTCAAGTTAAGTTAGTCAGAGTTATTCTGGTTCACTCTCAATCATTGATAGTATTTGTCATTAACTCTGAACATCTTGTGATAGTTTTTGAATATTGGCTGGTTAACTCTCGCCCTTTGATAGTTTTTCTATTTTACTCTGAACATCATGTGATAGTTTTTGAGTAATGTCTGGTTAACTCTCGACCGTTGATAGTTTTTGAATAATATCTGGTTAACTCTTGGCCATTGATAGTTTTTGTATTTAACTCCGAACATTATGTGATAGTTTTTTAATCAACTCAGTTTAGCTCTCGGGTATTGATAGTTTTTCTATTTTCGCTGAGCATCATGTGAAAAACCCATGGTTAAAATTCCAGTAAGAGCAAGACAGAAACAGCTAGAAATGGATGTTAAACGGTGTCCTCTATCGCAACGTGTCCGTCTTCTATGTGATTGTGCTTGTCTTTACAGAAGGAGTTAAACGGTGTCCTCTATCGCAACGTGTCCGTCTTCTATGTGATTGTGTGTCCGTCTAGTTAACTCATTACTGTGAATTCATTCATGACTGTTTTTTGTAATTAATTCATTTGAGTAAATTTGACCTCCAATAGGTAGTTGGGATAGATACTGGCTTTGTCAGAATATTTTTAAAGTGAATGCCACAGATTAGGATTTCTGAAATACTCTCAAGCCAACTGTGAGTAATTTAATTATTGTACAGAGTAAATGGTCATAGTTAATCACCCAGAGTAAATAGTCATAGTAATTAATCCATAGTAAAAGTCTCAAATAACTCTCACTTATGTTTAAGAGATTTTACAGAGTTAACCCAGAGTAAAATGGTCATAGTTAATCACCCAGAGTAAAATGGTCATAGTTAATCGCCCAGAGTAAAATGGTCATAGTTAATCATCCAGAGTAAATAGTCTTAGTAATTCATCCATAGTAAAAGTCTCAAAAAACTCTCAGTCTTACTGAGAGTTTTTTTTTGATAGTTTTTTGATAGTTATTTTTCATAAGTAATGCCTACACTTTTTCCTTAAAAGTGGAAACACTTGACTGTTCTGTTGCACGCGTGAGTGTTCCGTTCACGCGTGAGTGTTATGGAATTGCGTGAGTGTTATGTAAGTGCGTGAGTGTTCCGGTCAAAAGTCAGATGCCTGTGTAAGTTAAGAAAATCAATGAGAGAAAAATTGTTTCGTAAGTGAGTGTAACTTTTACAGGTTGTTCACATGATGAGTCTGATTGTATAGTAGCACTTTTTCATTTTTGCTTATTGCATCGTTAATTAGGCGCCGGTTATTTAACAAAACCGCGCAAAACTATGAAGTTTGCTATACGATTGGAGTCCAAACCCTTTAACCAATTATTCTCCATGGGAGGGATACCATCCCCCACATCCCCCCTCCCCCCACAACCAATTCGACCACAAAAATGTATTTGAAACTAAATAAATGATTAATTCTTATTCATTCCGTCGGATCAAAACCATTTAAAACGCAACTTCCTTTTCACATGAGCCAATGGGATGGCTTGGTTGTGCGGCCGGTTATTCACATACTTTTGTTCAGTTAATGAAAATCATCGTTTCGTGAGAGAGCGACAAATATTAAGTGTGCCCATATCATTTGACAAAATTTGATTAAGATTGTTTTCTTGTTCACTTATTTTGAATACTGTGTATTCCTATTCCTGTAAACTTTGATATAAATAAAGAGCGCTTTTGAATGATTTCGGATCATAACGCAACTATTAAATATTTATTCCCTCATTTGCTTAGTTACCGTCAACCGGGGTGGCTATGGACGATTTTAGCATAATTTGAAGTCCTGTGAACTCATGGTGGTCAAATTTTTTATTTTGGTTTGGCCAAAAGTGCTGTTGGGGTCTAAGGAAAGCATAGCTAGACTCACACATATTTTTTCCCTCCATAATACACATGTTTTTTTTTTAATTTTTAAGTGTCCAAACTCACCCCGGGGGTGGGGGTGACTTTAGACACACACGTAAAATCAATGAAAAATCATATTAAACCAACAGCAGGTGTGACTTTGAACAGTATTTATGTTTTAAAAAAGATTTTTGATCATATAAGCCATTTTTTGCATGAAAAAAGAACGTTATTAGCCAGTTTATTATAAAATGCTTGAATATGCATTACAATACCAAAAGGGCACTTCAATTACCAAATTATATTATAGGTAGTACTAGACTAGGTAGTAACATATGATATCACAACCTAATGATTAAAAGGCCCTTTGGTAGTGATTTTTGGTAATGCCAAGCTCCCTTTAGCACTGTCCAACTTCACCCCTGAAAAGCACAAAAATCGGAAAAACGTGATAACCACCCACTGAAACTCAATGAAAAAAAAATTATTTAATCAAAACCTCAAAACAACACATCAAATTGTAAACTGATTCAGGTCTGAACATATTTTAAAACATATGCTATTGTGGGACACAGGAAGTTTACAGCCTATGAAAAAAGCACTTTTTATGGACATATATCTAAAAATTATTTTACTATACAAGAATGGTTACAAATTCCCTGAAAAAGTGTTCCCTCCACTCCTCAAAGACCTTGAAGCACCCACGATGTTTTTTAGTTCAAAGTTTAGCCGCTTGGGCACAGGAGAGCTATGTTTATGCGGAAATTTCAAATTGGACAAAGTCACCCCGGCGTCCAAAGTGACCCCGGTTTACGGTACCATGTTACCATCCATGTGGTATAAAGTATACGAGATCGGTCGTGTATAGAAAAGTAATTATAGATATTGTACTGTTTCCTGCAATGAAGCATTTAACTACTTAATTATAATTTTTCATAATAAACTTGATTGTAATGCTAGTTTGGTGACGCAATAACCTGCTGATTATAAAACGCAAATATTGACTATGTTCCATTGTTTCTTTGTTCTTTCATAAGGTAAGTTGTAGGTATTCAATCAAAACTAGAATGAAAAGATATAGTTTATTTAGGATAAAAGCACGTTAATAATAATTATATTTTACACTTTCATAGTTGAGTGAGCATTTAATATTTTTAATTAACTTAGTTTTATGTTACTTTGTGACCTAGTTTATACTGAATACTAAAAATAAATG
Source organism: Leuctra nigra (assembly GCA_934045905.1). NCBI lineage: Eukaryota > Metazoa > Arthropoda > Insecta > Plecoptera > Leuctridae > Leuctra > Leuctra nigra. The sequence goes on from OW203772.1 coordinate 19,153,621, forward strand.
CATTGTCCCCCTCTGCTTCTTAATCTATTCCAGTATTTTCCTTTGAGGTAAGTTGACGTGTCAATTTAAGAAGCTCTCAGAAGTTCTAGATAACTAGTAAATGGATCTAAAAGCACAATAGCTATTAAATCATTCCAAAAGTGTGCAACTAACAATCGAGAAATCTTCTACCTCGGGTACAGAAATTATCTATTTAATTTTTATAGAATATATCACTATGGTAGGTACTCTTATGACATATTTTCTGTGTGTTTTGTTTGTATTTTTTTCTTGTATTTTTACTAGCACTGCCCATGGTCAAACCGTTAAAAAAATCGATCTGAAATTTGCACACACCCTATGTCATAGAGCAGTTTATTCAAAGAAATGTCAGATATTTTATCACTGCTGCTTAACGCATTTCGTTAGATTATCTTCCAATATAGAGCACCAGATTTCCCACTCATATTAATTCGCATGCAGTACGAAGTCTCGCTTATCAACGCGTTACACAGAGCGTTTTAAAAAAAAGTATTTAGAGGGACTATCCATTATCCAGGGCTGCACTGAACATTTGAAATGACTATGTTTTATTCTGAATTCTTGTTTGAATTGTTTTAGCTCCGAGATTTAACAAGTAATAATGAAGTTGAATTTTCTTTTCACACTCTCCATGTTGGTGGTTCTTTTTCTGTTTAACGCAGAATTTGTCCAGGGTGCCAAAGGTATGTTGATATTCATCACTATTTTGATCATTAATGCACTGTTTTAATTGTAATTAGTATTATACGTACTTTTGTTGCATTTCATATTTATATAAAAAATTCCAGTATATTTTTCCAAATCGAGTTTCTATCTACTATAAAATATATGATATTGTGATTAAATGATTAGGCTTCCACCTTTGCAACCCCTAGATTTGGAATTATTACTACATCCCAATTATTTCATTATTTTACACATATGTTTGAACATTTTAAGAACGTAATATAAAGGTGTCTACATTTGTGCGTCTCAGAGGCGAACGTTGAGCTGATATTACAAGGATATTTCTTATACAGGATGTGTCCAAGAAATAAATATGTATGTAATAATATGAAACTTCGTTTTTCAGGTAGGCCTAATCCAAAGCCTCATCCGCCGAAGCCTAGGCTGAAGCCTATAGGCAGGAAGCCCCATCATGGTTGATCATGGAGTCACAACTACTGCCGTACGCTAGATATTATCATCATCCTCAGTTAAGCATGCGAAGTTCACTGTTGTAAACGTACGTGCCAATAAAAAATATAGCTCCGGATATTTTGTGTCGATTTCTTTTACATTTACTGTGTATTTTGATTTACCTAACATTTGTTTGTTTGTTCTTTGAATTTTCTTCTGAATGAAAAACTTATTGAGATAACAGAAAATAAATTACAGTCAGGCATTTGCGAGTGTGAATCTACCGTACGATTTGGCTGGCGTGGAATTAATCCCTACGGAATTAATTCCGGAATTCCTACGGACAATCGAGAATTACTCAATCGAGAATCGACAATCGAGAATCGACAATACGGAATTCCTACGGAATTAATTCTTATTGATTCCGTCTTACATAGGTAAAAAAATATGCTATTTCCGGTGAAATATAATAAATTAATCATAATTTCCCACTGGAAAGAAAACAGAATCTTGGTGCCAAACCCGTACACTATAGTGCCACATTCACGTCGGGTCAAAACCAATTAAAACGCAACTTCCTTTTCACATGAGCCAATATTATTATTGGCTCATGGCATATTATTGGCTCATGGCCGGTTATTCAAAATCAACGTATTGTGAGAGAACGACAAATATTATGTTTGCCCATTATCATTTGAAAAAATGTGATTCAGATTGTTTTTTGTTCACTTATTTATAATACTGTGTTGTGTGTATCCTATATTAAGATATAAAATAACGCTTTTGACGGATCAAAAAGCTACTATTAAATATTTATTCCCTCATTTGCCTATTACCATTCATGTGGGATAAAGTATACGAAACATCAGTCGTGTATTGAAAAATAATTATAGATATTGTACTGTTTCCTGCAATAGAGCATTTAACTAATTTATTTATTATTTTTGACGCAATTACCTACTGAATATGAAACTCTATTAATGACTTTTTCATTGTTTTCCTGTTCTTTCCTACGGTATAGTTGTAGGTTTTCAATCAAAACTGGAATTAAAAGATTTTACCTAGTTTATTTAGGATTAAAGCACGTTAATAATAATTATATTTTACAGTTTCATGTATTAAACAGTTGAGTGAGCATTTAATATTAACAATTAACTTATAGTTTTATGTTACTTTGATGACATAGTTTCTGAATACTAAAAATAAATTTATTGTCCTATTCCAGTATTTTCCTTGGAGGTAAGTTGACGTGTCAATTTAAGAAGCTCTCATAACTCAGAAGTTCTAGATAATTATTTAATGGATGGATATTCGTAGGTATTTATCTAAAAGCACCATATTTGTAATTAGGTAACATACGACTTCTTCTTCCGTTATCAAAAGAATACTTCAGAATTCATTCACGACACGGCACAATACGATTTTCTTTGCAACTTTACAATCTCCATATAAACACTCTGGATGAATAACAGATCCATTGTGTCGTGACTTTCCTACATACTTTTCCATGTATCTTTTGACAACCCATACTATACTCTTAAAATTTCAATGTTATGTTCTTCGCTATCGTTCAATAACTGTCATAAGTCATATAGCAATAATTGATAGAGCTTGGTTAAATCATTCCAAAAGTTTGCAACTAACAATCGAGAAAATCTTCTAACTCTGTGTACAGAAATTATCTATTTAATTTTTGTACTCTTATGACATTTTCTCTGTGTGTTTTGTTTGTATTTTTTTATTGTATTTTTATTTTTTACCAACCGTTAAAAAAATTCGATCTGAAATTGCACACACCCTTATGTCATAAGAGCGGTTTATTCAAAGAAATGTCAGATATTTTATCACTGCTTCTTTGACGCATTCCAATGTAGAGCAGCAGATTTCACACTCATAGGCATTCGCAAGCAATACGAAGGCTCGCTTGTCAAAGCGTTACACAGAGGGGTTTCCTATGAGGTATCCATTATCCAGGGAAGTTATTCTATAACTTTAAAATTCCGGATTCGGCCCGAATACGTTTCGGTGCAATGCTAATCCAAATGGCCGTGAATCGTATTCGGGCCGAATCCGGAATTTTAAAGCTATAGAATAACTATGGGCTCCACTGAACATTTGAAATGACTATGATCATGTTCTGAATTCTTGTTTGTTGTTTTCAGCTCCAAGATTTAAGGAGTAATAATGAAGTTGACTTTTCTTTTCACACTCTCCATGTTGGTGGTTCTTTTTCTGTTCAACGCAGAATATGTCCAGGGCGCAACACACAGTGAGTTGATACTTTCTTTTAAATAACTACTTCACCATTATTTTGATCATTAATGCATTGTTTTAATTGTAATTGGTATAATTATGTATATCTACTTTTGTTCATTTCAGGTTTATATTAAAAATGCCAGTATTTTTTTACAAATCGAGATTCTAAATTATAGAATTATTGTATTCTGGTACATATGTATTTGAAATGTTTAAGAACGTAATATAAAAGTAGGTATCTATATTTGTGAGTGTTAGAGGCAAATGTTGAGACTTTTCTTATAAAGGATCTTAGATATTAAAACTAATTAAGTATGTAATAAATGACACTTTTGTTTTTCAGAGCCTCGAAGGCCTAAGCCGACGAGGTGCCATGGTTCTCACTGCCCTAAGCCTAAGAAGGGTTGATTAGATCATGGAGTCACAACTACTGCCGTACGCTAGATATCATCATCATCCTCAGTTAAGCATGCGAAGTTCACTGTTGTAAACGTACGTGTCAATAAAAAATAGAGCTCTGGATATTTTGTGTCGATTTCTTTTACATTTACTGTGTATTTTGATTTGTAACCTAACATTTGTTTGATTGTTCTTTGAATTTTCTTCTGAATGAAAAAACTTATTGAAATAACAGAAAATAAATAACAGTCAGGCATTTGCGAGTGTGAATCTACCGTACGACTTGGCTGGCGTGGTGTGCCCGCCCTACTAGATCAGTTTATTTTATTATTTTATTTTGTCTTACAGGAATTACGGACAATTAGAAAAACGAATCAAATCTATTACAAAATATTAATGTTGTAGTAACTCTACTCATGTACCATAATATATTTGTTTTAAAAAATTTCGATTTCGATGTAAAAAAATCCTAGAAATGCATGAAAATGCATTAGCTCTGGGTTGTACGTGACATATTTTGTGGCATTTAATCGTGTGTAACTTTATCGTATGATCCTCATGCTAATTCATGATACTTAGCATGTTTTATTAGGATTTGTTTGAAAATACAACTGCGAGTCTAACAACATTGTGAAACCAGACATAGGATATATAATCAGTTTCGTTTCTATTTGACCCATAACCAGTTGAGCTAACCTTAACAAAATAGTTGTAATACATTCAAGATTTACTAGACTTGACTTAAATTCTATCTTAAGGTGATACTAGCGCTCGGCCGTTTTAGAAAATTGAGAGAGAAAAATTGTTTCATAAGTGAGTGTAACTTTTACAGGATGTTCACATGATCAGTCTGATTGTATATTAGTAGCCCTTTTTAATTTTTGCTTATTGCATCGTTAATTAGGCGCCGGTTATTCAACAAAACCGCGCAAAACGATGAAATTTGCGATACGATTGGAGACCAAACCCGTAAACCAATTGATCTCAAATTTTAATCATGATTAGATGAAAGACAAACTTAGGGTTATCCCTTGGCACATTTTTGAAATTTAATTTTATACGGCACCCAGGGAGACAAGAAAATAGCAAATTTTTCACCAAAAATCCACTAATTATTACTAATTAACGAAACAAAAAATTAAAAATGTACCAAGGGATAACCCTAAGTTTGTCTTTTGTATAATAAAAGAAATTATTTGGTCTACCCGTTTCGTCTCCAATCGTATCGCAAAAAGTGTCTACAAAATGCAGCAAAATCGCTCGCGCTTGCAGCACCTTAAGACGGTTGGGTAGTGAGTTTGACCTTGAAGAGTATTTTAATCGATTTTTAGCAATATCTTATACCAATGTAATTGTTAACAAAATAAGGCTATGTACGAGTATTCAGAGCAGTTCAATGAAAATAATTCCATAGCTTGTAATGGTTTATTACATTTACTTTGTCCTACAGATGTTTAGTGCCCAAAAATTAGTAAAATTATGGCACTAAACATCTGTTTAGTCTATGCATCTATGCATCTATGCATAGTTTAGATCTATGCATTTGTAAGGTAAAACAATTGCCATGAATGTGGCAAGCTGTAAAATGACCATTAACAGACGTTTGTACATTAAAACTTAATTACATTTCACAATTTCCTGTTTTATTTAAAGTTTTTATTGCAAGTTAGGCGACGCAGTTGCTGAGAATATAAACAAATGTAATTCAGGTCTGAATTCTCTATCGTTTCTCTGTTCTGATCAAAGGTAAGTTGACTTCAGTTTCAGTCAGAACTAGATTCAATAAAACTCTATTTTGGAGAGGATAAGTTTAAAATTTATATAACACGATACAAAGGAATTACACAGTACAATCTTCATGCTGTACAATAATCTTAAAAAATAAAAAAATGAAAATGTGAAATATTTGATTTAAAAATTTGACGGAACAGGTTGGGTGAGTGGTTAACGCTCTGAACTTGTATTCTGGAGGCCAGGGTTCGATTCCCGTGGTCGTCCTTTCTGACTGGTGTTTTTTCGTCGTTTTATTCGACAGGCAAATGCTGGGAAGGTACCCTACTAATAGGCCACGACCGCCTCCTTCCCACCTTCCATCCTTACCTACTCTTCACCATCATCTCCCAATCATCATCATAATCATTCATCCTTCGCCATTAGCCTCGCTGCAGAACAGTGCGACGAACCCCAGACAAAAAATCTTAAAGAATGTAGTATTTAGTAGGGCTTGTAGTATATTTCAAAACATAAGGATGCATATAAATATAATACATACTGCCACGAAGAACTACTAAAAATTATATTTTTCTTCAAAAATTTAAAACACTGTTTTTCTTTTATTAACGTACTTGTGGCATTTTACTTTTAGGTGCAGTGATATCAACAAGAGCAGTGATAATGACGTTTGTTATTTGTTGTGTGTTCAACATTGTTGTTCCAAAAGAGTCAGTATGTACGAAGAAGCGGGGAGGCGTAAGTCGTAAGTCGAATAACTCTTAACAATACAATCCTGTACCTCAGAGGTAGAATGACGGAAGTCAATTCGATGATTCTTGAGATGAGCTCATAAATCACTATCATCAATCATATTTGTAATGGTGACATGAGTCATTGTGTAAGATAATACTTCAATACAACTGAATTTGTTGACATCAATCAAATAGTAATTGATAGAGCCTGATTACATCATTCCAAGCTGTGCAACGTAAAATCTAGATAATGGATTTCCGGCCTTCTACCTCTAAGGCACAGAACTGAAGTAACGCTTTTTAACAAATGTAGTACTTTAATTGTGTATCTTATCAGTAGAACGCATTGGTTACTTGATAGATATAATTATTATTTGCTTATCTTTTTATTTATATTTATTCACTATGCGTTCCGTACGTATGTATTGCACAACATTTACAGCTCCTGTAACACATAACACAGCTAGTAGTGAGGATAATCCCGGGGAAATGTGTAGAAACTGACGGCTGCGTAAAATTTTCCCCAAAAGTGGGCATTATATCCTAGGCTTATTATTTACTTCACTGTTATGCAACTTTGGGAGGTAGCTTTGATACCCATTTCTGAGAATTCAGAAAATTAAATATTCATGAATATTGCATGAATATTTCATGAAAAATATGAAAAATAAAACTTTCTTGAAGTTTCTGAAGTTTCTTTTAGTTTCTGAAGTTTCTTTTAGTTTCTTCTAAACTTTCTTGAGAAGTTTTCTTTCTATTAAAACAAAATATTTAGAAGAATAAACTTTTAATTTTTATACAGCAAAATTATTCATGCAAAATTTGAAAAATACAACTTCTTAGTAGGTTCTTTAATTTTTTCAAAGCATTTACAGAAAATGTGTATCAAAACTACCTCCTGAAGTGGCAAAACAGTGGATTATATAACGAGCCTAGTAGGATGTCCGCTTTTTGGGTAAATTTGACACAGCCCTCGGTTTCCACAGCGGCCCTCAGGTGCTTGATAAAGTGATTGCTGACTTTGTTTGCAGTTACAAGTCATTATCCTGGACCAAGTGAGCCTGGAAGCACTCCAACGAAACCAGAGAATAAGAGCGACGAAGATGGAGAGAAATACACACGCATTCATGAATCTTAGGCCCTTCAGTACAGATACCAATTTCAAGATGAAGATTTACCTCCTCTGGGAACCGATCTGAGTTACCAGCAACAATCATATTCATTCTTCAGTAAGCTGCTTTCACAGTGTAATCAAATTGTTCGAACAATGGAGAACAAATAAAGATACTATGTATAATATAGAATAGTTGCTTGTGTTTTTATTTCGATTTTAACAGGGTCATTCTGGTACAAGTTTTATCTTTTGGTCGTAACTTTGATCCTGGTCGCAACTTTAATCACAACTTGCGACCGAAAATAAAACGGTCGTATCCTCATTCTTCAACAAGGTAATATCTCGGGATTATCTTCAAGGTCTAATATTGTAACACAGAATGAAACAATTGATGTTTTCGAAACTTTGACAGTAGTAAGCCGTGAAATATTCCAATGAACTTCAAAAAGTATGAATTTTTCTTCACGAATTCTTTGGATTTATTCGAAAATTGGCGGTAAAATTCGAAATTACTGTAAAGAATGTTATTTGTTCTTTAATAAAAGTGATTTTGCAAGAGTACATTAGAATACAATTGACAGAACAACAAAATGGTGATAGCTAACATAAAAAGAGAAACTTTAATATGTATCTAGTTTCAAATGCTTGGTTACATTTTAACAGTTGTTTAAGACTTGATTAGCATGACACCAGCACAATGACAATCCTAGAACCAATCCTGCCTTCTGTTAAACCAAAATCATAGCATTGAAAATAATCCTAAGCAGTAGGCAAATAATACACGTCAAGCAAAGAAATAAAATGTTTTATTTGTTAGGTATGTACTTCATTGAGACACTTAATATAAATAATAAGTTCCTAGGTTACATGGCAATTTTCCAAGGTATTTGATAGTGTTTTGAGCAACTCAGACAATGAAGATAGTGAAACACTGCTGAATATTGCATTCAGATTTGAGAGACAAAAGTTGACATTGGTGCACACAACATCGCTTTTACACGATGTTGTAGAATCATTTTCTTGACACATTAACTCCAACTCTCCATGAACACTAACCGAAATAGAGAACTCATGCTGGACACTAACATTTACATGGATTTAAAAGTCATCATAGTTTACACTTTTAAGAGAAGAGAGACTCAATGCAAACAAACAAGGTTTCTATCCAGTCAAAAAGCTAGGTACCTATCTTGGTGTGTGAGGACAGAAATCACATCTCTTTCACAAGAGAAAAACCGAGAGTAAGAAGGAACATAATATGTTATATGACACATAAGAAATCATAGTTTACGTAGGTAATCAATAATCATGAATGGTCCAAAAGAAGAGTGGGATGTGGGTTCCAACCAACAGTGTTAATCTAGAAAGAACTAATATTAATTTATTGTTGAAATTAAATTGAATTTGTATAGGTAGGTAGGTATTGGTAGGTACCTACCTACCTATAAGAATTTTTGAAATGTATACTACCTGAGTTTTTTTTTTATTAGGTAGGTAGGTACTTTAACAGCTAGGTAAATTTAAAAAAATATTTGCTCAGAGTCTTGTTTCATTCACAAATGAGTTGACTATGAGAAACAGTTTGTTCGGCTACCAGAGCAACACCCCTACTAACAGGATCTCTTGAAACACTTTCTTGGTCCTTGCGATGATTGGCCCAGACTGTGTTGAAGTCGAGGCACATGCTGTGAAGGATGCACACAGCCGTAAAGACCAGCCATTAGGAGAGAAGATGACCAGCAGCCCCGGTGTGGTCCACAGATCTGAACCTCGACTAGATGCAGCGCGCGACATTGTTGCGGAAGGACTTGTTGAAGCGGTCTTCTGCCTCGCTGTGGAGATGCTCGAATGGTGTCATCAGCCGCGATTTCAAAGCCGCTGTCAGCTGTATTGACAGATACATATCACATGATTAGTGATGCAAAACTAGACCAATAGGACAAATGTGTTTGTATGAAAGTATGTGTAAAATGTACAGTTCAACAAAATTATTGCATTAGATTAAAACAGTTTCTTTCAATAAGAATTTTTAAATACCTACTTAACAAAGCCTAGATCTAAGAGGACTAGATATTTTAGAAGTCAGTTTCATGAACTTTGCATCTTGTAAATTAGCTAGGTAGGTAGTTAGCACAGTTTGGTCACAATAGCTGAAAGTCAATGTACAGCCGGGTCTAAGTACAAACAACCCATGTGAAACACATGTTACTTACCGCCACCGATGAGCCATTCGTCAAAGACCGAACGAAGATTCGAACGAAGACCGATGCTGAAAACTTCCGCAGGCTGCTTTCAGTAAATCTTGATTACATCCGGGATAGTTTGCTGCTAGGTACATCGATGACTTTCAACGTCGAGTTGCAAGTTAGCTTCACATTGATGGTGTTTTTGAACTTTCGGTTCATGTCACGGTGATGAAGGTAGCCTACGGCTAATGTATGACGGTGATGATTCGACACATTGCAGGCTACGATAACATTTCAATCGTCACTCACTAGCCACTGAAAACCACCAGTCGCGAAATACATGCCAATAAGAGCTGATTTCTTGTGCTAGTGCATTAAAACTTGCGAGTTTGGAGGTTAAAATGTACAAGTCTTGGCCCGGCTTGGCCAGTACTGTGCACCGGCGAAACTTTGTTCACTCAAATACCTATGTAGGTAGGTACCTACTAGCTGTCATACGCGGAAGTCCTTTAATCTCTTCATCGTCTGGGTCACACACAACACAGAAGGCAATGTTCTGGAAAGGTGGCATTGGTATTCAGTAATCTATTAGGTTAAAACGAAACAATAACAACACGAAAACAACACATACGGACGGAAGGTTAGGTTAGGTCGTAGCTATCGATTTTCTAGTTCGACCCAAGTTTGCGCGGTATATTTAAACATTCGCGGGGAACAATATTATTCTTATTTCGTTGAGTTAAAAACACTTTCTCGCCACACAAGTTGATAAAAGAGGTAAAATGACTGTCCGTGTTTCGCTTCACTTCAAAATGACGCCATTTTTTTCGGTCTTATCTTAGATATGACCACCCGGAAATGGTAATAAAGTTAATCCAAAAATCGGCCATCTTGTTTGGTCGCAAGTGCTTCCAGAATTGGTTTGCGACCGGTCATAACTATTTAATCCGAAAAATTAAGTTAAAACCTTTCGAGAATGACCCTGTAAGAAGTCACACAGTAATAAGCCCATTTGAAAAATAGTCATATCAGGTTAAGAAAAAAATCCTAAAGACGACTTATTTTAAAAAATGCAGTCAAGTCTCTTTACTTTTAAAAATCAGGCTGGAAAAGGAGAGAATATCAAAAAATCTGCCAAGTCAATGAAATTTCAAAATATTTGATCACTCATTACCTTTGAAATAAAAAATATAAACAATAGCGAGAAATACTTAAAACAAGATTTGATGCATCAATTTGAAAATAACAATAATGTAAAACTCATTCCCCAACCAATATGCCATGAAGCATTGCAGGTGGAACTTATTGAACAGAAAGCGTGAAGGAGTCTCTCCTGGGCCTCTCATCAGCTTCATCGGTCAGCACGGGCCCAACTCCTCCGTCCATCTCGTAGCGCCTCCATTCCAGAATGCAGCGCAAGTGTTCGGGTTCCTCGGCAGTCCGCTGAGCATGCATTCGCGGGAGATTACCTGGGTCGGGTTCCACGGATCTCGCTTGATCACGACTTGAGCTGTGGACCAATCACAAGTTGATATGAAAATGAATGTTTTGATATAGGTATACACATACATTTTGACATATATTTCAAATTAAGCATAAAAATGTCAGTTAAAATGTATATTGCTCTTGAAGTTCATTACAGATTTGTAAAAAAAAAACACTAATAATGCTGCTGGTACCAATGACTATGCAAAATTTGGCGGTGATCGGTCAAACGATTCCAGCTTTATGGGCACACAGAGTTGAGTTCTTTCATATTGCCAAGCCAAGTACTACTAACTAACTACAAATCAAGATTCCGATGAAATTAATAGTCCGATTTTGTGGAAATCAAAGTGCCTTCTGCACTGGATAGTAATGAATATTTTGTGAAAAAATTGGCCAGATCTGTTACTTCGCTTAAAATTTAATGCAAAAAACACAGATAAACAAAATAAATAAAACAGAGATTTGAACCATAAGTTTCAAGTGGAGACGCTCGCTCCGCTCGCTTAATCAGAAGAAGCAGAGAGCTAGCTGGAAATGCATTTTACACGGAAATAAGTATCCCCGTCTTCCCGTCTGCACAAGTAGCAAACTTTGGAAAAGAAATGTGAATTTGATCTCTTTTACAAATGGTGGCATATGTGGGATTCCATTGTTCCCAATTTATTTTTTAATTGTTTTTAATTGGGATTCAAAGGATTTTTTAAATACTGGAATAATGTGTCTCAAAATTGTGCCCAACTTATGCCTGTGATCGAAATTGTTTCGGAGGCTTGCCCTCGAACCCAAAAATTAATTATATTCACGTCTTCTCTAGGGACCTCTCACCTACCCAGTATTTCCTAATGGGGGTCGGTGACCCATTTGCCCCCTAATACTGTATCCGGACAATTGTTTTCCTTGTGGCCACCTATCACATTTAATTTCTCAATGCTTCTACCGAGAAGTTTGCCCATACCTGATAAGCTTAAACTATTTCTTACTAAAGTTTGAAGTGAATGTAGTTGCGCAACGAGTATAGAAAAAAATAGTCGTCTGCAAACCGCTGAGTGTACTAATTTTCAGATTGTTAGGAGGAACGGTGTGAACCGAATATCGGTAAATGAGAGTCGAAAGAGTCGAAAGAGTATATTAATTGTATCGACCTACTTTGAGAAATCAGTCATAAAGTAATGGCCTTGATTTGACAGAAACAAATAGGATGGACGGAGAACTAATTTTATCAAGATTATCCTTGAGCTATGGTTAATGGTTTCATGGAATCCGCGGTTCCTGCATTGTGCTTACGGTGAATGTAAAGAGGTCCGCTTGCAACTGATGTTCCGGAATGTACATTAGATCCGTTGCCCCATCACTTTCATGTATACTTCACCCATAAATGCTAACAGTCAAGCATAATACGATGAAGCATCGAAATACAACACGGAACAGAAAGCGACGAGCCCAGGCGAAATTACCTGGTCTAGATCGTGGCCAAACTTCCCCAAACAGTTCTTCCATCGGCTCTTCAAAACATTCCCCAACATTCTCGATGCTGATTATCTTTATATTCTGTGTAGGCGGAATTTCACTCAGCGGTGGTAGCTCAGGATGAAGCGCCGGTAGAGTCACTCGGAAATAGCTGTTTGTAGTTGTTCTTTGCCACACTACACTCTCCAGTGACACTCTCAACGCATTAGCCAATTCCTGTCTGGCGACTGTCATGCTAGTACCTTCATTTACCTCAAGAACCACATCATAGCGCCACATGTAGTCAATTCCATTGGTCGCTGGGTTGTTGTGGAATGGAGTTCGCAAGTCTTTTCGTTTTATAATTTCTATATACATGCAGGGTCCGAATATGTAGGAGCTGTCTACAAGAGTCCAGCTATGTGTTGTTTGGTTGAATGCTCCGTATTCTGCATTCGCCGGTAATTCTCCTGGTTCCATGTCCTCTAATTCTGAGGGTGTGAGCAACTGTAACAAAAGAATTAATCAAGTTACAAATTTGACCTAACGAATACATGGGATGATGTCGGCATACCGAAAGAAAACTTTTAATTGGACCTTTTTCGAAGTTTTGTATCCGAAAAAGCATCAAAACATCATTATTTTTCAAGAGCATAAATTTTGGTTATGTGAATAGTTTTTGAGCAAATTATCTATTTGTCGCAATTTTTATAATTTGTATATAAACTTCATCCTTCACTTAAAGTTTTTTACTGTATTGATGTGGTTATAAAAATAGTTTTAACTTAATTTTGCATTTTGATTATCTGTAATATTAATATTTGAAATTATATTATTACTGCCCCTTCAAAAACCAAAATCACAGGCTCAATTAAAAAAACATCCTAATCCAAGACTATACCTAACACCTTTGCTGTACATACCTCATTTCCTCCAATGTTAATCCAATACACTTCAGAACCAATCTTCTTCAACCTCAACGGATATAAGGCGTCAATACCAAGACAATTGGTCGTTCCTGTAATTAGTTTGTAGCTTCGAGAAATTATGTTTTTTTCAATGCCAATTGAATTTTCCAATGAACTATCAATATCTTCCCACGTAGTATTTTTATAATAATAATAAGTCCCAAACCTGGGATTTACAGGCTTGTACCATTGTACACACTGGTCCTGCTGTGATGTTACAGTAACTACTGATGCCAGAAGCTGCCATAGTAACACCAAACACTGCAAACAAAAGCAAATAGTATGTAGTTGTATATATTAAATACATTGATTAAGGTTCAAGCGTAGTGACAACAAAATGCTAACATTTTCACTTGGAAGGGGTCAGTTTAGCAAAGACTTCTCCCGCATGCAGATAAGTTAAGACACTTCTGTTGGAACTAATCTACGCAGAAAAGTACTGCGAAAATAACTTTGAATATGATTTTACTTCTTTGTACTTAATTATTCTCAAATAATTAAACCTAATACCTAACCTAACCTAATTAGACCTTAAATTGATGGAAATCCGACGAAGCAAAGAACAGAAAACTTTACTCTATTAAAAGGGCACATGCATCACAAACCTGACACAATGTTGTCGGCAAAATCTTTCCAACGAAATGTTGAGATATTAATTATATCCACTAATGAATGTAATATTTAACATAAAGGCACTTGGGTTTTGACAGTTTTCACATGCGTATTAATACACGAGATTTTGTTTTTTAAATCAATAAATCACTGTAAACTTATAAGGACTGAAAATGTTGATAAGCTCCATGCAGTGAATATCCTTCATAATTCGTCTTGGATAACGGAACATGAACGATGTAAGGAGGTGTACTCAAACACATTTTTTTGTCTGGGGCTTAACGTCGCACTGTTCTGCAGCGAGGCTAATGGCGACGGATGAATGATTATGATGATGATTGGGAGATGATGGTGAAGAGTAGGTAAGGATGGAAGGTGAGAAAGAGGCGGTCGTGGCCTATTAGTGACCTTCCCAGCATTTGCCTGTCGGCTGAGGGAATACCACGAAAAAACCCCAGTCAGGAAGGAAGGACGGCCGCGGGAATCGAACCCGGGCCTCCGGAGTACAAGTTCAGAGCGTTACCACTCAGCCATACCTGTTCGTATTGCACTTTGGGGTTGTGGGAGACATGTTCAAACAACGTATATCGTTTTTTGACATGTCAACAAAACGGAATTGTCTGAACTGACCTGTAAGTGAAGACATTCCTTCAATAACATCATCTTGTTGGTGAATTGTTGAAGATCTTAAGCTGTAGTTCTGACGTTGATAATCTTGTACTGTAGAAGTAGGAAGAAACTATTATAAAAAACAGAAGATAATATTTCTGCATGGCACTATTATGAAATTCAACATATCTTTACTGATCTATTAATAAACTATAATCATCTTCCAATAAGTAGAAACACAGACCACTAACTTACGTCTTACTCGCCAATTTCTGTTCCTCTTTGTATTCCAATGGTCAATGACAAATACTAGAATAATGCTCGTTTTCCCGACTACTTATATCTATTATATTCCATAAACAGGCTCAATCAGCTCCTCCCATTTCCTGTTGTTATTTGCTACTGATTACGAAAGATTGATTTCAATCTTATTAATCATAACAATACGTCATTTTTAGGAAATCTGTCAGATTATAAAGAATGCAATCATCGGAGAATGAAAAACAATGCGCAATTGTAAGTCAAATAACTCTTATCAAAGATCTCTTATCAATACTATCCTGTATCTCAGAGGTAGATAGCCCGAAGTCATTTTTAAAGAATCATGAGATGCGCTCATAAATAAATCTGCGTTCATTCAGTCATATTTGTAATGGTGTCATTAGTAATTGCGTAAAGGCTGAACTACACGAGTTTCCTTGAATTCAACCCTCCCAAAGGGGGTTGAATTCAAGACTTGGATCGTCTAAATGAAAACATAGAAGCATTTAACATGCGTCCAAGTCTTGAATTCAAGACATCTCTTCAGCCTTTTCAATTAAAACATGTCCTATTTCCTTCAAGTCTTGAAATACTTCAACAAATTGTTAATTTCACCGCAACTTCAATCAACAATAAACATTAAATCGTCTAAATTCTCCTTCAAGTTTCCTTGAAATCAAGGGTTGAATTCAACCCCTTCAATGAAACTTGAACTCCTACTAATACCTACTAAGAGACTAAGACAGTACCTAATAAATTCTTAAAATTAAAATAGTAAACATTTTTGCATTACGTTTTCGAACTTTTTTTTTAAATGTTTACCTATATCCATGCTAGCTTACTTGTATTTTTAACCTAGGTACTTGAATTTCGACTCTCATGTCTGGATAAGATAACTCGAACATTTAAAAAGTTTGTTTAAAAGAGGAACATCCCCAACGCTCTGTATTGGAAGTATCGGTGCTCACTTATCAACGCGTTACACCCAGAGCGTTTGCTTAGTTCTTGTATGTAATGACTCATAAAACATTTGCTTACCTATTGAAAGGTATTAAGATTTTACCGTTTCCTGCTATAAACTTTTAAGTCCATTTAATTATTTCTCTTCATTGACTTGTTTACCTAGTATACATTTTTGACGCATTATATATATATATATATATATATTATATATATGTCAATATATTATTATATATTATATTATTATATATTATTATTATTATATATATTATTATTATATATTATATAATATATATTATATATATGTCAAACATGGTTTTTTCTGATGACCTCAGATGGGGTGATGATAATTAATACCAACAATATTTCACCATATTTAAACCATATTTCACACATATATATATATATATATATGATATATATATATTTTAAGAGGGCTGAGTAGTGAGCGTGGCCTTGAAGAGTTTTTAATCGATTTTTATCGAAATCTTTTACCAATGTAATTGTTAACAAAATAGGGCTTTGTACGAGTATTCAGAACAGTTCAATGAAAATAATTTCATAGTTTGGAATAAGTTTATTAGTTTTATTTTGTCCAACAGATGTTTAGAACCATAATTTTACTAATTTTCGGGCACTAAACGTCTGTAGGACAAAGTAAATCTAATAAACCATTACAAGCTATGGAATTATTTTCATTGAACTGTTCTGAATACTCGTAGGGTCGTGGAAAAATGTGTCGATCATCCCTACGCTTATACCATCCCGCCATACAACGGAGCGCTGGTATACCACTGTACGATCTCCGTTGTATGGCGGGAGGGTATAAGCGTAGGGATGATCGAGATATTATTCCAAAGCTGTACATAGCCTTATTTTGTTAACAATTACATTGGTAAAAGATATTGATATAAAAAATCAATTAAAAAACTCTTCAAAGGTCAAACTCACTACCCAGCCGTCTTAAGAGTAATCCATAACTATGATAAACAGAAGTGGTGACAGTATAGTGGCATCTACAAAACATTTTTCTCCCTTCCCCTTTAACTAGATCTCAACAAACCACATCCCTCTACCATCAAGTTTCTGGCGCGAACTTTGCCCACCCCTGCCTCGGCAACGCGATCATCACCCCCCCCCCCCCCCCCCCGACCCCCTGAACACCCCACCGACGCCTGTCAAGCGCAATCTCTGTCTGAACAAGATAAGGCGTCCCGACGCTCAAGATGGCTGCCCATGGCTTACACAGGAAATAGCTACCCGTCAAGGCGCCGTACACCCAGGGACAAGATAAGAGCTGCATGGACTCCGCTATGACAATATGTATGACGGATGTTTAGTGAATTTACAATAGGGGATAGAGGTTAAAAATTATCACGTTTTCTAGATTATCAAGAATCTTATATAGGAATTTTATTACAATTGTGAAGTTGGATTGAATAGTTTGTATCATAATTTCTGTAACTCGGAGGTAGAAGGACGGAAGTCCTTTTCAACATATTTTTTTACAAATTAATTTAAATACATTATAAAGCATCCCACATCTGCCACCATTTGTATAATGATGTGTTCATGATCTCGTTTTTATAGATTATCAAGAATCTTGTATGGAAATTTTATTAGAATTATGAAGTTGGATTGAATAGTTTGTATCATAATTTATGTAACTCAGATATAGAAGGGCGGAAGCCCTTTTCAATAATTATTATATTTGTAATGGTGACATGAGTCATTTTGAATACTTCAATGTACTGTATTTGTTGACATTGAGTCAAATGGCAATTCATTCCAAATGTGTGCAACGCAAAATCTAGAGAATGGACTTCCGGCTTTTTACCTCTGCGGTACAGATTTCAATCATCTGTATCGAATTAAGGGGATATAATCTATATAAATGGGATCCACTTTGTAAGGACAAAAACAGCTTTAAAAATGTAGAAACTTCATTTTGAAGTCATGTAGTTCTGAACTCTTTGAGCTTTTTGCTCGTAACTGAGAACTTTTAACGACTAAAGGCTGTTGTTAAATGTATTTTTGACAATTACTCATTATTCAGCATTGAATTTGTATGCAGGTATTAAAATTATCTTCGATACATCAAAATGATCAAGACTGTTCTCTATTAATAATGAAACGTCATTCTAATTGAGCGAGCGAAGCGAGCGTCTCCTTTTGACTCTTTTGACACGGACCTCTGTTTTTTTTTTGTTTTTATTTTTTTTTGTTTTTACTTTTGGCTGCTATCTGGAGCAATAGAAGTCGCACCGTTTCACCTATCGATCTGAAATTTTGCACACATGTAGAGACAACCTTTTCTGTTTGCTGACCCAAATTTTTTTTGAAATCCATTGATTGGTTAAAATTTAAATAAACATCTCCTGATAGGCTGAAAAATGAAAATGGTCTTCGACAAATGTGATCAACCTTATATTTTGCATGGTCATTAAGACCAACATTGTCTCTTATTTTACAAATTTTCAGCCAAATCCTCCCATTGGTTAAAAAAAAATTAAAAAAATATTTCATGTGCTTTTTGAAATTTAAACCAGAACTGTATGACCGATCAACTTAAAAATTTGCATGGTCATTGGGTTCAACATTATCAGTATTTTTGACAATTTTCAGACTAAACTGTGTTTAAATTCAAAAGTTATTGACAGTTTACGGATATTTTGCGTGTTGGCTGTCATATTTCTCTAATTTCACATTTTACGGCATCTTCGAATCTTCAGTTCAAGGTTGTTAGAGCAGAAACTTTCAAACGTATATGAAACTGATGACCGTTTAAAACGAGATCCTGTGATTTTTGAAAATTAACAAGGAATCGTTCAATCCCAAAGGTTTAATCGATCAACTTAAGTTAAAACATTGCGTGGTTATTGGGACCAATATTTTAGGAATTGGGACATTTTCGATAAAAAGAATTTCGGTTCGAGGTGTTGCGCGTATCCGTGCTCGCTCATCAACGCGTTACTCAGAGCGTTTTCCTAGTTAAAATTCGTTTGACCCTTTAAAATTAGACCATTCGAATTTCCAATTTAAACTGTCTGTATTTTTTAATTGTTAACTAAATTGAAGTTAAATGGAAGATTTTGCATGATAAATAATGGAGTAGTTCTTAAATAATTTCAGTTTGATTTTTCTCTGTTTAGTTCGACTACTGAACAGAAACAGTCGTGTTTTGAAAATAAAATAACGTCAATTAAAAATTATATAATAATAATTATAATGTAAGAAAACATTCGCATGATAAATATCTTTTTTATCTTTCGTTTAACAAATTAATTTAAATACATTTTAAAGCATCCCACATCTGCCACCATTTGTATAATTATGTTTTTTTATTTTTATAATTCATGGATTTTTTTAAGAGGGAAATAATTAAACACGGAATCACTTAAATATAGTATTCCAAAATATTAATAATCCATATTCATATTCATAATTCATAATATAATGCAAAATTAGGCGAGTAAAAGTATTTTACGAACATTATAAATTGATACATGATGGAAAGTTATACTTGAGATCTTTCACAGATAACATACCTAACGAAACAAAGGAGATTAAAACACTCTTGGTCATATCTCGATCATGGAATTATCTCTAAACCCTATTGAGATAACAAACTTAGAACCCCACATCACAGTTAAACTCCCTCCAATTGTCTTTTCATTACACCATCTTAAAACTAAATCATCACCTCTCTATTTAACAACTCACAACTCAAGAAGAAAACGGACTTAACTTCACAATACCCTATGAAAATAGCCCCCCAGCATGGGGTCCTAATTCCCCCCAACCCCCTTTATGTCATCCCCTAGGGGGAGGCTATGAAACGTCAAACGGGGTAGAGTTTTGGATCGCTGCAATCAGCAGATAAGAAGTATATACCCCCCTCCAACCCCCCCTCTTTTCACGAGTTAATCGGAGCACTGTGATTGGTCGCTTTGCATGACATTACCCCCACCCTGTTGTTATCCGTTTGAAACGGTATCTCTGGCGATTGCCGCTAGATAGCGTGCGATGGTGGTGTTGGCCATAAGTCACTGGCTGGCGGGGGCTAGATTCAAGCACTGAGTTCGAACGATTTTTACGTCCTGTTGTACCGCGAAAGACGGGATGAGAATCCAGATAAAATGCTCCATTTATTGAGATATTTATTATGAGTTATTGTAGCTTTTAAGGTGGTGCAAGCGTGAGCGATTTAACCGCTTGTTGAAGGTACTTTTTTTTTTGGAATACGATTGGAGAATGGGTTGACGAAATGATTTGAAATTTTAATCGTGATTAGATAAAAGACAACATTATTGTTATCACTTGGTACAATTTTAATTATTTGCTTTCTTAATTAGTAATAATTAGGGATATATAATTATTTTTTAATTCATTATTTACATGCACTTATGAAACAATTTTTCTCTCTCAATTTGCTAAAACGATTGAGCTCTTGCACCACTTTAAGGTGTCAAAAGTTCAATTAAAAACCTAAACCAGTTATGTTAACTTAACTTTAAACTTGACCAATGACTATCATAAATAAAATCTTATGTATTTCGTCACGTTTATTGAAATTTTCTTTGAACAGTTTGTTATTGTGTGATAAATGTTCGATTTCTGTTTCTAAAAGAGAAATCTAAACAGTCAAATTTCAGACATAATTTCAAGATAATTCATCTTTTCAAGATAATTTCAATAAAACATGACGAAATATACCAAAGATTTTACTTATGCAATGAACATAGTAATGGAACTTGAAAAACATTCTTCAATATATTATTTCTCAAGTAATGGATAATTCTGTATTCATACTGTTCTCATTCACTCTCTTACACAGCGATTACTTCTTTTAAAACTATAAGAAAAACAATTTTATTAGCAAGATCCTAGGTTAAAATTGAACATTCGTTTGACCGTTGATCCTCAAATTTGTCATGGTCATGGGAGCAACATTTTAAGAGTTTTTGACGATTTCCTGACAGATTGGTGAAGAACTTCAAGGTATAATTGACATTTTATTCACGATTTATTTTTTTTTTATTCATTTATCAAATTTATTGGAAGAAAATTCATATCACTGACGCATTTGATATGATTATTATAGCAGTTTCCAAGGTCTGTATTCCAGAAAATAAGGAACACGACTGACCTCTGCTGGATTCTTTGGTCCTAGCCATAAGGGGGATAATGGAGGATATCACGGGGATATTTATATAAATAAATGATATTAAATTTGCTTTTTGTTTGTTATGGCTGAAAAAGTAAACTTGTAGCTATATTTTAATTTCAATTGTTTCTCCTTTTTCACTGCCCTATGGAAACACGAACTTCAAAATAAAAAAGTGCATCTAAAAAGTTTCCTGCCAGAAGTTGCTCCATCACGTATCGCTTATTTGTTCGAATAGATAGGGTAAGTAGCGTTATCCTAATAAAAATACCAAATACACATAACGCTGAGAAATATAAATTGATCTTGCGATGGTCGTGGCAAGATCTCTGCTATCAACGCTCTCGGGCTGCTAATCCACCGGACTCCCCTGATTGCCGGCGTATAGATCGCTGCTCGGGCGGGGGGGGGGGGGGGGGGGGGGGGGAGGGGGGGGGAGACAGGACTGATAAGGGTGATTGATCACCCCGGCATATTGTAAGCGCAGAGTATCAGAAGCAGTGACGTCTATAGCTCCTGTCCCTTCCAGTACACATTGTAGAGGAGAAGGGGAACAGAATCTACACAAATAGGTTTCAAGCAGTGACGTCTATAGCTCCAGTCCCTTCCAATTGTAGAGAGAAGGGGAATAGAATCTACACAAATAGGTTCCAAGCAGTGACGTCTATAGCTCCAGTCCCTTCCAGTACACATTGAAGAGGAGAAGGGGAATAGAATCTACACAAATAGGTTCCAAGCAGAAGCAGTGACGTCTATAGCTCAGTTAAAATTTTAATAAATATCTCCTGATAGGTTGAAAAATGAAAAAATGGTCTTCGATAAATCTGATCACACTCATATTGTGCATAATCATAAGACCGACAACTCTTATTTTACAAATTTTCATCCCAATCAGCTATGAACGTATGCACTTATTGACAGTTTTAATAACTGTCAGAATTATAAGGTATCGAAATGACTGTTTTTCTACTGCAACATGAATCTGATTTGCTTTTTTTAAGGTACCAGGACCCTTACCTAATATCGCCATATTTATGTATTTCAGTTGTATTACTTTAGCACAACTTTTGTTTTAAAAGTTTTAGCCGTAAGAATTAACATTGTCGCCATGGCAACTAGCCGATCGTTCTACAGTAACACTGTGCTACTGAAATATTGGCGATATTAGGTAAGGGTCCAGAGTGTTAAGATGCTATTTTCACATTTCAATGAAATTCAGATATTTTATGTTGATTGAGTGGATCATAATTCAATTCAATATGGATGTATATGTTTTCTGTGCATTGTGTACACATTTCCGATTCGAGAATTTGCACGTACCCGTGCTCGCTCATCAACGCGGTACACTGAGCGTTTTCCTAGAATAGTTATACTCTATTACCTCAATCTGAATGAATGAATAAATGAATGAATGAAAGAATGAATGGATGATGATGACGGTGATTATAAACAGAGAAAATGAAACAGTCGTGACCTTTTACTCCGAAACCATCTCAGCATTGCCTCTCGACTGAAGAAAACCACTAAAATCCTCAGTCAGACATCCCCCTCTGGAATCGAACCAGTGAAGCCACCACGCGCCTGGAAAGAGTTAAGCCGAGCATGTAAAGAGCAAGAGGGGGGGGGGGGAGGGGGGGATGCAACCACCCCTAACAGCGCGTAACCCACACGCACCCCTCCTGATGTAACAGCCCCATTGTGATGGACACAAGCCGGTGATTGATAGCATATGACTTCGAGTAATAACATTGTTCAAGTCACTTTCACACGGGGGTTATGTTTTAAGAGTGACACCCCTCTTAACAAGGGTAGTTTGTTAACGCGACTTTAAAAAGTCATTTTTTAAACTATTGTATTGTTAAATATGATATTCTGGAGTTGGAAGTACATAATTGATGTTTAATTTGTTAAATTTTAAAACTTTAATAAAAGCGAACGGGAATCGCTCGTATAAGAGATTTTTTTTAAATTTTGTCTTCATTAACAAAATTTAAAAAAAATCAGATAGTAGTGACCCATTACAGCGTAATAGACTAAATAATGCACCAAACTGGAGTACTTTATGACACCTGGTACGACCTTAAAGTGTTAAATAATGGGAAGGTTATCTTCTAATGGGTCACGACCGCCTCCTTCCCACCGAACATCCTTACCTATATGTTTATAATCATTCATCCTTAACTATTAGCCTAGTCGCAGAACAGTTCCAACGTTAAACACCTATTAAACACAAATTAAAAAGTACAAATGACTTATTAAATTAAAATTTCGAAGTCCTCAGCCATAGATAGCAGATTTTTTCTTTCGAAATCAAAGTTTACATAAAACCTTTAATAACTACGAATATGAATCTGATTATTGTTACATTTTACTCTTTGACCATGACATTGTTCTAGTTATTTTCACACGGAGTTTAAGTTTTGTCCTCCCGCTTCCTCCCCCTCTACAAGGGTAGTTTGTGACTGGACATTAAAACGTGGTTAAGTGCCAGGGTATTGGTGACTTCATTGTGATGCTAAGCTGATTAATAAGGGATAAGCCGATATTTATGTAGCCACTTTTTACTCGCATTTGTATAGAATAATATGAGAAGGGATGATACTGCGAATTGATTTAATATTTTAAATGTAACAATGAATAATATGGGGATACACAATCTTGCAGTTTTAGTGAAGTGTTAAATGTATGAAAATCATTCTGTACCAATTTATGATCGAAAATATAGATTGTTAAGAAATTTTTGCTATTAATTTAGGAATATATTTTATTAATTGTCCCACATGCTTCACACAACTGTACCTATCTAGGTGTATAGCCTATACTGCAAACAAGCATAAGTTTACCTGAATGAGCTCGCTATGATTTATTCCATATTTAATTTAATATAAACCATTTCGCAAATAATGTTTTATTTTTTAAATTTTTTGTCTATATTTTGTTATCATTACTTTTCAGTGCTGAAATTTCAGAATTCGATATTTTTTTAGCTGACTTGGGTTTTTATGTGGTTATATTTTCAGTAGAAATAGTGAGATATCTCCGTTCGCCTTTAAAGTGCTTATATTTGTGTCGGGGTGACACACATTCCACTGTATTCCTTGTAAAAACCTCGCCTGTGCTTTGAATTCAGACACTATGTGTAAATCATTCATTCGTCAACAATAAAATATAGATGCAGAAAAGTGCGCCGTTAAAACCCACTAATATAAAAAATATGCTGAATAGGGAAGTCTCGTAAAATTTTATTCCAGTTAATTTGTAATTATCAACATAAATAATAATGATAAACACACTTATCGTCAGCGAAATTAAAAATTTTCATTAATAAAAATCAAATTCAAATGTCATTAGATATTTTGGCTGGAAAAACGGCAGGCAACGAGAATCAGAATTGTGATGTCATTTCCAAGCCTCCAACAATGTGTTACCATGGTGATTACTTTGTTACCATGGTGATTTCTTTGTTGCCATGACAAGATAGCTAATTATGATGTCACTGTCAATTTTCCTGTTTTGACATTGTAAGAAATATATCAATTTTTGTAAATTAATTCCTTGAAAACTATTCATCTCACAACAAAAATAATACCAAATCTGTGTTCAGCAACATCTCAACTTTCATAAAATAACTATTATTCTGAAATCTAATTTTAAGGAGACTTCCCTATTATGTAATATTATAATAGCGGGTGATAAAATTCACCCTCGCCAAGAAAAAATTTCACACGTATCGATTTAATTTTTCAAAATGTCCCCCCCTTCGAAGGGGTGAGTTTTGAACTAGTATTAAAACATGTTAGTTGACAAAAGGTTGGTGATTTGAAAACTTGGTGTTGAATTTCATGTAACTTTCTGAATTCTATTGCAATGAATGGTGGGTGTACTTGAAATGTATGCTATTGTTGAAACATATTGACTGGGGTCAGATCCATTGTTGGTCAGAAGCCATTTGTTTACATTGTTTCGTATTGTTGTACTGGGTGACTTTACGTGAGAAAACTTACTAATGATGATATTTGAAATGTTAGGCATGAACTAATCTCATCAATGTTTTTAACAAGATTTAAGATCAAGATTAATTTGACAAATTAAAACACTGAACAGGATAACGAAAAGAAACAATAATTAAATAACTAACATAAATTGAAGGAGTGAAAAAACATTGTAAATAATTTTGTAAAAACATGTCACAATTAGTTAAAAGTTTAAGATTGATCTAGGGTTTTGATAAAGGAAGTTTATTAATCTCGTTCTATAAATAATTTGTAATGTCTATCCAAACAAGACTTTTATTTGACCCTGAATTTGACAGAATTGCGTGGGTGGTTTTCTGGACAATAACAAGATAATATATTATTGTGCCAGTTACTTAAACATGTTATGTAGCATGTGATGGCATGTTGATGTAGGCAAGGTATTACAAAATGTTTCATATTCTTATGAATTGTACAAATGAATTCTCAACCCTAAGCATGGGCGCCCGCAGGGGGGGGCAAGGGGGGGCGCTTGCCCCCCCCCCCTGGATGTCAGGAAAACATAAAAATTGTATGGGGTTTAACGCATAGTATCATTTTGTAACCAAAAGAACTAAAAAAATTGATTTCACAGTGTAAAAAATCCAAAAAATGCCCTGCGGGGCAGTTTTGAACATGTCCCCCACCACCCCAAAGTGCAATAATTAAAAAATATTGAATATTTCAACAAAATACACCTCAAAACGTCTCAAAATTGATTTCAAAGGGTCCAAAAACCAAAAAACGCCCTGCGGGGCAGGGTGGAGGGCGCGCCCCCCACACCCCCTTAAACCCGCAAAATATTGTTTTCCTTCACCTGCCCCCACCTGGCAGAAATCCTGCGGGCGCCCATGACCCTAAGGAAGTATCAACTTTAAATAGCTTCCACGTCATTGAATTACATTTGTCTCTGTACCACGATAGAAGTAGGAATGGAATCTACATGAATAGGCTTCTTTCTGTGATATGTATGAGAAGACACATCTGACGTCACAGACCAAAATCTAACTGAGTAAATAAGAAAAAAGTAATCAGTTTATTTCTTGATAGTATCCCTATATTATTTTATACTATTTCTGTCTTTCTAATTTCTTTCACACCTCCTTACGTTTATATTAAGATAAGATTAAACTGAGGAGTGGTAATGACGGTTTGTTAGGTTGGTAGTGATATTGGTCCTGAAAATGACCGTTGGCTTCCGTTTTGTTTTAGTTTAGAAGACTACTGTATTCTTCCTTGGGCAATGACTGATGATCAACGACTTAAACTATTGAATGCGTACTACTTTATTGGTTATCGAGCTAAAAAATTATTTTCAAAGTCCGGTACACGTAAATGGTTTGGCGTTTTCGCTTAAAGGCAATGTAATGAATGACTTAAAGTTGTCAATACGTACCATTCTCCCTTGTTAGAAATAGTATGATGTTGAGCTAAAATAACTGCACTGCGATCGTATAACTTTAATGGACAAACGATCAACATCTCTAATGAGAGTTTATCATTGACTCGACTTTGTAATCGATCGACTATGACGTGTCAATGTTATTCTCCCATAAGAGTTGTCGATCGACTGTGGAGGAAAGTTACACGATCCCGTCCGGGTTAACATGGTAAACGATTAAAAAATCACACAACAGTCTTTGGACCGACTCCGGTCATGTCTTGTCTTGACATGTCACGGTGTGTTTATTAGCCGGTTAGCTGCTTTCTGTGTTGTGATTAAAGTGGTCCCACTGCTCCAGCCATGGTGCTTAGAATTCGCCGTAATTCATACAAATCTCTGATGAAATAATACCTCAAACAACAGCATAAAACAATTATATCTTACCGTGTGCTCCAATTATATGTTTTTAATTGAAGTTCCAATTAAACTATCCCAAAATAATTCATATTTGTAGTGCAATGTTGCCAGATTTATAGTAAATTTCACACATTGTACACATTTTCTTTCTTATTTGGCCCGTGACCCCATATTTTCAAACGGCAGTCTTATTCTAAAAATTATCTTCAATTTGAGACTATTTTCAATAATTTGTCATTCCTCTTGCGGTTTTAGGAGCAATTTAAGACCAATTTTCCGGGACGATTTCATGTCTCCCTGTGTTATCTTATTGGGGAAAAGATGATCTTCAATCAAGAATATCTAATTATTTCATACCGTAAGGGGCAAATATTTTTTGCTAGTTGTATGTAATATGGTTTCATTAATCTTTGCTGTGAATTACAGCAAAGTCTCATTCCTATGCCGTAACCGTGAAACCCCCTTAAGCCCGCGGGTTTGTTGTTTACATCAGCTGTTTCATCTGGGGTTTGGCGGTCGAGGTGGATTTCACTTCAGTTTCTGCTCCAAGTCCGCGATTTGTTCAGCTATAATCAGCACGTAAGTGAGCTTCTAATAAATAACATCCTGAATGAGACAGCAACAATGAGACTCACAACAACACACACTGGCGGGCTAACCACGGATGAGCTGCGTGAGAAGCGTTGCGCAGTGACACGTGATCGTGAAGCTGATTAACTTCCGGACGATTAGCCGATTACACGGGGGGGGGGGGGGGACGGGGGGGGACGTGCCCTTGCAACCGCTTTCGTTTAGCAGTTCAAATGACTTCTGTTGATGTCCATTTGACCGCAAGTTTAATAGTACAGAGAATGTATGAGATAAGGAAATTCTTTCTCGAATTCAGTATCTTAGAGGTTAAAGGGCGGATGCCCATTTCAATGGATCTTCATGTAAGCTCAAAAACCAGTAATTCTGTATGCAGCCAAACAAATTTGTAATAGTCAATGTGTAAGAGAATAGTTCAATATAACTGTATTTGTTGACATCAGTCAAATGGTATAATGATAGAGCTTGGATTAATAATTCCAAATGTAAGCAAGGAAAAAAAATCAAGAAAATGGACTTCCGCCCTTTTACCTCTTATTACAGAGTTATGGTTGAGATCTACAAAAATAACACGATCGAAGACATGAAATTGAAAATACTTTTGACCGCTACATGATTCATCTCTGAAATGTCATATTATCCTCTTACAGAACATTATCAAGCGAGCGTAGCGAGCGTCTCCACTTGAAACTTATGGCTCGAATCTCTGTTTTTGTGTGTATTTGTGCATTTGGCGTCTCCTGCCAAACGAAGTAATGGATCAGGCCAATTTTTTCACGCAACTTAAATTACTATTCTCGTTATGGTCAAAATGATTTTCAGCAAGTTCGCTCCATTGGTTGCATCGGAAACTTGATGTGTAGTTATAGTTAGCTTGGCAATGGGGATGAAGGAAACTCTGTGTATATAACTGCAATAGTTTGACCGATCATCACCAAATTTTGCAAGGTCATGTCTACCAGCATTATAAGTGATTTTTTACAAATCTGTAATGAGCTTCAAGAGTAATAGACATTTTACTGCCATTTGTATACTTAATTTAAAACGGCCTATAGCCACACCACCATTTGACCTATCAAATGGTCTTCGATTAATCTGATCAATCAAACTCATATTTTGCATGGTCGTTCAGACCAACATTGTCTCTTATTTTACGAATTTTCAGCCCTACCAGTCAAGAACATAGATGCAACTTATTGACAGTTTCAATAACTGTCAGAAATGACATTTCAAAACAGAAATTCCACTGCATTCTGGGTTGCTCTATGTAGCAAAGCAAAGTTTAGAGATGGCTTTTCTCAATATCAATGTAAGACAGATTCTTTTCTTAGTGAATCAACTTGCAATACATAATGTAGTCAAAATGTAATGTAGGTATTTCATATACATAGGTATAGGTAAACCTTATCTAAAATATTTTATTTTACGATATGGATTGTGTTTCACAGTTATGAAAACAACGTTTTGACTAAATAGCATAATATTTTACACATTTCCAGCCCAATCGGTCAAGAATTTACAGACTTATTTCTGTTTTAAGTGTTTGAATATCTGCCCAAAGAGATTGATGGAAAAATATCAGTACAATAATCTGTTTTTTAATTGATCCAGAGTGTTTATGAAAAGTTGCAAGGAAAATTGGTAATAAATAATGTATAGTTAGTTATCTTTGATTGAATGGGTCGTGTTTGATTGACGATGTCGTGCGTGTCGGTGCTCGCTCATCAACGCGTTACACCGAGCGTTTTCCTAGTCTAGTTGTATGGTAAAACTATAAGTAGGTACACTCA
The DNA here is from genome assembly GCA_934045905.1 of Leuctra nigra. Lineage (NCBI taxonomy): Eukaryota > Metazoa > Arthropoda > Insecta > Plecoptera > Leuctridae > Leuctra > Leuctra nigra. The sequence continues at coordinate 19,182,884 of OW203772.1, forward strand.
ACACATCATTGGGTGTATGTACACTCGACAATTCATAAAACGGTATTTGAACGAAACAGATTGGCTGCTGGAAATCAGAGCTCACCTACTAGAGGTAGATGACGAGTTAGTATAGACTTCATCAGATGATGCCATCACATTTTTTTCAGACAATCCATTTCTTTCAAATACCGTTTTATGAATTGTCGAGTGTACCTCTTTAAAAAAAATATTTTAATTTCTCCACCACACTTCCTCATATTTACAAGTCCTTACCATCACAACACATTCATCATCAACACCCATAAATACTAATCCCTCCCCCTCCCCCTGCTGCATGCATATGCAATAGAGTGTCGGGGGGGGGGGGGGGGGGGGGGGGTCACGTGGCTGCCCCGTGCGCCCTCCATGCGCCGCACACAGATAGCGGCTTAAGTGAGAACCAACGCAGTGCGCCGTTAACGCACACGTGCCACCATTGTAGTGGACCACGTTTAATGCGCTTAAAACGTCGAAATGGGGGGCCAGTCATCTGAGAGCCCTTTTGACCAGGAGCGCCCGATTTGTTATGTATATCTTAGATAAGCTGATTAAATAGTGGGTGGAATAAATATATTTTGTTGGATATTTGGATAATGTTTTTTTAAAGTGGGATTTGATGTGGGAATGGGATTACCAGTTAGTTCAAAATACATTTTTTAGTTTGAAAAAAGTGAAATGATATTTTGATTTATGAAAAGAGGCCGAAAGTCAATTTCAATGATTCTGAGCATGACCCAGTAATTTTGTCTTCATTCAATCATATTTAAAATGGTGACATGAGTCATTGTGTAAGAGAATACTTCAATATAACTGTATTTGTTGACATCAGTTAAATGGCAATTGAAATAGCTTGATTACATCATTCCAAAAGTGTGCAAAATCAAAATATAGACTTCCAACCTTTAAACCTCTGAGGTACAGTTATATTGTTGTTGCTAAAAGGTGGCCAAGGCAATCGCAATCCAATATGTCTTTACAATTGTTTAAATTTTTGCTGGTTTTTAAAGTCGCACTGTTCTGCCCCTTGGCTGATGGTGAAAGATGAATGGTGATGATTGGAAGACGATGATGATGTTTTTTTACTTCATTATTCTGTATTATTATTATTTTTATTCTGTTTGTACAGCACATGCAAATTGCAAAAAACACACAATAACAAAAAGCAATATCAATGATTTTATTACCTCACAAATTGAAAGGTTTCTAATATGACTTTCTTAAATTAAAACGTTCAAAAGAAAACAAATAAATCAGAAGTCGTTCCTCTAGCTCCTCATCAATTAATTGAACTCAATAGCAGCGTCTGCCGATTTATAAAATGATTATTGATGAATATTTATGATTTATATGATTTTTGAATATGATGAATCACAGTAGAGATGCAACGATGCGAATTAAAACTTTCGGTGTCTTCAATTTAAATAATTTCAAATATAATTGATACATCTACGGAGAATGGCTGATTATTAGTCAGTCGATTGATGCGCATATTACCTACAACAAGTATGTTTTGTAATTTTGAAGTAAGCAAAGAAAAAAGTGCATCTTGGATCTGGAAGCTTTATAAACAGAAGGCTACGAATAATTGGAAGAACATCTGGGAACTTTCAGAGTAATATAAAGAACATTTCTAATTTCAATATCAGGATAGGTATATTTTTTATAGAAAACATGTAATATCACTATTAGATAATAATATTATTTGCAACAATCTGTCTAACAAGAATAAGTGCCTGATTGATTCTAAATTCTTTGTCACTCAGAGTTGACATAAAGCCTAGATTATAAAATGTGATATATTTATGGAGCGACATGTATCAATCGCAACTACATTACTATTAAAAGCTCAGCGACAAAGAACAGTTTTGGCAGTGAATTAGTCATCACGATCTATTTCATCGGCAGTGAAGAACCCGTCATTGTTGAGATCAAGTTCTTGAAGTTCAACATCGCGTCTGGTGCGATTTCCTTCAAGTCCCAAGTACGCATGCGCTTCCTCGTAACTGAGTCGTCCATCTTGATCCTTGTCCGCCATCTTGATGATGTCCGTGGCCTTGACACTGGCAACCTCCGAGGTACCAACTTCCCGCTTCCCTATTATAGTATTACCCCGGACGCAGTGATTGCCAGTGCAGTAACATGTTCCCGGTCCACTGCGACAGCCATCGTCACAGTTACAGCCGAAGACGTTGCAAGGGCCGTAGCCGCAGTAGGGGGTGGGGGCGGTGCAGTCTTCACACAAGTCCCATGTCAAGTGGGTGGTTGAGTCGTAGCCGATTGCAACTTTGAACACATGACCTACGCAGGCCTTGGAGTAGAAAAGATAACTGCCACAGCACTCGCCAGCAACTGCAAAGACAAACCGAAATGTGACTTTAAGAGTCGACGATACTTGATGAAATCCATGTTTTATGAAGCACAAAAAGGCGGCCCCTACTTTTTTCTAAACGGCTTTACTGATTGTCTTCAAATTTTCACAGGTTATAGATAAAGAGTAAATCTGTGTCTCTATTGACCCCAAAGTTAAATTTTTTGTTTAGTTTTTTCAGGGCAGAGGTGCCAAAATGACTCAAATATTGCCCATGTTAGCACTTCCTCAAAACGAGAAAAAAACATTTTTTATAATTTTTTTCGATCACTAGAGACACAGATTTACTCTTTTTCTCTATGCTGTTAAATTTTGAAAATAATCGGTCAAGCCGTTAAGAAAAAAGTAGGGGCCGCCTTTTTATGGTTTTTTGGGGTTTTCAATATTTGAATTAAAATAACTTACTTCACAGCAGTATATGCAACATGCAACACACGATTAAATGTCACAAATGTCACGTACAACCCAGTGCTAACGCATTTTTATGCATTTCTAGTTTTTTTTTTTACATCGGAATCGAAATTTTCTGCGAATCCTGTCGACTCTTAAATAGAGGACCACATTTATGAAATTATTTAAGGTGCAACATTTTGATTCTTTCATCCGGAAGCTTCCTTTCTTTACGTTATGCAGGTGACACATTTCTCTGATCAAGTAGAAGTGTTGGACTTGGAGTGTAAAGGTTTATCAAAATCCTCTGGTGGGTTCAAAATTGAAATTAAAATATCATGATCAAGTTCAAATAGGTCAAAATTACTTTCGATTTTACGATGAGCGTCAAAAGAAGCCAGTCAGGGGTCCCCATTAGCTTGCATTGATAAGCAAACCCGCAAAAACAGATGCCAGTTGTTTTGACTACCCTACTTCATTTTAGATCAACTATATGGTCAGTGAGCGAGATCATGTCAAATAATAACATTATATAACAGCCGATTGATCTTATTTCTTTAGGTTAGGCAACACAACAGCCCTCTATGCAATGCGGGTTGCTTCGGGTCTGGACTGCGAAGTAATGAATGTGGCTGTACAAAGTCATGCACTGAACTTTGCTGTGTTGTGGAATCATGGAAACTGAACTCACCGCTCTCCATGTGCCAAGCTGCAAGACCCAGGAACATCATCACGTGTATAGCAGCCATTGTGACGTCACTCTTAAAGGTGCAGACAGAAAGTAGAATATCTTACGACCAGTGTACTGTATAAACCCATGATTATATTATTTGATATACTGGCTGGCAAATAAAAATGGTTTGAGACGTCACTCCGACAGAACTATAAAAGATAAATAGCTGAAACTTTCACACATTAGGTAGTGAAAAATACGAACATTTAAGGTAGAGCAATCGATCGATATATACAAAAATATTTTTTCTTGAAATTACAAGTTCAAAAAACGTTTTCCTACATTTCAACTATATTTAAGAATAACAGATTTATTTAATGTCCTGTAGTTTGCAACTCCAGTCCAACAATGAGTTTTCAGTTTTATGTCATTTGAGAATGAACAAATCTTTAACATGGGAGGAATAGGAAAATAATTTCGAATTTGGTTTATAACTTTTAAAATAGCTCACGTTGGTATTGTTTTCAATTTGTTTTCTGATAGTATGTTAATATGGCTACCATAATAAAAAATGTCGTTCAAATCTATCGACGAAAAAAAATAGATCTTCAATATAGCCTAAAAATGACACGATTTTCTTTTTCCGCCATAAGATAACATGGTGGAGACAAATCAATTTATCTCAGAAACTGGACACGCGAACTGTTTAATTTTTCAGGGAATGAGTTTTTCATGATTATCAATAAGTCCCCAAAATTTCAAGTAAATTGGAAACATTGAGGTTATGGTGGTTATACCTTAATATGTGAAATTTTTAGAAATGTTTAATTATGGGGGAAAAAAATAGAAATTTGAATTGAGACGTTGAAAAACTGTTTATACTAGCGTTATAAAACTTGAGCATAACTTTAATAGCACTGCAAACATAAATAAAGATTCGTGGTCCTTAATTTTGGTGTCAAAGATTAAGTAATCTATATTACAATGGAAACATCGTTTGCGCAAAGTCCACAAAAAAAAATGGTGGACCGTACAACATAAATTCACCAAATTCCCACGAAGTAACTCCAAATCTATTCTTCACACGTCATGTCAATTTATCAGGTTTATTCTATTTTTTCAACTGTATCTTCAATCATTTCTAACTTTTTTCCTATTCCACAATTTTTTTTGAAACTTGCACATTGAATTTAATTATGTTTTAAATTGGGTAAACATTTCAAAAACTTAGTTTTAATAATTTCGATAGTGACCTCTCAATCAAGGGGATTTAGTTTGCGCCACCCGGTAGAAATAGTATACACAAACTATCATGTCTAAGCTTTGAATATTAAATCCTCTAGAAGCAAGCATCGAGTGCATCACTTCATGCTTTGAGTGGGTTAAGGAGGGATGCCCAAGTAGATTTTCCGAAAATATTTTTTGTTGAAATGTACGACTTATATTAATTTTTTCAACATTTCAACTATATTTTTATGTAAAAGTTTCATCAAATGTCTTGTAACTTGCAACTCTCGAATTATATTGAGTTTTCAATATGATGTCTTCGGAAGATTAAGAAATTTTAACACGGGAGGCATAGGAAAATTATTTAGAATTTGGCACCTAACTTTTAAAAACGTACGGCTAGGTGTATATATAAAAATCTTTATAAATACCTCTATGTCTAATACACATAATATTAGTTTTTGGAAAAAATATATCGGTGGAAAATAGTTTAAATTTAATATTTAATAGGGAAATTACCGTGTTTTTTCGACTTACCATGTTAAAGATAGGGCTAACTCAAATTTATAAAGTGATATATCTTGGAAATTAGTTCGGCTACCCTACTTTTTCTTGCATTTATATGGTGCACAAGGAAATGATCTATTAAATAAGCATATTAATTCAAATATCTATCGGAGACCTCTACTTTAAATGATTCTAAAACTGTGCGCAACGCAAAATCAAGAAAAGAGCCAAAGGGCCAATTCTCTCTGAGGAGCGGAATATAGTTTCGGATTAACTTACCACTGGATCTGGTCTTGTATCTCGGATGTCTTCTGATGATTTGTTTGATTATTAGATTTTATCTCGGATTTATATACAATTACACTACAACGCCCTCCAATAGTCGTAGTTACAAGAAGCTTAGGTCAAATAGCATTTCGTTATTGCATCTTGCATTTCGCCTTAGACCATACAGTCATCGCGAGGTCATACTCTTTGGTCATACTTCTAGGAAAACGCTCTGTGTAACACCTTGATAAGCGAGTCTTTTTGAATATGTTGTGTGAAAGTTGCTGCGCTATCATAGACTATAAGCAGCTTTATTGAGCGAGCGTAGAGAGCGTCACCACGGTACTCTTATGGCACTTTCTCTGTGTGTTTTTTTTTTTATTTTTTTGTTTTTTTTGTGTTCACAGCCCAGGTCAAACGGCACAACCAATCGATCTGAAATTTTGCACATATGCTAACGTAATCTATGCGGTCCCTGGGATCGTTTTTAAATGGGCTCATGTGATTGGTTCAAATTTTAAAAAAATTATCTTTCGATTGGTTGTTGCGATCAATTAAAAATTTTGACAAGTCATTACGACCAACATTGTACCCAATCATTCAAAGTTTCAGCCAAATCCTTCCATTGGTTAAAATTTTAAAAAATCTTTCATATGATTTTTGAAATTTAAACTAGAACCGTATGACCGATCAACTTAAAACTTTGCATGGTCATTGGGACCAACATTATCTGTATTTTTGACAATTTTCAGACTTATCTGTGTTTAAATCCATAGTTATTGACATTTTACGGACATTTTGCGTGTTTGCTGTAAAATTACTCGAAAATGTTGATCACGGCTACATCGACTCTTTATAGTTCCAAGGTAGTTAGAGCAACTTTCAAGCGTATGAAACTGATATGACCGTTCAACAGATCGTCTAATCATAGAGGTCTTATATTGTGTAAGTACACACACTTTTATTAGTTCTTTCTCGGGGTCCTATTCTATAACGTTAGAATTCCCGATTCTGCGGGATATGAGTGGTCCCAGGTATATTTTTTTAAATAGATCCTATGATTTTTGAATATTAACAAGAAACATTTTAATCATAATGGTTCAAATTATTACAACCAACTATTGGAAACCTGGATTTCAATTTAAAAGCCACACATATCGTCTAATTACTAGCCAGAGTAATTTTATGTTCGATGAGTCATGGAGGTCTTTGTTGACTCCTGACATCAATAAACTGCTTCGTAATTAATTAATCTGTGATATTATGTGTACCTGTCACCTGACTCATTTACCTTTAGTTATTAGGACGTAATGTACTTTTAGTTTTTGACAGAGGTGAGTCATGTGTAGCGGTTTTTTGATGAAAGGGGGGAAAGCTGGCGAATGTCGTCAGTTGACTGATGAAGATGATAGAATAATCATCGAAATATTGTTTTAATGTGTGGCTTTTAAATTGAAAGCAGGTTTCCAATAGTTGGTTGTAATAATTAGTATACTAACTGGTATATAATCTCTTCTTGTTTTTAATAACATAAAGGTTCAATCGATCAACTTAAGCCTATGCATGGTTATTGGGACTAATACTACAGGAATATTTGGAGATTTTCATACCAGTCTGTGACTATAAATTAAAGAATTATTGGCTTTTTGAGCGAGCGTAGCGAGCGTCACCACGGTACTCTTACGGCACTTTCTCTGTGTGTTTTTTTTTTTTTTTTGTGTTCACTGCCCAGGTCAAACCGCACAACCAATCGATCTGAAATTTTGCACACGTACTAACGTAATCTATGCGGTCTCTGGGATCGTTTTTGAAAGGGATCCTGTGATTGGTTCAAATTTAAAAAAATATATCTTTCGATTGGTTGGCCCGTTCAATTTGAAATTTTGATAAGTCATTATGACCAACATTTTGCCCAATCAAACAAAATTTCATTCAAATCCTCCCATTGGTTAAAATTAAAAAAAATATTTTATGTGTTTTTTTAAATTTAAACTAGAACCGTATGACCGATCAACTTAAAACTTTGCATGGTCATTGGGAGCAACATTATCTGTATTTTAGACTACTTTCAGACTATTCTGTGTTTAAATCCAAAAGTAATTGACATTTTACGGACATTTTGCGTGTTAGCTGTCAAATTTCTTGAAAATGTTGATCACGGCTACTTTGACTCTTCAGTTCTAATCCAAGGTAGTTGAGCAAAAACTTTTAAACGCATATGAAACTAATAATGACCGTTCAACAGATCGATCTGATATTGTGTACACACACTAATATCGTATGAGTGGTCCCAGGTATATTTTTTGAAAGAGATTCTGTGATTTTTGAATATTTACTGGGAACGTAGTTCAATTATAAAAGTTCAATCGATCAATTGGGACTAATATTTGAGTGATATTTGGAGATTTTTAAACAAGTCTGTGAAAAATTCAAGAATTATTGGCTTTTAATGATATTTTTGATAGACGCAGAATTTCGGTTCGAGGTGTTGCGCGTATCTGTGCTCGCTCATCAACGCGTTTCACAGAGCGTTTTCCTAGTAATGACATTTTCAATAGACAGAATTTCGGTTCGATGTGTTGCGCATATCCGTGCTCGCTCATCAACGCGTTACACAGAGCGTTTTCCTAGTAAACAAATTAATTGAGCGAGCGTAGCGAGCGTCACCACGGTACTCTTATGGCACTTTCTCTGTGTGTGTGTGTGTGTTTTATTTATTATTATTTTTTTTTTTTTGTGTTCACAGCCCGGGTCAAACGGCATAACCAATCGGTCTGAAATTTTGCACATATACTAACGTAATTTATGCGGTCCCTGGGATCGTTTTTGAACGGGATCATGTGATTGGTTCAAATTTAAAAAAAAATTATCTTTTGATTGGTTGTTCCGATCAATTTGAAATTTTGACAAGTTATTACGACCAACATTGTACCCAATCTTACAAAGTTTCAGCCAAATCCTCCCATTGGTTAAAATTTTAAAAAATCTTTCATAGATTTTCAGGCGCGTAGGACTTTATTTTGACAGGGGGGGTCAAAATTATAGGGGATCGATGGATGTCAGGAAAAGGTAGGACTCACCCCCCAGTTAAGGGGGTAGGGCCTTTTTTGAATTTTTGATACAAAATAATCGAATTTTAAGCTATTCTTCTCAAAGAAATGTAAAATGTGTGTCCTGCAATATTCTTGGGGCTATAAAAGACAAAATAAAATGTTGTTATTTGACAAAATCCTTAATGGCCCCGCAGAGAAATACTTGATTTCTAGTGAAAGAGAATCGATTATGAATTGATTTTGGAATCGACCTTTGAAAAAGGTTGCAAGAGCAACAGCAATAAGCAATCAATAAGAAAAATCTGTATGTGTTTTGGAATCTATTAGTTTAACGTGTAATTATTTAATTTGATTCATGAGGATGATCATGTTGGACAAATAAGTAAATGATTTGTCTCATTGGATAATACCTCTGTTCAATTAGTTTTGCAAAACTTGAGAAAATTTTGAGAATTCAACCTCATAATGGAACAAATCTGTGCATTCTGTGCAACACTTAATCAACATTTGTGAATATCTGGATGTGTTCAGGATCTCTGGCAGGGGGGGTCAGGCTCCAGACAGGGGGGGTCCGTTCCCCCTTTCCCCCCCTATTCCTACGCGCCTGTAGATTTTTGAAATTTAAACTAGAACCGTATGACCGATCAACTTAAAACTTTGCATGGCCATTGGGACCAACATAATCTGTATTTTTGACAATTTTCAGACTTATCTGTGTTTAAATCCAAAAGTTATTGACATTTTACGGACATTTTGCGTGTTTGCTGTCAAATTACTCAAAAATGTTGATCACGGCTACTTCGACTCTTTATAGTTCCAAGGTAGTTAGAGCAACTTTCAAGCGTATGAAACTGATATGACCGTTCAACAGATCGTCTAATATTGTGTAAGTACACACACTTTTATTAGTACTTTCTCGGTGTCCTATTCTATAACGTTAGAATTCCCGATTCTGCGGGATATGAGTGGTCCCAGGTATATTTTTTTAAATAGATCCTATGATTTTTGAATATTAACAAGGAACATTTTATTCATAAAGGTTCAATCGATCAACTTAAACCTTTGCATGGTTATTGGGACTAATACTTCAGGAATATTTGGAGATTTTTATGCCTACAAGTCTGACGAATTTCCAGAATTATTGGCTTTTAATTATATTTTCGATGACATAATTTCGGTTCGAGGTGTTACGCGTGTCCGTACTCGCTCATCAACGCGTTACACAGAGCGTTTTCCTAGTTATTTAAATTGTGGGATGAAGTTGCTGTACTTTATGCTCGATTATTTTGCTTTATTTCTTGATTGTACTGAACCATATTGTGAAACTAAAGAGTGGCATTTTTGCGCCCCAATGCCCTGTTACCTATACTTTTATATTAATTCTATATTACAAGATTTATATATAACTATATTAACGTTCCCTAAATACTAACAAAATTTGCCTGTTTCTTAAATTTAACATAATTTTAGATATAAAATGCTCCATCATCCCTCTGACTTCTGACCGTTTAGATGCCGATTCTTCTCTATTGGCGATTGATCTCATGATCTCTCGATGCAAATAGGAAATTGAAGGGTCATGGAGGTCAATAGTGCAGTTATGCAAGAGCAGATATTACTGAGTATTCTCTAGTAAAGCTGTTTTCTATTTTGTCTGACATTGAACTCATAGAAGAATGGATTTTTCTTTGATCATCAGATTTATCGTAAGACTAAGAATAAGTATGTTTTATCGTTATATTGTTATATTGTTTTTTTTGCCAAAATGTGGCCACGTTAATCGCAATCAAACAATACATTTTTTTTTAAATGATCACGAAGCCATTTTTGCAGCAGGCCATGGCAACGGAAGAATGAAATAACAATACCTATCATACCTACCTATCTATATATACTTGAGTCAAAGCAATTTATAGGAGAAGACGCGTTCAAAATCGCTCCTGACTTTTAGCCAGAATAATCGGGTTTTTTCTGTGCTATATTCACAAGTTTTACATTAATCTGTACCGTTCATAATCTCCGTTTTTGTGTGTAAAAGTAGTGCCTTAATGTGATCAAAACAACGTGTTTTTATATAAATTTGTTTCAATATATTCAAATCTTCTATCGTGTGCCGTTACAGGACGCTATTTTTTTGTTGTGTGTTTGTGTCGAATTCGAAGAACTGCATCTGTTTAGTGTCCCCCGTCACACCCCCTGTCCAGCTAGGTCTCTGTTAATGAGCCGTGACCGTTGTTCTGGTGAACGAAGCTCGCAACCTGCTAAGATGTTCGCCGCCTCTCAGCCCGAGTCCTCATGCCCATCTGTCACCTGTCAACATTGCGGGCTCGGGTTCAAGCCGCGAGGAATCAGGATTCACATCGCGAGGGTGCATCCAGAACATCGCCTGCCCAGCTTCATCCCCTCAACAACAGAGACAATAGCAACATCCACCCCTTCAACAGCAACGGCAACAACACAGACAATTCCTGATTTAGAAACTCCAAGCCTATTAGAACAACAAATGAGAATTGAAATTGAACAATTAAAGCAGAAGACTCTGGCAATGCACAACTACATAAACCTAGCAAATAATTATATAAACTCGCAACACACAAAAATAAATCGTCAAGAAGAGATAATCTCACAACAATCACTAGACATTAACTTATTATTCAATCGTCATGCAGTTCACGTGCTTGATCTCTTACAACTGCATCACATTCCAGCATTTTCCATCATATCTCAACAGCAACCGCAAAGTGATAATGATAATGAGATCAAAACTTTTGATCTCATTATGCCATTCAAAACAGCCGGCCAGAATCACGAACCAAACATCATTGACATTATCACCCTCGAGGACTCTTCTCCCCCCGCTCCACCCCGCCCACTCACACCGTCTCGCCTGCCGACCGCCGGGCATGTTGGAGACGTCGTCGAGACCACCCGCACCGCCTCCAGCAGCCCTGCAGAAGTCCGACCAGCTGACCGGCAAGCCACCACGCGGCCGCCACGTGCGTGCCAACTGTCATCGCGAGCCACTGTGACAGCGCCGAGACACGCGGCTCTCACTCGCTCCAGGGATGAGAACATTCTGCTACTTGGAGACAGCCAAATCCGAGATTGTCGAGAGCTCTTAGAAAACAAACTTCCACACTCGACAATACGAAGCTCAATGCTACCAAGTGCCACGGCCAAAGACATCTTGGCGAACATTGACAGTGTTCTGCATCCAACTATCTGGAAGGCTCCAGACACTGTAGTGCTGTCATGTGGCACGAATGACATAAATGAGACTTTTAAAGAACCAGAAGAAAAGAGCCTCATTCAGTTATTCCGGCAATCAATTTCAACATTTAAGAAACATCAAGTTCGAGTGATTGTAGTGAACATACCCTACAGGCACGATTCTCCCCATTTAAACAATAAAATATTCAGTGTAAATAAGTCCATAAACAATATAAAGAAAGATTTCCCAGATATTACAATAGTCAATACAACAGACATACCTCGAACTAATTATACGAATCACGGACTGCATTTAAATCCTGTCGGGAAAATCAATCTGTGTTCTAAAATCGCAAAGGAAGTATTATCGCCCTCGAACTTTGCAATGGCCATCAGCCAACCTGACAATTCACTGCCAATAGCCTCAAGAGGTTACCCACCTCTTCCGACTCCCCCACGTAGCCGTCCAGTGCATCCCCGCTGGTGACGGACCCGAGCAGCCATGAGATCAGCAGACAACAAGCCACAAACATTAACAATCATGAACCAAAACACCCAGTCTCTCAAGAATAAAATTCAATCAATAGAAGTGTTTCTCGAAAATACACAGCCTGAACCTCACATACTTTGTCTCACAGAACACTGGTTTAAATCCGAAGAAGAAAGTAAAGCATATCCCTTTAGTAACTATATAAATGTATCAGCATATTATAGAAATACACTGACTCATGGTGGCTCTTGTATATATGTAAAGAATACACTTGTAGCTAAAGAAGTAAAAAAGCTGCAATCTTTTAGTGTAGATAAACATTTTGAATGTGCAGCAATTGAACTGATAGATAATGTAAATAAAGTAGTCATAACAAGTATTTATAGGGCCCCGGATGGCGACCCAGCAATATTTCTTTCAAAGCTGGAAACATTACTACGCCTAGTTCTGAAAAATAACACAACACATCTAATCATCTGCGGTGACTTCAATATCGATTACATTTCTGACAGTAGCCTGAAAAATCAGCTAGACGCACTGCTCAACACTTTCAATATGACTGTAACTACAGATGAACCAACTAGAATCACCAAAACATCAGCAACCGCAATTGATTACATTATAACCAATTTAGAAGACAGTCTTTGGGACTCAGAAGTCATCCGCTCGAGCATTTCTGATCACGACACTCAAATCATATCCATTCAGTGGCATAATAACCAAAATATATCTTTGAAAAAACCAACTCGTAAATATAATAAAAAAAACATTCTTAGATTTAAAGAAACACTTAAACAGGAGAATTGGGAAGATGTATACCACAGTGATCTGACGATCAATGAGAGCTATGAAATATTTCATGACAAATTTCTGTCATACTTCAATGATGCATTTCCGTTAAAATTAACCGTTCCTAAGAAACCATGGAAAAATTGGATAACTCCAGGTATTAGCATTTCTTGTGTTACATTAAAATTTCTGCATCTACTATGTAAATATAATAATGATGATAGTCAAAATACAAGAAACTTTTATAAAAAGTACAAGAAAATATATAAAAGAGTGTTGACATCGGCAAAAAAGATGCAAATAGACAAAGAAATTGCACAATCAGATAATAAAATAAAAACAACCTGGAACATAATAAAAAGGGAGTGTGGTAAGGACAGAAAACTTGACGACAATATTAAAATTATTGAAAACAGTGCAGTAACAGTTGACCCCGATATATTAGCCAATAAGTTCAATTCTCATTTCATTAACATTTCTAACAATTTGAATAAAATTTCACGCCCATCAACAAAAGACACCGCTCAGCAAATTTTAGTCGAGTCGACACCTAAAACATCTAACTCAATGTATCTTCACCCAACAGCAGATGTAGAAGTACACAGAATCCTTAGCCACTTGAAAAACAAAACATCTACTGATATTGATACCATCCCTTGCAAAATTGTAAAACTCAGCTCAAAATATATCAGTGTACCACTAGCATATCTAGTAAACAAATCTTTCGAAACGGGTGTCTTTCCCAATAAACTAAAAAATGCAAAAATAATTCCCATTTATAAAAGTGGGATTAAGACAACATTAGAAAACTACAGGCCAATTTCAATGCTCCCTGTATTCTCCAAAATATTTGAACGTATAATGTATAATAGACTTCTAGAATTTTTTTCCCAACATCAACAACTATGTGACGAACAACATGGTTTCAGGCAAAATAGGAATACGACATCTGCAATATACGAATTAACTAATACGATCCTCAAATCAATAGACAAAAATGAAAAAGTAATGGCCATATTTTGTGATCTGTCAAAGGCATTTGACCTAGTTGACCACAAACTCATATTAGATAAATTAGAACATTATGGGGTTAGGGGAGTAGCACATAAATGGTTTCAATCATATTTAGAAGAACGGCAACAACTAGTGGAAATCAAATACCAAAACCAAAACACAGGAAAATTAGAATCACACTATTCAGATAGTCAACTAATTACTTGCGGGGTCCCACAAGGAAGTATCTTAGGACCCCTTCTCTTTCTTGTGTACATAAATGACCTCCCATTAAATGTAAATGTAACCGAAGCTCAAATCATTCTTTTTGCGGATGACACCAGTGCCATTGTAACAGCAAAAAACAACACGGATTTGGAACTCGCAGCCAATCATATCGTCAATCTTCTTAACAACTGGTTCATAGCAAACAAACTTCTACTTAATGAAAACAAGACGAATTTAGTTCATTTCAATAATAAAGGAGGAGATATTTTAAATATAAATTCTATATCCAGGCCATTAGCTTTCTCAGATAGTGCAAAATTTCTAGGAGTTCATATTGACTGTAAAATGAAATGGGAGGATCATATACAAAAGCTTGCAAAAAAATTAAGCTCTGCATGTTACGCCTTAAGAAATATATCAAAAATTGCAAACCTTAACACACTCAAATCAGTATACCACTCATATTTCCATTCAATTATGAGTTATGGAATAGAATACTGGGGAAACTCAAAAAATAATAGCCTAATTTTTAAAATTCAGAAAACGGCTATACGAATTATAATAAAATCAAACTGGCGTTCTGTATCAATTAAATCAAATCTAAATTCCAACGTCATGATAATGCCCAGTTGCAAGGAAACATTTCAGGACCTTCAAATTCTAACCATGCCATCTACATACATATATAAAGTACTCATGTTTGTCAAATGTAACCCCCAAACATATGTTTCAACCTCTCATGAATACAATACCAGACACAAGTATCTCATTGACGTTGATAAACATAAAACAGCACTGTTTGAGAAGGGACTGCGCTACAGCGGAGCCAAACTGTTTAATATACTCCCAAACCACATTAGAGATCTACCATTAACTCAATTCAAATTTGCAATTAAAAGATACCTCATGAACAATAGTTTTTATTCGATTGACGAATTCGCCGAAAAAGGTTTCACCTAAAATATGTCTCCTTATCAGTTGTAGCTTTGAATAAACCAAGTGTAATCACAATATGTATCATTATTGTATAATATTCTGTAATTTATTTTCAACTGTAAATGTTTCTGTAATATATTTTATTTTAACCCTATGGCGACTGCCATCAACTCTGTCATATTCAGTATTCTATTGAATATTAAATACCAAATCTAAGTTTGAATGTATATTATAATTCATTAGAATTAAATTATTACTAAAATAAGAGTGTCATATATATAGAATATATAACATGAATGTACCAATTTCCTCGGAAGAGGGTCAAAGGTTACAAATAAACAAATACAAATACAAATAAAACATGTCAGAAAATGAACAAGGCTTAAGGTATAGTCTCCATACACAAAGCCATAGTAGATCACACACATTACAGGAATATTACCCAGTACCCACTCCCAATTAGTTAGAACTGCAGATTATTTGGTAATTCGATTGAGCAAATTAGTAATATGTATAAGTATAGTATCTTGGTTCGAGAAGTCAGACCATGGAAAGGTACGAGGAAATGGAATGATGTAAGAAGTCTGTGACCATACAATGTCAGGATAATATATATTGTTTAATAGCAACTACAACTATATGATATTATTTGCAACAATTTTCTACCAAGCAAGGATCAGGGTCAGGGACATTATTCTCGCTCTGCGCTGAACGTCAACCTTGTTTCAATGAGAAATAAATGTGGAGCGAGCTTGTATCAAATGTAACGACATGCCTAAGAAGAACTATGCTTATTTTTCTAATGACTTAACCATCCCGATCAATTTCATCGGCAGTGAAGAATCCGTCATTGTTCAGATCAAGTTCTTGAAGTTCAACATCGCGTTTGGTGCGATTTCCTTCAAGTCCCAAGTACGCATGCGCTTCCTCGTAACTGAGTCGTCCATCTTGATCCTTGTCCGCCATCTTGATGATGTCCGTGGCCTTGGTGCTGGCATCCTCCGAGAGCGATTCAACATCCCGTTTACCACGGTTGGACGTAGAACATGCGTGGCTGGTCATGTGGGTGCAGTAGCAGGTTCCCGTGCCGCTGCGACAACCATCGTCACAGTTGCAGCCGAAGATGTTGCAGGGACCCTTGCCACAGTAGGGTGTGGGGACAGTACAGTCGTTACACATCACCTACCGATTGTTCCAATCTAGCAAATAAGTCAGATAGTTATGTTTGAAGATTGATTGTGGTTTTTAAGAAACGAAGTTGTAGAGACTAGGAAAACGCTTAGTGTAACGCGTTGATGAGCGAGCTCGGGTACGTGCAAATTCTCGAACCGAAATTCCGTACCAAACGCACAGAAACATACATCCGTATTGAATTGAAATATGATCCACTCAATCAACATAAAAGTATATGCTTTTCATCGAAACTTGAAAATAGCATCTAAGCACCTGTATAGTGAGGGATGTTAGCACAAAAATAGTGCAAGATGAGATACTAATTTTTCCTCTGGAAGCCGTATAGGAAATTTTCCGCTCTTTTATAATTTCGATATCCTCAGATAACAGGCAGCTCACAGGAGGAGGAGAAACGAACGACGAGTGTATGGGTCGTGGAAAAAAGTGTCAATCATCCCTACGCTTATACCATCCCGCCATACAACGGAGCGCTGGTATACCACTGTACGATCTCCATTGTAAGGCGGGAGGGTATAAGCGTAGGGATGATCGAGATATTATTCCAAAGCTGTACAGACGGCTGTGCTGTTGACGCTACGTTGCTAGTGAGGGGTTCTGCTATGCCTATCAGCGAGTTGTGGTTCTGGCTCTCTTGTCAGCGACAATTATATATGATGGTTTATTGTACGCTCCGGTTTGTCGGTAATTACCTGCTTGTCCCAGTAAATGATGTACTTGTCATTACAGAGGGAATGCCAGAGGGAGGACGGTACTTGTAGTAGCACAAATGTTTGTTTGATCTCACAGTTCTGGCAAAGTCTTTGATGAAAAATCTTGGCCACTTCCAGGAGGGAATAAGCCCCCTGGACTGCATTTTACTGTCATTTTGTGCTTGTTTTCAAATCTTATGTCAGATTTTAAAAGAAATTATCACGCCTTTTTTGACCCACGATCACCACACTTTACAGGGATTGGAGACCGTCTGCGAATTGTGACGTCACTCCCATAACACCCATGCTAAATGAAGCCGGCCCAGGGTTTGGGCCGCCGATTTGCACCCAATTACTTCCTGCACCCGTTTACTTCCGGCCGGTGACCCGCGAAATTTAAAAAAAGTACGCTTTTGGAGTGTTTTAATTTGATTTACACAATTGCCGCCAGGTTTGAAAGAGCTTCTCAAACTTGCCG
Organism: Leuctra nigra; assembly: GCA_934045905.1. NCBI lineage: Eukaryota > Metazoa > Arthropoda > Insecta > Plecoptera > Leuctridae > Leuctra > Leuctra nigra. The sequence goes on from OW203772.1 coordinate 19,200,397, forward strand.
CTGCTAAAGATGATAGCGCATTGTAGAATATTTGAATTCTGTTCTGGAGGGAGATAAAGACATGTGTCACGTGAGCGACATCACAGCCACTTGTTATATGCTTGTTGTGTTCAATGTGACCAAGCCCATGGCCAGCTAGTAAGACAGTTTCCAATCCCTGTAAAGGTGATCGTAGTTTTGACGTACTTTTCCAGTTTTTTTTTCAAGCTCTGTTAGCAATTTTTACAAGAAAGTTGTGAAAGTACGCATGCGAATTAGGTGGTTCGTTTATTAACGCGTTACGGAGCGTTATCCGAGTAATATTATGAGACCGACTAACTTTAACTTACCCCGGGAGATGTTACGCGTTACTTCTATCACACCCTGACCAGCGCATCCGCCGGCGTAGTAATGATCGATTAAACAGCATTCGCCAGCAACTGATGAGAAAACACCAGGAACAAGATATTAGAATTCATGATTGAAAAGCTCTACGTTTCTTCCTACATTCCAAATGGCATCACCTCCCCCACACAGTCCTCATCGTCCAACCCTCTTACTTCCATATCCAACCTGATATGTTCTTCTTTCTTAGGTGCATCGTTTTTAAGGGCATTCTAGGTATATTATATATATTTAGGTACATTTGATTTTTGGCATATGCTTCTATACTATTTATATACACGATGCGCCAAGTATATTTTGGTTTTTAAAATTAGGTTTTGACTTGGCTAATTTTTTGATATCACTACTTTTCAGTGCTGAATTTTTAGATTTCTTCTATTTTTTTATAGTTGAAGAGACTTGGCTGGTATTTTCACACGGAGTGTTTTTCATGGGGATATCATTTATATCAATATATATTGAAATATCGAAATATTTAAATAGCGAAATATCGAAGTATTGAAATATCGATATATATATCAAAATATTGAAATATCGATATATCAAAATATCGAAATAGTGATATATGGAAATATTGATATATCAATATCGATATAGGTATCTATCTATATTTATATTTCGATATAGGTATGGAAATACTGATATAGGTACACTCCCCCAAATAATAAACGGTACTTGGTACAAAACGTATTGGCTGCTGGACCGGTTCCTTGACAATCAATCCTTGTTATTATCAATGAAATCAGAGCTTACCTAAAAGAGTTAGATAATGCGTAAGCACTGACTTCATGGGATGATGCCATCAAACATTATTCAGTCAATTCATTTTCTTTCGAGTACCGTTTATTATTTGGGGGAGTGTACCTACCGAGTGGCCCAAAAAATCGTCCAATGGGCGAGACACCGCTGTGAAGAAATTACTGCAGATATTTGTCCGAAAATTTTACATGCGGGGCTAAACTGAGGGGGCATCGTCCCCCAGACCCCCCTGCCGAGTGTCACAATCCTCCCCCCCCCCCCCCTCATGGTAAAAGTAGTTCCTATACGCACCTGGAATAAACCTATATGTTGTACAAAAACAAAAACTTGTATATAGACTGCCAAGCACCTTTCCCCCTAAAAGGATTGCGATCTAAAAGAAGGTCCCAGCAATAATATATTGTTGAAACATTTTCGCACTTAAAATTCGTGAAATCATTTCGCCCAGTTACTGCCGCCAAGCACGACATTATAAACCAAACATTGTGCCCAAATTTAAGATTGAGAAAATCTCTATGTGAACCATCATAGTATAAACTTTAAAACAATTATAATCATTTAAAACTAAAAATAGAAAGTATTCAAATTTTAAAAACGTTAACAAAATCAATTATTTAAAAACATTTTTTTTACATAACTTAAAATACAAATAAAAAAAATATTTAAAATTAAATAAAAAAAAAAATTAAAAGTAAAAAAAATAAAAATAAAGCTTGGCGCATTGTGTCAAGGAGGGGGCAACATAAAAAGAAGATGTCGACCAAGGAGACGACGATAGAAAGAAGGAAGAAGAAGATGATGAAGGAGAAGAAGGAAGAAGTCAACATGACGGTGCAAAAACAATGCGCCAAGCTTTATTTTTATTTTTTTTACTTTAAATTTTTTTTAAATTAAAAAAGGATGATGTGAAAAAAAAGTTTTTCTAGGATCGGGAATCGAACCCGTTATGCAGGAACACAAGCCAGCTGCCTCCGATAATTCAGCTATTCAGGCCGACAGGGTATGGAGTTGACAGCGAAGCTGCTGTGTTGGTAGATGAAGGGGAATAGCGGAACGCTTAATATTGATAATTTTTCCACTTCCGGTTTGAAAATTTTGTTTTTTCTTGAAGTGGAGTGTCTAGCAATACATTGTCTTTAATGTTGCCAAATTTCAAAACTGTCGATGGACCTGTTTGACTTTTGAAAAAAATTAAAAATTAAAATTGGATTTAATTCACTTCCGGTCAAAATATTTCAGATTTTCTTTCAGAAGTAGGCGTGAGAAGGGGGACTCTATGTGTCTACCAAATTTCAACTCTCTAGACCAAACCGTGCAATCTGTAGAAAAGGGCAAGCAAATCGACGTGCCTAACTAGCCAGCCAGCCAGCCAGCCAGCCAGTATGAAAGTCAATCCTTGCATGTTTGAGGCCCAAAATTCACCCCGAAGGGATGAACGCAGCACTTTGATATTTGGTTAGGTGTTGTCAGGTGGCTAAATATACCCGATAACCATGATTTTCAACTTTCATTTCTCACTGCATGTATGCCTGTCGACACCTCGTTTCGACCACTTAAGCCGTTGCGGTATAAGTCTCTGGTAGTAGCTCGCATGTTGTATTAGAGCGGCGCTTGGCAGCGTCGAGCTAGCGCCCGACTAGACCTGAGCATTAGTGTACTTACAAAAAAAATGCGGCCCGCCAACAAAAGCAAATTCGTATTATTGGCCCGCAAGTCAAAAAGGTTGAGTACCACTGCTTTAATCGGTCTTCTGACATCCGCATTTCCTTTTATATCATTTTGTATGACATATGAAGTGAAAAGGGGGAATAACGATACAAGTCCATTTGATACAATTCGAAGAAAAACGCGTTTGAGAAAAGAAAGTCATATGCTTTTAAGCAATTAGCTCCAGTTTAAATATTTATTTTAAGGAATTGCTTCAATATGTCCATCAAACCGACAGAATATTTTGAAAGCCATTGCCAGTTGATACGTCTCTAACTAATTTTCAAAAAAAATACCTGTATCTTTCTTCCCATGTACCCCTCATTTATCTTTATCAAATATATGTATCATAAAAAATAATGTATTTCTTCACACCAATTCGTATTTATTCGATTGATGAGATTCATCCGCAGACTCTGGTTGAGCATAAGTCCCATGATATGAATGAGGTATTATTAATTATTTATTAATTATTACGCATTGAATGAAGTGGATTTGACTGCAAGGTATGATATGAACTTACCGCTCTCCAAGTGCCAAGCAGTCAGTCCGAGTAACAGCATCATCACGTGTTTAGCAGCCATTATGACGTCACTAACTAGAGAGTAGAATATAAGGAAATGAAGCAGAGGACATTGCTCATTTTCTACTGAATGTCATTCTTGTCATTGAATGACACTATAAGTCGACACGATTATCGTAAGCAACCTATGACTTGATTTTCTTAAGAATGGAAAGGGCTATTTTTTATGCATTTACGAGATAATAAAAATTGTGGGGGCAGGGATGAAATGTTTAGATTTCATTTATTCCCCCCACCTTCAAAATGTACATTACATAGCTCTGAAATAGTCAGTATTTTGATTATTTTTCCCCCCAAAAATACATGCGACTAGTCGATAAAACACACGTCAATTCTAGGTGACAGCATCAGACAAGATTTTTCAAACTAGAGACTCTTATTGGATACTTTGCACTTTATACACTCGCCACTCGCTGCTTTCGCCTAGACTTGATAGTGTGACTGGTCCCAGAGTTTACGAGCTTTAGCCTGGCTGAGATATGCTAGCGCCCAAACAGATACGAAAATAAATGAAGATTTTGAACTTACCACCGGATATGTGTGAATTGGATGTCTGCAGATTTGATTTAAATTGCTGCTGGCCCATGGGCTTTTATATAACACTATCTTCTCCCCTCCACATCTTATCATTGTCTAACATGATGCAATGGTTGCACTGATTGCGTGCAATGCTCTCGGTAGGAAAACAACAAGAAAATCAAAATAAAATACCTTTGCTGATCCAGTGTTGGGTAAGTTCCTCAAAAAAAGAAACTAGTTCCAGTTCCAGTTCCTTTGATCAGAAGAACTAATTCCAGTTCCAAGTTCCTTTCAAATAAAGGAACTGGAAAGTTACCAGTAAGGAACTAAGTTCCTTTTAAGTTACATTGCCCTCCAAAAACAACCAGGATTTTTTTGAATTACCCTTCTCTAAATTGAGTGAGCAAAGCGATCAAGCAGTATATTTTCAGAAATCAGGTAAATTTAGAAAGACACAAAAAATAGGTCATTATTCGTTATAAATTCTGTTTAAATCATGTCATAAGATACTATATTTCTATTCTAAAGGAACTTAAAAGATAACGTAAAATAAGTTCCTAAGTTCCTTACAAAAGGAACTTTTTAGTTCTTAAGTTCCTTTAAAAATAAAGGAACTAAGTTCCCACAAAAGTTCTCCAAAAAGGAACTAGTTCCCGGTAACTAGTTCCTAGGAACTAGTTCCTCCCCAACACAGTGCTGATCCATCTTTCCGCTTTCACCTTACGACCCCACACGTCATTGTGCTGTATGTCAAAATAAGTACGACTTTTCCGTATTCGTATAAAGATTCAATTTTGTACAATTCACTTAGCTAAGTGGTGATATACGAATAGTCTAACAGTTTTGATTGTTATATACATACAATCAGACTGATCATGTGAACATCCTATCAAAGTTACACCCACTTATGAAACAATTTTTCTCTCTCAATTTTCTAAAACGGCCGAGCGCTTGTATCCCCTTAAATGGCATTTTAACATTGATATACCCAAATTCTTTAAATTGTGTCTCCGAAACCTAATGAATGACCATCTTGAAATTTTCTGAGCATGTGTAACACATATTCAAGGACTTACAAAAAAGGAGTGAGAGAATTAATCCCAAAAATTGAACGTTCCCTAAAAACAACATAATTTCTATAGGTATTACCCCGTTCCCTATAACCAACATAATTTTCTTATTATCCCTGTCCCTAAATTCAATATAATTTCTTCATACCCTGTTCCCTAAACTTCTACATATTTATCAACTTCAATATCCTCTCATAAATCTGAAGCAAGAACAAAATATAGGTCCACAAGATATTATCTTCGCTGAGTTGAATTAAAAACTTCGAGTCACAACTGTATAAACCCGATAACAACCACTCTTAAGCATCATCACCCACCCATCATCATCCCCCTAACTACCTTCACTTGTGACAATTCATCCCTTAAGCCAGTAATTTGTGGGAGGGTTAACTTAAACACCCCCCATTCCTATTCTCTATGACACCCTAGTTGCCCCTAATCCCTCCCCATCCCCCTGGTGCTGGTGCTCTTGCACCCTTTGCCATTGTCATGCAGTTATGTCAATGCAGTAGCAGTCGTATAGATTTTAAGAGTCGTAGACATAGGTGGAAATAGGAGTTTAAAATTTTAGTCATAACTTCTACAATTTTTCAGAAAATTTAGATATTTTAAAGTCATTTTCTAGATCGATAAATTTCGCATTATATTAGTGTTTCAAAATGTGTGTACACTATCCGTGCTATTTTTAATATGAATTATGAAGAATTCGTGGATCAATTTAAAAAAAAAGGAAGAGCAGGAAATTTATTTACATTAAATACTCTGCAATTCGCTAATAAGGAACGAATTAAGGATATATCGATTAGTTTTAGAGATTTTCAAATTCATTTTATAAAAGTTCGTACAAGTTATTGTATCATTTTCCTCTGGATGTATTTTAGCCTCTTAACGGAGGGTTTAAACGAGAAGTTAACTAACTGATCGCTTAACCGGTCGTGATATTTACTGTGTGAGGGGGTTGGGGGGGGGGGGGGGGGGGGGGGGATGATGAAGGGTTGAAGTTGATCATGGTAATTTACGATAACTGATTGTTATATCATCACTATAAGCTGCTGGCTACGGGAAAAATATTATGAAAGGGTTATGATTGTGTAAAAATGTTAATGCTTTTTAATGATGAATTTGTGAGATTTTGTTGGATTTGTTGACTCTTTTTTGCACACGCCCGCGACTTTTTAAATAATGATATTTAACGTCGCACTGTTCTTTAACTACGCTAATGGGGACGGATTAATAATTATGATGAGGGAAAAGATTATGAATGGACGGTGGGAGAAAGGCGGCCGTGGACTATTAGTAGGAACCTTCCCAGCATTTACATCTCGACTGAAGGAAAACGCTTAAAAATCTTTCATCGAGGACGGTGTTGCAATCGAAGCCTGGTTATTTAGTAAATTTAGTAATCATTTAATTACTAAACTCAAATTTAAATCGGCAATTTAAGTAATCATTTATAAATTCTTAAAGCAGAGAGTCGATGAGGTTTTAAAGGATAGATATGTTGCTATAGAGTTGCATGTACAGTGGTCAAACTAAAAACGGTATCCGGAAGAAATGGATTGGCTGATAAAAATTTGATGGCATCATCCCATTTATTTATTTATTTTATTTATTATATTTCTCTAACAAAGGGCATTTATGGACATCGCAAACACAAAGCTTAAAATGTTTTTCTACAAAATTTTAAAAAGCATATACATGAAGTCTATACTAGAGAGCCCCGCCATGTAACACATGACCTAAAATCACAATATTTTCTGGTCAAGGTATAGAGCAACCCTTGAACAACGCTTGCTGACGAATTGACTGATCGTGACAATTGACTTGACCCTCACAGAACTACCGATCTCAATGGCAACTCAATTCTTAATCTTGATATCTTTTTTCAAAACAAACCGAAACAATAATTTAATATGAATGGATCTGTTCAGTGAAGAATTAACCCAGAGTGGCAGTTTCCAAATTAATATACTAATTACTTAGAATACCGTAAACCGGGGTCACTTTGGACGCCGGGGTGACTTTGTCCAATTTGAAATTTCCGCATAAACATAGCTCTCCTGTGCCCAAGCGGCTAAACTTTGAACTAAAAAAAATCGTGGGTGCTTCAAGGTCTTTGAGGAGTGGAGGGAACACTTTTTCATGGAATTTGTAAGCATTCTTGTTTAGTAAAATAATTTTTAGATATATGTCCATAAAAAGTGCTTTTTTCATAGGCTGTAAACTTCCTGTGTCCCACAATAGCATATGTTTTAAAATATGTTCAGACCTGAATCAGTTTACAATTTGATGTGTTGTTTTGAGGTTTTGATTAAATTTTTTTTTTTCATTGAATTTCAGTGGGTGGTTATCACGTTTTTCCGATTTTTGTGCTTTTCAGGGGTGAAGTTGGACAATGCTAAAGGGAGCTTGGCATTACCAAAAATCATTACCAAAGGGCCTTTTAATCATAAGGTTGTGATATCATATGTTACTACCTAGTCTAGTACTACCTATAATTTAATTTGGTAATTGAAGTGCCCTTTTGGTATTGTAATGCATATTCAAACATTTTATAATAAACTGGCTAATAACGTTCTTTTTTCATGCAAAAAATGGCTTATATGATCAAAAATCTTTTTTAAAACATAAATAGTGTCCAAAGTCACACCTGCTGTTGGTTTAATATGATTTTCATTGATTTTACGAGTGTGTCTAAAGTCACCCCCACCCCCGGGGTGAGTTTGGACACTTTTAAATTTAAAAAAAAACATGTGTATTATGGAGGGAAAAAATATGTGTGAGTCTCTATGCTTTCCTTAGACCCCAACAGCACTTTTGGCCAAACCAAAATAAAAAATTTGACCACCACGAGTTCACAGGACTTCAAATTATGCTAAAATCGTCCATAGCCACCCCGGTTGACGGTATTGAAAACAACAACTGAAAAAGTTATGAACGAATCTAAACGAATCCAAATTCTGAATCCAAAATCATACCCAATTGAGTTAATTATACGAAACAAATACGCAACATAAAAAATTACAGCACAATGAAAGATTTCCAACATTATAAAATATATGCTAAGATAACACGGGCCACACTATCACGTTTATATGAAAGCAGAGTGAAGAGCATTTCTGTTCTTGTCTGACTACTCTCAAGTGACCTTACTTTCCTCACTGCTATTTGGTCGTGATCGATAAAGCACAAAGTATACTTGAAGCCCATGGTCAAGACTGAGTAGTAGAATTTAATGCGACTTTATTCAGGTCTCCACATAATAAGATTCAACCTGATTATATAAATGTACGCATCTCTGCAGAAATCACAACAATACAATTTTGATTCCTAAATGGTACTGTCAGTTTTCAATATACTCAAATCATTTTCAAAATGCGATGTGACGTAAGGAGGTACACTCGAGAAAAATTTCCAATATCAGAAAATTCTCTTGCGCCCCCTCCACCCACCCTACACAACATTCTCAATCCCCAAAATAACATCTAATTACATTTAAATGTTGCTTTTCATGTGGTTCTATTGAGTCAAGGTCCACAGAGTTAAATTGTATTTTCTTCACTGCCAATAGATTCACGGCTTCCTGAAGTTTCAAAGTTTCGAAAAAAGTGTGTTTTTCCATGATATTGTGCATTCCATGCAATATCTCTCGAAATACTCAACGGATTCGATTGAAATTGTATGCATTTTATTTGGCTCGAAATTATCTACAGGAAGAGTCCGGGTTTGATTGAAAATGGGCTAAAATGACGATTTCTATAGAGGTCTAACGTAACGCAACTTCCGAGCTCAAGGTCAAAACTGTACATTAATAGTAAAGGATGCTAACTGTCATCTTTCTATAGTAGGTGAGCTCTGATTTCATTGATAATAACAAGGATTGATTGTCAAGGAACCTGACCAGCAGCGCCAATCCGTTTCTCTCAAATACCGTTTTCACTTGGGTGAAGTGTACATCCACGGACAAGAAAATTGCGCGTTTCGCCAGTATTTCCATGTTATCATGCCAATTGTCACGCACGGATGTTTGTTTCCTTGGATTCACTCTGGTGAAGACAGTCTTGTCATATTCTTTCACTCATCTCTCCAGTCAAAGTAGGTCAAATTAATGTAGGTCATGATTACACAATGTGTTATGAAAAGGGTTATGATTGTGCTTTTGAGTGCAAATTGATAACACAATGTTTTATCATAGAGATATATTACAGAGAGGGGTAACTACTGGTTAATGCTTGACTAATTTTGAAAGATCCTTTTTCTCCATATTGGAGATATTTAATAATTCACTGCCACTGAAATGGAAAATTAATTCGGAAGGCAGTGAAAAAATTACTTTGAGCTGTCAAATTTTAAACTTACTTGAAACACGTTTTTAACTTGAATCAGAAGACTATTCGCTAAATCAAGCTTCCGCTCTGCACTCTGGTGGTAGAAATGTGTACTTGAGGAAGGGTGTACGCATTCAATTCTCCATAAGGTACCTGTAGAGTTTAGATACCTCTACTTCATACACTATTTAACATAGAACCATAAAAATTGTAACGAGTATAGAAAAGATTATGCTTTTTCGATCTGTCACCTCAGAAATGTATTATTTGTGTCTAAATTATTATAAAATAACTTTCCGTATGAAGCAAATACGGCTTATACTGTAGCCTGATTGGTCCGTTGGACCATTTCCTGTCCTCTGATTGGCTGATGCATTACATGTTTGAACGATTATTACGCTGCAATTTAACCTCGGAGATAAATTCTGAGGTGACAGATCGATAAAGCATCATCTTTTCTATACTCGTTACTTTTTTCAGGGTTCTATGTTTAATATTGTGTGAAGTAGAGGTATCCAAACTCTACACGTTCCTTATGGAGAATTGAATGCATACACCCTTCCACTAGTACCACATCTCTACCACTAGAGTGCAGAGCTGATCTTAATTGTGCGAATTACAATATTATATCTTGTTTTTACTGTACATTTATTTGTTCTGTGTTGTTTGTTACTGTGAAGTATGCACTGAAGGTTAGTACAAAGTAACATTCAAGTCTCTTGCCAACAACATTACAATCGAGGGGGGTGCCATTTTTAAAGTAATTTTTGAAATAATCTCCAAGATGGTGGCTGAGCATGCTCAGATCTACCCTGACAATGTACATCGCATCATACCAAGGCTGGCTATCTACTTGCCCCTCTCTGTAAGTATATGAATCTCTATGGTTTTATGACCTACATTAATTTACATCACTATTCAACAATGTAAAAATGTAAAAATTGAATTTTGATTTGTGATGACGGACGTCAAGGTTGACATAGCAGCAATTATAATAATATTATAATTATTATAATGTTTATTTTTAATTTTAAAATTCTAAGAGATGTAATCTGAGATAATTTTGAGACATTTTTTTTTTTTAATATTCACGGATCACATTTTGATCACATCTCGTATAAGTCAATTAAGGTGGGGACATCGAATGCCACACCCCGAAAATATTTTTTACTGAAATTAGCAATATTTATTAACATTTCCAATATTTCAACTATATCCCAGAAAAAACACTCCGTGTAAAAAAGGCAGCCAAGTCTCTTTACTTTAAAAAAATTCAACACCGAAAAGGAGTGATATCAAAAAAGGAGCCAAGTCAATGACATTTTCCAAATATTTAATCGTATTTTTTAAATAAAAGTATAAACACCGAGAAATACTTTACAAAAGGACTTGGCGCATCGTTTTTTTAAAGACATCATTCTATACTAAAAGTGGAAAGAAATTTACAAGTAGGTACATTTTCCTCTTTTTGTTGGAGCCAGAATATATGATTCAAGCTACTTTTAGTAATGGTTATTTTATAGTTTTGTCAATGGCGATAGAAGAAAGATTTCATGCTGTAATAGATAGGTAATATAAAGTGGGAAGAATTAAATAACAATTGGAAGTGGGGCTCATACATATTCTTATAGCACTGTTAAAATGGTGATATTAGAAGGGTAACTTTTCATAATTTGATCTTGACTGAAGGAAATCATGAAACGTTGTCAAATAATTACTAACTATCTACGGAACACTATTATATATTTTTGAAGTGTCAAGTGTATAAAGTTAAATTTTTTAATATAAATTCAATGTGACGTTACTGTGTACTTTGTGAAATGTATTGTTATAAAATGTGGATTAATAGAAATTTATTTTATGTTGAGAAGGTCGCATGAGACTTAGGTAATTATGTTGACCACGAAACAATATTACAAATATAACTAGATTGTGTATTTATTACAAACATAGGCAACAAGTTTCATCGTGTACAAATACAAATAGAAAATATTTTACATAGGTTTGTACAATATGTAATTGAAAGATGTTTCCCTATTATTCTAAAAATTCTAAATGACGGTTGTATATAAATGACATATGATTATGAGTAGAAAAATATCTTTAAAAAAACGATGCGCCAAGTCCTTTTGTAAAGTATTTCTCGGTGTTTATACTTTTATTTAAAAAATACGATTAAATATTTGGAAAATGTCATTGACTTGGCTCCTTTTTTGATATCACTCCTTTTCGGTGTTGAATTTTTTTAAAGTAAAGAGACTTGGCTGCCTTTTTTACACGGAGTGTTTTTTCTGGGATATCACTTCTTTTGTTAGTTTATTCATACAGCTTGATGCACATGTCGGAGAAAGGACTAATTTCTTTAAAAAAAATACGCCTCAACTGATTTGGTTACTAAGAAAAGTTGCGTTTGGTATAAGATTAAAATGATTATCCAAGAAGAATAGCTTAAGTTTCGTTACAATCGATCCAACCGTTTTCGATATATGACGTCACTTCCGGTTTTGAAATAGCGGCCGAAAATAATGTCGTCTTGAATTCATAATTCTAAGTCCTACATAATTGCATAATTTGGTTGCAATCGGTACAGCCGTTTTCGATATATGACGTCACTTCCGGTTTTAACAATGGCGGCCGAATATAATATTGTATTTAATTCATAATTATTAGTCCTAAGTATTTCCAAAATTTGATTACAATCGGTACAGCCGTTTTCGATATATGACGTCACTTCCGGTTTTAACAATGGCGGCCGAAAATAATGTAGTCTTTATTCATAATTATTAGTCCTTCACATTTCCAAAATTTAATTGCAATCGGTACAGCTGTTTTTTATATATGACGTCACTTCCGGTTTGAACAATGGCGGCCGAAAATAATGTCGTCCTGAATTCATAATTATTTGTCCTTATAATTACATAATTAGGTTGCAATCTGTACAGCCGTTTTCGATGTATGACGTCACTTCCGGTTTTAACAATGGCGGCCGAAAATAATGTCGTCCAGAATTCATAATTATTAGTCCAACACATTTCTTAAATTTGGTTGCAATCGGTACAGCCGTTTTCGATATATGATGTCACTTCCGGTTTTAACAATGGCGGCCGAAATTGATGTCTTATTTAATTCATAATTATAAGTCCTACATAATTACATAATTTAGTTGCAATCCGTACAGCCGTTTTTGATATATGACGTCACTTCCGGTTTTAACAATGGTGGCCGAAAATAATGTCAACTTGAATTCATAATTATTAGTCCTACACATTTCCAAAATTTGGTTGCAATCGGTACAGCCGTTTTCGATATATGACGTCAGCTCCGGTTTTAAAAATGGCGGCCGAGAACACAGCAACCTTGAATTTATAAATATTTACAGTGTACGATTACTAAATATCTATTTAAAATAAATAAAGTGGTGAATTTAGTGTCATTTTGCATATAAATGACGTAATTTAGCATATTTATGACGTCATTTCCGGTATAGGTAATAAGAAAACAATCTAGTTTTATCTAGTTGATACTTCTTGAATGACCTTCTGAATTTCCGTCAAATCGGTCATGCCGTTTCCAATATATGACGTCACTTCCGGTTTAATTTAGTGGTTCCTCCCGCCATTTCCGGTACCGTTAATTTGTATATTTATTCATCCCAATTGATTTTTCAAATAGAAAGCAGAATGAATAGACAGGATCTATTTCAGTTGTAATCGGTACAGGCGTTTTCGATATATGACGTCACTTCCGGTTTCAAGAATGGCGGCCGAGAACACTGCAACCTTGAAATTTTTATTTTTATTGTCTATGTTACAATGTAAGTTCATTTTGTATGTATTTTAAGTATAATTTGTTGAAATTAGATAAATATTGCGTATTTATGACGTCACTTCCGGTTAAGAAAATAAGAAAATAATTTTTTTTTTATTGATACTTCATATAGATGACCATCTAAATCGAATGGAGCTAATTTCGTTCCGATCGGTTCAGCTGTTTTCGAGATTTGACGTTACTTCCGGTTTCAAAATGGCGGCATAAAACCAGTTATAGCAAAAGGCACCTCAGACGCCAAAAGTGCACACGTGGTAAAAATTTCAAATCAATCGGTTCAGCCGTTCAGGCTGTGGCCTGTTTACCGGATTTGAATTCCAGGATACTACTACTACTACTACTACTACTACTACTACTACTGAGATTATTATTATGAAAACCGCCCTAAAACACTGTTTTCACGGCCCTCTAGCGCGCAAAGGGCGTAACCTATTGTCCCAAATTTGGTATATGTTGTAGGGTGGGCCATAGCTCGAAATTAAGATATATCGCAACAATATGAGATTTTCCAATTTTAAGATCCAGTAGGCCGAAAATGCCACTTTGATGCTTACAGTAAAAGTGGGTATGCTCCAGCCTTTTTAAATGAGTGTGTGCGCGCGCCGTACGACTTGGCTGGCGTGGAGCGACCGCTCCACTAGATTTAAGTATGAAGGATTCATAAAATGTCATGTAACTTGCAAACCATGACTTATATTGAGTTTTCAAATTGATGCCTTCAGAAGATGAGGAAATTTTTAACACTGGAGGTATAGGAAAATGATTTAGTTTTTGCTGTCTAACTTTTAAAATAGTTCAGGATGGTATCGTTTTATATTTTTTTCCTGATAATATATCCATATGTCTACTAGAAAATAAGTTTTTTGTTGAAATCTATAGACACAAAAAAATTACATCTTCATTTTAGCGTAAAAATTGCACGATTTTTCTTGGCTGCCATAAGCTAACATTGGGAGACATATGAGTTTATCTCAAAAACTAGTTCACGATGCTAGTTTTTGGGGGCCATATTCTGGTGTAGAATGAAATGGTATATAAGAATGCAAAGTTACAGCGAATTCTATCGAAGTAGGGGTTACGCTCTTCCCCCTTAACATTGACCTGACGATTCCATTAAGTTGACGCAAACCATGTTAGACATATTTATTGGAATCATTTGACTTTTGTTTTCGAAATGATTATGAGTCAATATTGTTGTTAATCTTTGATGTTTTTTTATTATATCATATGAACTTAAATTCCAAAAAATAAAAATAATGCAAAATCAGATTCAACTGATTTTTCATAAGCAATAGCAAACTCCATAGCAAACTCACTAAAAGAAAAGACATTCATTCAGTAAACACACGTGGTAAAAATAAACTCTCTTCACATTCACACTCTACGAATTTATTCCAAAGATCGTTTTCATTTAATGCAGTGAAATATTATAATGAGATCCCAAACTCTATGCACAGCGTACAGCACAAGCTATTTAAACCACTTCTTAAAAAAATGTTCCTGGAGAGAAATAGAGCTAATAAATAATATATTGTAGATAAGTACCTAGCCAGATGTTACTGCAGACGCACATCACATTACATACATACCTTGTAATTTAATTAATCATGAAGTTTTCAGTTCCTTCAAGTATCTGTTACTATTGTCTTTGTTATTATTACTCTAATTATCCATATGTTTTTTGTTCCTTAATGTCAATCAATAACTTATCCATAGTCGAATTATACATTGTAAAATTTTCCTTTTATTCACATATTTACTTGACACTGTACCACTTATGTTAACAAAAGAGTTAAGTGGAAGAGAAGCCACTGGCTTAACTTCGCTCTAAAAATAAAGATATTTATTATTATTATTATTATTATTATTAAGTGTTTGAAAGCTCAAAAAGAAATACCAATATATTTTATGGCTCGAATGGCTCAATTGTTACAGAGTGAATATTTCACTACCTAAGTAAAACTAAGTAACGGATCATGCCAGTATTTTCACAAAAGATTCATAACTATATCCAGTTCGTCAGCCTTATAATTTCTAGCAAGATCGGTCACTGGTTTCACAAGAAAATTGATTTATAAGCATTAATCTGGTTTAATGACAGATAATCTGAGCGAGAAGCTGTGGTCAAGGTGCATTTCCAAGTAGGATCTCTCAACCTGTTCACTTAGCAGTTTCCTAATTACATGATATCCTCTCTTCTATCATTCTGTCTTCAGAATTAAATACACCACCCAACAAAGCGACTAACAATCATGTCCTCCTACTCAATATTATCATAACTCTGAGCATATAAGTTGACATCAGCTTGGCCCTGTAGCCTAGCAACCCCCCCCCCCCCCCCCCCACCCCCACCCCCTTGGACGTCGACGTTGCGACGCCGCGCGCTGATTGGTCGACGTTATCGACAGCCGGGGAGCGGTGATAAGATGGAGGGATAGGGGAGGGTGGAGGGGGTGGGGGTGGGGGTGTTATCGGGGACTATCAGGGGTGTACATACTTGCAGAGGTTTGAAATAGTAGAGAGCTGAGATTTGTCATTGGATTGTAGGTGTCGTAAATTATTATTCAGTTGTGAACTGATTACATCAGAAGTGATATTTCAAAAGATGTCAGAAATCTCTAATATCAGAATTCACGTTGTGAAAGAAACATGATCATTCAATATGTACCAGATCTCCTCCATTGCGTAGACTATTCTTAGATTCCAACTTCTTTTGTTTTCAGAAATGAATAAAAGTGAATTTTCCCCTCAGGACGGACGTTATGACACGTTGACGCTTCAAACTTATAAATAGAGGTAAATCGAAGTATTTTGGTATAATGAGAGTGCGATTCCTCTTCATATTAAAGATTTCGTCGGAGTATAAAATTGTCCGGGTAACCATTAAAACTATCAAATATAACAGCTATTCGGAATGGTGCCTTCAAGATGGTGGCAACAATGATTTCAAGATTATACGTCACTTATCAAAAAAATGTGTGGAACTTAATACATTATACATAATTGATTTATTTTACTATCAAAAATAACGATTTTTTTAATAAAATAATTGATAAATTTAAAATTTAGACAAAACATCACCAACCTACTTCAGTCAACCAACCTACTTTGTCATTTACGAATTATTTGTAAACAGTTGGTGTAGAATTTGGAACTATACAACTGGAAATGTTTCTCTACAGTTTTTAATAGAAAACTGTGTAATTCAACTTGTAAATTAAGTTGTTCACAGCTTAATAGTGTGAAGAAATGTCTAATCACTTCACACATTTGATATGCAGTTGATTCCAAAGTCACGAACATTCCCGAAAACACGCCAAAAAAGATGCGAAGCTTTGTCTTTAACTCTCGTGCGTGATTTGGACAAAAGCAGCGGTGCAATACATGATCATCACCTTCGTGTAATTCTATTTTAATGTCAAAACCTGCATACTTGAGATGGAACCATAGAGATAAAGAGTTGCAGGAAGATGGACATCTTTTGTTTTATACCTAATTGGTCACGACAATTCCGAGATGCAACAACTGAAGATTTTATTTATCACTTTGACGAATCAAACCCTGAGGTTTTATCCAATCATCAATTTTATGTGGAAATAATGTAGAGTATGAGTTCTGGATCAGTGCCCGCTTGTGGTTAATGTCCTAAATTTAGTCAAAATTAATATTTTAACGGACAAACTATAATATTTACTTATGAAGTACCTAAATAAACGGCGGTCCCTCATCATATTAATATTCTACTAAATTGAGGAAATGCCAACCATGATGCACAAACGAGCACTTTACCCTATTCTTAGAGATATTATTATTTTAGTACAATAGGGTAGTTACATAACCCTGCTATGGTATTGCTATGGTAACATACCTCAATCTTGTTTATTTTGTTGGGGGACAGGCAATTTTTCTATAGTTGAATCGTTTTTTAAATACAGTTAGAAAGAAAGTTCTGGGTGGTGAGTTTGACCTTGAAGAGTTTTTTTAATAGATTTTTATCAATATCTTTTACCAATGTAATTTTTATCAAAATAAGGCTTTGTACGAGTATTCAGAACAGTTCAATGAAAACATTTCCATAGCTTGTAATGGTTTATTAGATTTACTTTGTCCTACAGACGTTTAGTGCCCGAAAATTAGTAAAATTATTGCACTAAACATCTGTTGGACAAAATAAAACTAATAACTTATTCCAAACTATGAAATTATTCTCATTGAACAGTTCTGAATACTCGTACAAAGCCAATTTTGTTAACAATTACATTGTTAAAAGATATTGATAAAAATCGATTATAAAACTCTTCAAGGCCACGCTCACTACCCAGCCGTCTTAAAAAGAAATAGAGTGGCCAAATAAAATAAGGAAATTAAATCAAGGAAGACAATGATTACTTATTATTTATTTATTGAAAGCATTTGTCCCTCAGTTAGATTTTGGTCGGCTGTGACGTCATATGAGATTTCCAGATTGATATTAACGTAACTTTTCTGGATCACAACAGATGGACATAAAATCAATACAAACATTAATTATCATCGTTATTTTCTATGATTCAATTGGTTTTTACACGGTCCAAGTCCACTAAGAAGCAAAAAGACGTATGCATCATGAACCTCCACAACCCGCACCGTCTAGAGACTGATATCAGGTGGAGGGAGGTCGACACACCAACCCCCGACCATATACCAGAACGACAGACGTTTCACTAATCCAATTCCTTGTTCAGATTAAAAACTAATGTAATATGGAGCCTTTTGTGTGGATTCTATACTTTCCCTGCATGGGTGTCCGTAAGATTTCAGTCAAGGGGGGGGGGGGGGGGGGGGGGCAAGGTAAGGAAAACATTTTACTCCGGGTTAAGGGGAAGCCCTGCAGGGCATTTTTTGGTTTTTGGACACTTTGAAATCAATTTTGAGACGTTTTAAGACGTTTCAATATTTTTTTAAAAATTTGACACCTTGGGGTTGTGGAGGGCATGCCCCAACTTGCTCCGCAGGGCATTTTTTGTTTTTTTTACACTTTGAAATTAGTTTTTGAGTTTTTTTGTTTACTAAATGAAACTTACGTAAATCATCACAAAAAATTATGTTTTCCTGACATCCAGAAAGGGGGGGGGGGGGTGTTGGCCCCCTTCTGTGGACACTCATGTGCCCGTGTAACCGCGATTACCACTGCCACGGCTATCAAGTTGCGAGGAAACAAACCACTGCAACTTGATACTCGATCTGCCACGTGCTGCCACCTAGGAGTTGTCACAGGAACCAGACACATGTACAGGAAGGAAGACACTCCACGTGCCCAATTGTTGCGTTGTTGAGGGGGGGGGGGGGGGGGGGTGATAGAACATACAAAAAATAAAATTGGACCATTTTTTGTGTTAATTTTTTAGTTTTGTTCTGTAAGTTATGAATGATTAAAATGATGATTTGGGGATGGAGATGTTGATGAAAAGTAGGAAATGATGGAAGTGGGAAGGAGGAGGTATAGTGTTTTATTCGTAGGGGACGTTTAGTGTATTATTCCTCTTGTATGAGGGAAGCTACACAAATACCTCAGTCAGGAACCTCGGTGGGAAGAGATTCGGAATGCTATAAGAGCGTCACAAATTCTACTGGCTCCGTAATGGATATGATTAAGTTATAAGCGCGGGCACTTTTTTGGATCATTTGAGACTAAATGGGTTGATGAAATGATTTGAAATTTTAATCATGATTAGATAAAAGACAATCTTAGGATTATTAATTGGTACTTTTTTGCTTCGTTAATTAGTAGTAATTAATTGATTTTTAGTGAAAAATTGTATATTTTTATTTGTCTCGCTGGGCGCCGTATGAAATTTAATTTCAAAAATGTGCCAAGTGATAACCCTTAGTTTGTATTTTATCTAATCATGATTAAAATTTGAGATCAATTGATGCACGGGTTTGGTCTCCAATCGTATCGGAAATTTTATTGTTTTGCGCGGCTTAAATGAATCACATGCAACAAGACACAAAGCAAAAATGAAAAAGTGCTACTAATACACAATCAGACTGATCATGTGAACATCGTATCAAAGTTACACCCACTTATGACAATTTCTCTCTCTATTTTCTAAAACGTTTTGCTAAATTTTGCAAAAAGTAACGAAATCGCTCGCGCTTATGCAGCACCTTAATGCCCTAAGTGAACGTCATTGCAAAATGCCCATCACGTATACTAACGCATGCCACACGACAGGTGCTAAGTCGCTCACGTGATCAGCCGTCTATTCGGAAACCACAACTCATGTGTGTGTGTTGTCTTATGTTCGACAGGTTCCACCACTTCCGGTGGACAAATGTAGACAAGTTCTGTTAAGTGTTAAAACCGGACAGCTAATCAACCCTATGGGTATTCCAGTAATTTAAATTACATACGCGCGCACGCCGGCTGAAATGTTAGGTGATTAGTTAAACCCTTGTTTTTCATTAGTTTAATAGTTACTTGGAGTACCTTAAAGGTAAACTTGAATTTCCTGGACAATGTTGAGAACATTCTTGAAGTGTGGAATTTTAATTGTTGATTATAGAAGGCTGTGCAGCGGTCAAAATGCATGTGGTGAGGATATAAGAGGAAATACGCTAAGTGGTTATACGGTAGCTAGTAATGGAGTCTAAATAGTGGCTTGATTAAAATATGTTGCAATATGTTAAGAAAGCAATTAGGTATTAAAGGATTAAGGCTTCATTACCCTTACTAATTGGTATTTTTTTTATATTTATATTTATATATATATATATATATATATATATATAAGATGACGGGGGTAGTTTATATATTTCCCTTTTATCTTGGGGGTTGCAGACTAAATTATTATTTTACTTGTGTATAATTTTGGCATTTTTAGTTAAACTACCTACCTATATTTTTATTAGATTTATGATTTCCTAAGGCTCACTTTAGAGTCAAAAACTATGCTATAAAAACTAAAACCGCAACTGTTATTTAAAATGAAGATTTTCAATTAGAGTTAGCTCCCATTCAGATTGTTTTTTTGATTTTCTATACTGTATTTCAATAAAACAATTAGATACATAATTATGTGAATGAAAATTGGCAAAAGTATGAAATATCAATGTTTATTTTATAATCTTTCGTAATTTAAACAAGGATACACCGTTTCATTTTTTTCAAAGAAATCTTTCTCAAAGAAAATATCCAAATTTTAAACCAATAAACCAATTTAATTGAACCAACATTTTGTTTGATTTACAATGAAAATAAAAAAAATGTTTGTGGGTATAATATTTTTTCAAATTCACTTTCCTAAATGCTAAATATAAAACCAATACAACTTCCTCTCTTGTTTTTCAACAAAAGTGCACGATTCTTTAGAAGCCTCTAAAACATGCAACAGAATATCGAATCACTAATTCGGGCGCATTTCACATGGCTTTGTAACCTATTCATGTGCATTCTGATTGAAACAGATACACGGCTGACTGGGGACGAAGTTGACACAATACCGAGGAACAATTGATTCATCAACCCCCCCCCCCCCCCCCCCCCCCCCCAGTGGAGGGGTTGTTTTTTAGCTTGCGAGTCAATGCATTGATGTGCGGTTGACTGGGTTATCAATCACTGTCCATCATACAGGTCGTGTGATGCGGGGCTGGTTCATGCGATCGCGGCAGTGAGAGAGAAGCAGAGTTTAGCGATCTCAACTGATGTCAGGACCAAACTCTAGGGGGGGGGGGGGGGGGGGGGGGGCAGATGCTTTTAGTTAATAAGTAATATGTTATCATTATCTTCATTTATCCTTGTTTTACATGATACCATTTCTGTCTTTCTCTTTTTATATTTCTTTCACAACTGTATTTAAAATATGATTAAACTAAATTGAGACATTGCCTCCCCCCCCCCCCCCCCAAAAAAGGTATATGTTATCAAAGCAACCAGGGTGATACAACTACTCTATTATTGACATAGGGGGATAAAATCGTCCATGAATATTGTCTTTGACTAGATTTAGAACTAAAATAAATTGAGTCAAATTTTAAATAATTGTACGAATTGTGCAAATTGCTCCAGTTTGGCCGAAGAATTCAATCGAAGAGGATTTGTTTTATGTTGAATTTGTATTAAACATTGTCTTACGTAAGACAGCATTTAAGGTATCAATTTCACTTTGAAGCATTTTCTTTTTAAAGTGTCCTTTCGAAAACATTAAAGCTTGAAAAACTTATACAAATACTATTTTGTTGTAATTTAGTTTACGTCTTATTGATAGATACAAGTGGGCAAGTAAAAAAATATAGTTCACTTTTACCCATTGTGATGAAACCAGCGGAATTATTATCATTATTTTTACAAGTTCGTATATATTCCATGATTTCAGCGCACACTTGTTCCCGCGCTCTCATGCCACGGTGCCACAACAATACACCTCCGACAACAATGCTATTGATAACCGGTCACGTGTCAGTCGGGCGCCATCTTGACAATAGCGCTGTGTATCGAGGTGGCAGTGAATCGACATCGAGCTGGCAGTGCATTCAAGATGGCTAATTGTGTTCTCAATTCTCATAGCGAACATCGGGACAATGTCGTATAGAATATAACTCGAGGACTACGCGGAGATGAACGCGTTGGTGAGCGAGCATTGGGACCTTGACACAGCTTCTTGCATAGATTACCCAGCAGTAAAGCGAAGGGTAAACCAAGAGATTGATCTTGCTAGAAATCAATAGGCAGATGAATATTTTGTGAGAAAATATTATTTTGGTTTTATTTTCATGTCTTCACTCCGTCGAGAAGTATATGATGGGATGGTTCCCCCCCAACTTGTAGGCTACTACCACCTCTTTCCCACCAAATATCCTTACCTATTCTTCATCAATCATCATCATAGTCATGAAAAACGAATATAATTAGGCATTTAAATTATGTTAAATTTTAAATTTTTTACAATAACCAAGACCCCTACCACAAATATACCAATAATACAATATCTATGTTTTTATTTTACTGTAATTTTTCTTCTTCGTGTTGTTTTAAAGTTATAAAATAACTAACCAATTGAAGAGAAAGAACGTTATAAGTCGCATTCGGATGAGACTGAGATAAACGAAGTTTTATGTTGAAACTTGTATCTATCTTCCATACAGATCAATATTTCAATTGCGTTTTTCAAGACTTTGTGGCAATATTTTCTACAAACCGAGGCTATATTCTGAAAGCTCATAAAAATCAGCTCCTAAACTCATTTATTAAAAAAAAATACTCAGCGTTCTATCCCTGTAGGACTTCAATTATTTGTCTAGATTTCGTATGCATCTTAATTTGAACAGCCTATATCTGATTTCCTATGCACTCTCAAAACTTTACCTTCCAAGCATAGCATGCAAGCCTCTCAAATTGACTTTAACTACAGCCCTAATTAATTCACTGGCCCTATGGTTAATTAAATATTTCGACGGCAGTGGGTTGGAGGGGGGGACGTCATTGTTCCTGGCATATAGAAGGCAGTGCATTAGTTGTCACGACACGGTCAGTTGAATGCAAAGATTGCATGCTAGGGGGCGGTGACAAACTAGAACTAAACCGACCAATAGGAGACATTTTATTATTACCTGTGTACTTGATTGTATAGGTACCAGTATGGCCACTGAGTTAAGGATGATAGATTTTTGGTGTGAATTATTTTTTTTGTTTTTTTGAGAGTTTTCTAGTTGAGAAATGATAAATTAGGTCCATTTTGTACTTGATTGTATAGGTACCAGTATGGCCACTGAGTTAAGGATAATAGATTTTTGGTGTGAAATATTTTTTTTGTTTTTTTGAGAGTTTTCTAGTTGAGAAATGATAAATTAGGTCCATTTTGTACTTGATTGTATAGGTACCAGTATGGCCACTGAGTTAAGGATAATAGATTTTTGGTGTGAAATATTTTTTTTGTTTTTTTGAGAGTTTTCTAGTTGAGAAATGATAAATTAGGTCCATTGTAACGGGGATTTTAAGAATAAATTGACGTTTATTTTTAAATACGGCTTAGTCATAATAGAGAATACATTGTTGTACTTACGTCTACACTAAAAAACATATTCTTCATAATTAAAATGGATATTATGTTTTTCTTGGACAGTGGACTTGGCTGTTATTTTTATACACTCGTTGCTTTCACGGGATTCCTACTTTCTGAACCACAAGTAAAGGGGATAAAAATCTAATAAAAAGTATCCACTTCTTGGGGTTTGAACAGCTTTAAAGTTAACATAAGTCCATGGCTCATAAGCTATAAAGTTTAGCCAAACAGGTTTCAAAAGAATTGATTCACAGTGAAACTTTAAAAACGAATGGAGCCTTTTAATGTGGACTATATTCCCCTGTCTTGTGGTACAGCCGACGTTAATATAGGGGCAATAAACTGAAAACCATATTGCAGCAATGACGACGCTGCTATCTTTGTGATTGAGTTGGCGGTTGGTTTGTTAATTGTTTACATCAGCTGTTTTTATTTGGGGTTTGGCGGTCGAGGTGGATTTCACGTCAGTGTGCACCTGATGAAGAAGATAGAAACATCTTCGAAATATTGTGTTCTATTTTAATATTTTAATTTGTGACGATTCTGCTGTATGTCCAAAGGTTCGAGTGTTTTAAATAATTTACTAAAATGTTGTAGGTATGTAAAAATAAGGTTGAACCGGAGTCCAAACCCTAACCTCTCACTTCTCTTCAATTCAACATTGTACAAAACAATCACGAAAATCATGTCATACCACAATCATGCTACTCACCTAATGCTCTCGAACCAATGATCTTCAGCAAAAGATTCAGAATTACAGGGAGTTATCTGCATAAGTAATCAATGATAAATACTCCCCATTTAATAATAAGACGACGAACTACGTAGCAGCTGATGTCTGCTGCAGATAAAACAATAATTACAATTATTAATTGAGCAAGAGATCAATGATAGTCAATGTAAATTAGCAAAACAAATGTATTGTTTACATTAGTACAGTTAGAGTGTTTCAATAAAAGTATTTGTCGAATAAACTTCCTGATAAAATAATTCAGCCAATGAGACAGCTGGAGTTGAATTATACGCCGAATAATTATATTACTAGTTTACTAGGTAAATAGAATATATGTACTTCAGAGGTAGAAGGGTGGAAGTCAATTGTGGATTTTGCGTTGCATACGTTTAGAATGATGTAATCAACCTCTCAAATTGCCTCTTGACTTATGTCAACAAATACAGTTATATTGAAGTTTTTCTTACACAATGACACATTACAAATATGATTGGATGAGCCCACTAATAAATCATGAAATAGACTTCCGCCCTTCTACCTCTGAGTGTTCTGGGCTTACACTCCATATGACATGGCACCGGGTTCTATTCCCGTATATGTCCTTTCAATGAGGTATTTCGTAGTTTCTATGGAGAGGCAAATGTTGTGATGGTTCCCTACCATTAAATATAACTAACAAATCGTTAACCTTTAACCTTTCTTAATTCGTACAGAAGATACTGCAAGATAATTTATTTATACTCATATGTACTATTCGTTCAAACGGCCCAGAGGCATAATTATGTAACTTTCAAATTCTCCATTCTGCTGAAATCCGATTCCATGCACTACATAATTAATTATTTTGTTAATGCTTTACATAATTAATATATTTTCTGATTGACCCTGAACTGAAACAAAATATTCTGAAAGTTTTGGGAGTTATTTGGGTAGTAATAGATATTATACATATTTTAAATCTGTTCGTAATATTTTTCACAAAATTTATAAAATGATAGAAATGTATAAATGGATATTTGTATAATTTTAATGTAGAACATGATACCTGTGGTGATACACCTTCCAATTAGTAATAATTACAGTAATTTCTAACAAAACCATTAAACGTAAAAAGCTGTGAAAATGCTAGGAAAAAAGGGAAGAAAAATCCACCTTGTTTTAATATAATAAAGGTGACCACTTTTCACACAGACCGTAAAACCCACCCCTATTTGTTACCTTTACATAACAATTATATTATTCAAATGAGAGGCATGGCATGTGATGAATTGTGCCCAATTCCCTTGTGGTGCCATGATAGGGGCCACACCCGCTCCATGGGGGGTCAATTCTTTACACCTCTGCAGGGGGTCTCATTATAGGGCTCAATTGACCATGGGGTCAAAATTACGAGATAGAGTACTCTGTAAGACAAGGGGTGTAGTGACACTGGAAATAGATTTGGGAGTAGTCCTGTTAAAAATATAACTGTTGATGATGTCACTGGTTTAAAGGGTTTGACAAATTTCGACATTTTTGTAGTTATGTAATTTTGTATACTATCTGGGTTCAATTTCGTGGGTATTTGCTCGCTGTAATAGATTTTAGAGTTTTGGAGTCTGGTAAACCTCAATGGACGAATTTTTTGCTTTAAAGTGGACATAATTAGCTTTAAAAATTAAAAAATATATTCATTGTTTTTGTATTATCAACGTATATTCATTTTGAGTACAGCTAAATAAAAAAAACGAGGCATGAGGCAAAATGTTTAGGTAATTCTTTGTTTCTTTATTGTATGTTTACATCAAAACTATTTAATAATTTAATTCTCATTGAATACAATTTAATATTCCTCTAATATGATATGTATATATGTGGGTATAACCCTTTAATCCAAACCTATTTTAGCTTAAATATTGGTCAATATTGTTTTTTTTCGAAAATGAAATATAACTAAATAACTATATCAGCATACAATGTCAATAAAATTGAATACCAAATACAGCTGTCAGAGGCCACATTCTGTAAAAATTCTTCCATATTTTCTCGTGTGACATCATTTTATCGTCACTATGGATAACATTACAGTGACAAGATCTCATTCGACAAACCCTGCATCAATAGATACATAATACGGTTCAGTCTGTTTAGTCTACATCATGGATAAAATACTGCTGCAAAAGTACGCATAAAATAATTAAAATATACATTACACTCAAAATACTTATCACCAGTAATAATCTAATTTAATAACTTATTAATTATTCTAATAAAAATACAAAGTAATTAAATTGAGAAACAATGCACATGCAAGAAAGTCACAAAATGCAACGCTTGACATTGGGATATAGACCTGTATTGCATGAACACGTCGCCTATATGAATGTATGAATGGATAATGTAATAATGAGTGAAGAACTGTGACTAGGGAATTGCGTGAGGTAGAACATTGTTTACATTTAATAGCGCACGCAGTGTACACCTATGGACGAAAATAAGCAAGTAGTTCGGTCGTCACTATCTTTTACTACATGTGTGACAGTGTAAAAGTGTCATTTCATTGTAAATTATGATAGATAAAAGACACCCATTCACAAAGGAATATTTTTACAATTATTTTACTACATTTTGAAAAATGTAAATTTTTTAATTAAGTTGGGTGTTTTTTGTTTGTTGACATTTTAGTAGTGCGATATTTGTCAAAATTAACTGCAACTATGAGAAAACGCTTGCTACAAGACGTTGGAAAGCGAGCATTTGTCAAGCATGCAATATTATTAACTTTTGTTAAACGCTAGTAGTAGGTATTGCTATAATTTTCTGGAGAAACGCCAAAATAATTTTGAAATAGATAAAGGTATTGCATTTGTCAACAACTAAGTTAATAACTAATGAATTTCTTTACTAATTTTGCTAGAAAGTATGAAAGTACATAATAAAATGTAGATTTAGGATATTAACTATTTTATTGTTCAAATCGCATTTTCTTAACACAAATTAAAAATATTTGAAAAGACACTCTTTACAAGACCAAATTCACCAAAGGTGCCAACTTCATTGTCTATTCCATGCCCTACCAACCATAAAGTAACTTACCCATACATAGAAATTTTTGAGTAACTCCAACACGTGAAAACTATGATTGCGATCTATTGATTCCAATTACCAATAACTCAAGAACATTAAACAAATATGGTTTGGGTGCTTAGTGGTGTTCGTTAGTACATTTAATTCCACTATACTTACCGATACTTATACTACTCTACTTATACTTAATGTATAAGTATTTCAAGTGAAAAGACGGGATATTTAACTTCAACCAATCGTGAAGTAGAATTGTGTTTCCATATTTCCAAGAAACTACATCTTCGTGATTATACACTTTCCTGTTTTTATAGACTTTATCAAAATTAAGCTGTGAGAAAACCGCAATTATTTAACACCTTTTCTTAAAACATGAACAAACCCAATCCTAAGCACACGCTACAAAACCAAGCCATAATTAATACCTCATCCATAATACCTATTTTTATTCTGAATTTTGTTAATAAAATGCACGCCTTTTGAATTGTGGTCAGGTAAGCTTAGACGTTCATCATTGAAATTCATTGTATATTTGTCATAATAGAAGAAGATAAATTATTCAAGACTTAATTCTGCATAAGTAAATGATAATAATATAGGTGTTATGCATAAAACAGCATAAGCATTAGTATTTAAAGTGAACAGGAGTCAAGAATATTGCTAATGCTAGTGAACTTATGCACACCTTTTATATGTTTGGTACAGACAAGGGAAGAGAAAATGACCACCTTTCAGAATCATTGAACTTCTTTGTAGATGAGTATAAATTATATTATAATAGTAGTATAAAAAGAGGATTGCTTGGGGCATAAGCTTATTTTATTTGGGTTTAAATAACATTTAATCTGAATATTCTTCCAATAAAACATTTATTTGATTTCGGAAATAGTCAATTAAATCGTCATTAAGGTATCTTTTCAGAAATTGCTCGATTAATTTAATAAATTATGACAATTCAATGTGTGTTTATTTTTAGACATTATCTCTAGCACAAATATTATGCAGATAAAATTTAAAAATACGATTAACTAATTATTATAGTTAGTTATGCGTGGACCACTTAATTGACTTAATTGACCAGATAATTGAGCGAGCGAAGCGAGCGTCTCCTTATGGCTCTTTTGGCACGGACCTCTGTTTTTTTTTTTTTTTTTTCCGTTTACTGACGCTATACAGGTCAGAGTTTTTCTTCGATTGAGCTGAAATTTTGCACACATGTGGACACAACCTTTTCTGTTTGCTGACCCCTAATTATTTTGAAAAAAATTGATTGGTTAAAATTTAAATAAACATCTCCTGATGGTAGGTTGAAAAATTAAACTGGTCTTCGATAAATCTGATCAAACTCATTTTTTGGCTATACAGGTCAGAGTTTTTCTTTGATCGAGCTGAAATGTTGTACACATGTAAAACCAACCTTCTCTGTTTGCATACCATTTTTTTTTTTGAAATCCATTCATTGGTTAAAATTTAAATAAATATCTCCTGATAGGCTGAAAAATGAAAACGGTCTTCGATAATTCTGATCAAACTCATATTTTGCATAATCATTAAGACCAATATTGTCTCTTATTTTACAAAATTTCATCCTAATCAGTTAAGAACGTATGAAGTTATTTACATTTTTAATATCTGTCAGTAATGAAGTATCGAAATGAATGTTTTCCAGTGCCAATTGAAAATTGATTCTGATTTGCTTTATGAACCAGGTGCTTAGATGCTATTTTAAAGTTTCGATGAAAAGCATACACTTTTAAGTTGATATCATAATCAATTTAATATGGATGTATATGTTTTCTGTGCGTTGTGTACGCATTTCCGGTTCGAGAATTTGCACGTACCCGTGCTCGCTCATCAACGCGTTACACTGAGCGTTTTCCTAGTTACTTGAACAATGAACAAAATAATTTGGTGGTTAAATTTTGTGCGATGTATTTTACATCTCAAACAGAAATGTAGGCCCATTTGTAAAATTTTACATATTCTTTTAGAATTTTATTGTATATTTTAGAAAAGTGTGTATTGGATAACAAACGGAAGACATAATGTGTTGAAAATGAAATGAAATAAACCCTTTTAAAATTATATGTTTGCAGCAGAAATAGCCTATACTTATCCTTTGTCACTTTAATCTCGTAGGTATCCCGATATTTTTCTTTAAAAAACCACTCGACGTGCAAACAATTTATTATTTTATAACACCCTACCGAGATTGAATCTAATACCTATATATTTTTTACACAAATACAGTTTAGAAGAGCAAATAACTGGAGGTGTACCACAACCGCAGGCCTACTTGTGAATACAAGGTGTTTTGCTTGACCCATCTGCCGTCCCAGAGGCAATAGCTGGCGAATACTCTGGTAGTCTCGCTTTCGCGTGCCGAACTACTTCAAATAACAATAATAAACCATTCATGATGCCTGGCTGGTAACTTGAGACGTTATGACCAGCTTGATTATGCTGGGGGGTAGAACTATAGGGTCCGACAAAACATTCACATTTTTTTTTTTACAGTTAAGTGACTAATTTTTCTAGAAATCAATGTGAGGCTTTAAGTTAAAATATTATTTTTATTTAATTTATGACGCGCAAATATTTTTTATATGAGATAACAAGTGTAACAGTTGTTTTTACAAATTTTAGCTATATAAATTCGAAAGCATAATACATTTTAAATACTATTTCAAATGCTGACATTAAATGTATAAAAAGTACATGGCTATAGAAACGTTTTCTGTATAAAATTATGCTCTTCACTTTTTTTTTTTTTTTTTTTTTTTAGAAAAACATGAAATATTTGCAAAACATTTGAAAATAAAACATATCGTTTTTTTGTTTTTGTTTGCCATGTAAATTTAGTAGCAATTGTGAGAAAAAACCTAAAAAAGCATTATAAAATATTTAAAAAAAAAATACATTCGAATATTGTAATATTGTCATAAAATACCTCTATTAGAGCCAAAATCAAGAGTTAAATTGTGACATGGCCTATTTTATAACTTCAAACTCAAATAATATCTTTACACTTTTACTTTTATTCCATCAACTATAACAGTTTCTTCTTCACATCTCCCCTTTATAAGCCCCTGTATTTCGTAAGATCGTGATATCGGACCCCCGATTGTTATGCAAGTAATATGCAAATCGCTCGGCAGTCTACGCATTGAGCTTTTGTGTGGCGGAGTTCTGTTAATAGAATTCTCATTGAGCAATAAACCATCATTTTGAATATATGAATTATAATATTTAGAATGTTTTGTGGCGCGTTTGAATATTTTTATAAAAGTTCCTGTGCATAAATTCCTAGTTGAAATATGACTTGGAAAACCACTTGGAAAACCTCGTCAAAACGACAATATTCTTCACCCTTATCAATATAAGCACTAAGGGTCACTTTCTAGAACCTAGAATTATAATTCCGACCTTATTGGAAATCGTAACTAGGTAAAAATCT
Organism: Leuctra nigra; assembly: GCA_934045905.1. Taxonomy (NCBI): domain Eukaryota; kingdom Metazoa; phylum Arthropoda; class Insecta; order Plecoptera; family Leuctridae; genus Leuctra; species Leuctra nigra. Next base: position 19,230,871 of record OW203772.1, read on the forward strand.
TAGAGCCACACTGATTCTTCTAAGATAAAAATATAAAAATGGATTTATGAGAAAGATTACGCCGAATATTTGAATTCTTAGGAAAACGCTTTGTGTAACGCGTTGATAAGCGAGCCTTCGTATTGCATGTGTGTGAAAGTTGCTGCTATCTTGGATATAACTATGAACGCAATGTAACCAAATTAAAGGAGCAGTGATAATTTCTATTGAAATTTATTTGGAAGAAATGTAAAAATACGCCAAAATAAAATGACATTCTTCACGAATTTATCTGAAAATTGTCATAAACTCCTAAAATGCTGGACCCAATTATTATGCAAAATTTTAAGTTGATCGGTCTAACGGTTCAATTTTCAATTTTCAACCCATCTTTTTCAAAAACCGATCATATGATATTAGTGTGTATGAAAAATTTCTGATCAATTGGTTGAATCAGTGCATTGCCAACAAAATAATAACAACAAAAACAGACGAAGTGCGGGCATTTTTTCAGATATAGAAACCAACATTGCAAAAACGGAATGGGGATTTTTCTACTTGCGCCGGTAAAGTATAGGTTACTCATACTGCATGTTAATTTGCTATGCGTACGATGTAAAAATAGAACGGAATGCTTACAGAGGATGTTAGAATTGCAAATTACATTATTTCGTGTTTTCGAGGTGTCACACTTTTGGACGCATGAGTTATCATTCTTCATTCATTCATTTAATTAAATATAAAAATACTCATTGTATGTCCATTGGGATTCGTGACATATAGCGTAATTATGAACTAACTGCAAACACATTTGGATAAGAGGAAAATGATTCGTTTATTCATATCAAGAAATTAAATGAAGGTGTCACTGTAGGGGGGGGGGGGGGGGCTCAGTGAGTGCGATAAAATACTCTATGTGAGTGACTCTGTTTATTTTTGCATTTTATTAGCATTATTTTATTTTGTTTCGTGTCCTGCTAAAAAGTTTTGCTGGTTTTTGCAACAATACCGAGCAAAACTATCATTTATAGCGGGACCGTTTACTGCCTAAATTCGTGGTGAAATTTACCTCAAATTACACAAAAGTATCATAGTAAACAGCTTTTTAACTATGTCATCTAAATTTGAAAGTCAGTAAAACTAAATCGTCTGTACAAAATATTATTAAGGTATAGTAGCGATTGTTTGCCAAATTATGTTTCTTCATAAATTGGTTCACAATATAACGAATTAAAAAAACGGCGATATAAATTGTACCCGTCAGCAAAATAAAAATATAGATGTTTACACACAGCCGTAATTGGTATTGATGAAGAATATTGTTATAATTGTGGACTTTAGGAAAGATGCGGTAGTAGCTTATTTGTAAACCTCCCAACATTTGCCTCTCGATTTATGTATAAACCTCTAGAAAACCTCAATCATGAACGGTAGTCGAACCAAGCAAGCCCTCCGTATAAGCAACTACTTAAGGTGATACATAGCGCTCGGCCGTTTTAGAAAATTGAGAGAGAAAAAGTGTTTTTGTAACTTTGATAGGATGTTCACATGTTCGTCTGATTGTATATTAGTAGCACATTTTCATTTTTAGCTTCGTGCCTTGTTAATTAGGCGCCGGTTATTCAATAAAACCGCGCAAAACTATGACATTTCCGAAACGATTGGGGACCCAACCCATTAACCAATTGATCTCAAATTTAAATCATGATAAGATAAAAAGACAAACTTAGGGTTATCGCTTGGCACATTATTAAATTATATATCATACGGCACCCATTGAGACAATATTTCACCAAAAATCAACTAATTATTGCTCAAAAAATAAAAATTTATCAAGTGATAACCCTAATTTTGTATTTTTACTAATAATGATTAAATTTTCAAATAAAATCGTCTACCCATTTTGTCTCCAATCATATCCAAAAAAGTGCCTGCAACAAGTGGCAAAATCGCTCGCTCTTGCAGCACCTTAATTACTTTCATATTCGCGCTTGGAATATCAATAAAATTATAAAATAATAGCTCATCCACATTAAAAAAATCACCATATCTACCATTCTATATCACCTGTACATAACAAATTGACCCGTTCCCTATCTATTTATTGCATCAGTAATTATGTAGCCCTATTTGCATGACCTAATGAATTCTTCCACAGCCTTCTAAACAAAAGTCTGTTGGTTCCAAAGCGTCTTTGAACACCTCACATACTCACATATGTCGGTCGAATAAACACCTGCCATACCGACATTGCCTTAGGCGAACCTAACCCTAACCATTAAATAGTTACGAATATGTATTAGTTGAATTTTGCTGTAGTATAGTGTTTAGGGATCCATTGTTATGACAGCTTTCTTGGGGTATTTTGTTTTAATGGTCGCCTAATTTAGGAGCATGTGGGTTTTTGGCGTATTTTATGTCTTGAATTAGCATCTTAGGGACCATTGATCGAATTAAATATACTTATCTACATGCTAGGGAAAGACTAGATTCCAGTTGAAACTATATATTACGGAATAGATTGATTTTGCACAGTCATAAAACCTGATTAACAGAATATATTTTGTAAAAATAGAAACTCAATATATCGTAATATGATATTTATAAAGTATAATGATGTTTTCACGCCTAATATTATTCAATATATGTCGTCCAATTATTGTTTTCATTTAGGGCCAGTTTTTCAACAATATGCTAAACCACTAGTTAAGTTTAAACGGTCATTCAAGGAATGCCATTGGTTGTTGGGATGGTAAATAGTCCTAATCAACTGCTTAAAATTTAACACAGTTCTTTTAACCTGATTATATGTAAGTGATTGTTAAAAAACTGGCCCTGTTGGTGTCTTTTTATTTGATAAAATATATCTTGATCTTAGTATTATTTAGAAAATTTGGTTAGGTCCTCAAATGTGGAAGATTAATCTTAATGCCTAACAATGTATTATGTACACAGACGCGTGCCCCGTGAATAAACTATTGAAGTTACAAGTCCTCTTCAAATACAATACTTGTATGTAATTCAATACAATCACAGCGGCATTGTTTCTGACACAATACAGGACCTCACAATAAGCCACTCTTAACGTTGTGCAACCACATATGATACGTGTACAGGGGTGGCAACTAGGACCAATATTATTTCTTATATGTAAGTTAATACTCTGATTATGACTTATAGTTACTCTAGCTAATACTGATTGAACCACGCAATTGATAAGTTATATTGTTTGTTAATGTAATAATTTAGAAAAAATCATGTATTTATTACAAGCATTTTTGTTGGTACAACCATGGAGTTATAATTTTGGTACAACACACCGGTATTATTGTCGAGTGATGCCACTTTTATGAACCAGCAATAATGTTGCCATGGTTACAATAAAATGACCACCATCACTGGACATGAAAATCGTTTTCCCGCCAAAATGTCCACCAAATTAAAAGTTCGTATTTATGAATGAAAATGTACACTTTTGAGTGTGAAAATAGTGTGTTTTACGAACATATATTATTATGTTGTTATTTAAAAAAATAAACATAATATGTAAGCAATCCCTATTTAGCGACGAAACAAAATACACAATTCATGTAGAAACACAGAGGGCTGTGGAAATGGAAGGGTTATTGAGGTTAGGTTAGTCTAAGTTTTAGGTTAATGTAGCTCGTAATTTTACCTATCCTCCCCCCTCCCACACTATTTCGTTTAATCCTGATTCAATCTTTTAGATTTCCTTCGTATATAACACCTTCCAAGAATTGATGTAGATAAAAAAAATCCCACTAATTTCGAACAGAATGCAAGGTTTTGTTCGCCCCTAAGTGTTTAATGACAGCGCGCACACGACAATCCATCAATGAATGAACTATAAGTGTGGAAGTATGCCAGTATACTTATCTCAAGTAGCTACACAATTCTCTCCTGCAAGAGTAGGTATTTCCTATTGCATTTCTAAGTGTATTGCAATGCAGATGTGCAGATGATACCAAACAATAAGCTTGCATTCTAAATGATGATGCTTTCAGCCAATTGTTGTGTTTCTTTTTAATGATTTTAAGGGAGATATTATCAATATCGCCAAGCAAAAAATTAATTAATGCAAATTTGAAAGTTATGGGTAATTTAACTTTAATATTTTTAACAAATATTCATGAGAATGTGATTAAGCTATTAATCAGTTCAAAGAGTTTGAGATCATTTTTAATTGTTCTTCAGAAATCAGATATGAGACCAATTATTAGACAAATTGAAATTCATATTTTCACAATAAAAAGAAAATCTTAATACCTACTTTATTCCAATAATTATAAAAAATTATTTCTACTTACATAACAGAATAAGCAAAAAAACAGATATCACATCAATACGAATCGACCTTTAAAATGAATCCTATTCGTCAACCTGTATCTCCAGCTCTTAAATTGCCACCCATAAGCTCCAGCTGACTGCAGCACACATATGGGTTGAAGTGCGTTAAGGCCACCCGGCTCGTATCTCACATACAATAGACCTACATGGGTGTCTATATGACACTAGACACTGGTATGAAATTATACATTGTGTCAAACATTGTCTTTTGAGGGGTGACATTTGATCGACCGCTTATGGGTGGTCGCCAACATTCATGGGGGTGCAAGACGTGCATAGATTGGTGAGATTAATGAAGTACCTCAGAACTAGAAGGACGGAAGTCCATTTTCTCGATTTTTAGTTTCACACTATTGGAATGATATTGTGATGAGGTCTTTGGAATTTGACAGATGTCAACAAATGCAGTCATATTGAAGCTCTTACACAATGACTCATGTCACCAATTGCAAATAAGGTGCTGCAAGCGCGAGCGATTTTGCTGCTTTTTGTAGACACTTTTTGCGATACGATTGGAGACGAAATGGGTAGACCAAATTATTTGAAATTTTAATCGTGATTAGATAAAAGACAAACTTAGGGTTATCCCTTGGTACATTTTTAATTTTTTGTTTCGTTAATTAATAATAATTAGTTGATTTTTGGTGAAAAATTAGCTATTTTCTCGTCTCCCTGGGCGCCGTATAAAATTAAATTTCAAAAATGTGCCAAGGGATAACCCTAAGTTTGTCTTTCATCTAATTATGATTAAAATTTGAGATCAATTAGTTCATGGGTTTGGTCTCCAATCGTATCGCAAATTTCATAGTTTTGCGCGTTTTTGTTGAATAACCGGTGCCTAAGTAACGATGCAATAAGCAAAAATTAAAAAGGGCTACTAATATACAATCAGACTGATCATATGAACATCCTGTAAAAGTTACACTCACTTATGAAACAATTTCTCTCTCTCAATTTTCTAAAACGGCCGAGCGCTAGTATCACCTTAGGAGTGCAAGTGCTCGGCCATTATATAGCAAATTGAGAGAGAAAAATAGTTTCATAAGTGGGTGTGACTTTGATAGGATGTTCACATGATCAGTCTGATTGTATATTAGTATAGCACTTTTTAATTTTTGATTATTGCATCGTTAATTAGGCGACGGTTATTCAACAAAACAACGCAAAACTATGAAATCTCCGATACGATTGGAGACCAAACCCAATCTCAAATTTTATTCATGATTCTAGATAAAAGACAAACGGGTTGTCACTTGGCACATTTATAAAACTAAATTTCATAGGCACTCAGCGAGAAAAGAAAATAAACATTTTTTCACCAAACATCAACTAATTATTACCTATTAATTAACAAAGCAAAAAATTAAAAAAATGCCAAGTGATAACTCTAAGATTGTCTTTTATCTAATCACGATTAAAATTTCAAATAATTTCGTCAGCCCAATCCTACCTTTGAGGTACAAAACTACAAATCAATTTTCCGGTGAAACTAATTCACCGATCGTGCTAGAAATCATATGGGAGACGTAATGAATCGCTACTGAATAAACTGTCCTGGAGGTCTATTCTAGAACGTTTTCCCAATTCCATTCTGATGGAATCCGGTTACGGCCATAAGGATTAACATTTCATGAAGTCGAATCCCATGAGAATAGAGAAGTGAAGTGAAGTTTAGATTTTAGAATAATAAATATTTTATGAAAGTTGAAATGTTGTTGAAGACAGGATTGGTATTATTTTTGTTGTGTGATGAATAGTTTTCAAGGAACGAATTTACAAAGTTTGGTAGATTGTAGCTGTCCATGAAACACAATTTGACGTCACACGCCGAGTCGGGTCGTATAGATAATGTTGGCCAGAGCCGGTTCTATGCATCCCGTAACACAGGGAACACGGCGTGTGACGTACAGCTTGTTTTTGCAGAGGAGTGAAATGTCGAAAACTAATAAATTAATTATGGGAAATATATGAATTAAAATAATATAATGAAATTTCACATTGCTCTTTGCTCACCTATTCCCCATTGGGAATTTAAAAGTTCTAGAATAGCTCTAGGAGGGATATTCTAAATTTTCTTGTCGTCTCGTTTCAATTGATACGATATCACTCCTATCTATTTAACGTGGTAGTGACGCCGTGTCAATAGACCAAAACATAAACTAAACGCGCATGCCCAATCCGCCATTTTCTCTTCCAGCTATGTGTGACATTCAGTCAAGGCACTTATATGTCAATCGTATAACGATAGTTCAGTGAAAGTTATAATTACATCGCGAAATAACAGAAATTGATGCTTACCTCAGTGTCAACATTTAAATACAATCGGCATATTTCATTTCAGCACATATTCATACACATTCTTGTGAAAACTAGATGTCTATTCACCAAAATCACCATTTGACAAACGCATTTTTTTATCAGGGTCTTCTGAACCGTTCCCTTTCTGAATGAGCTCATTCAGAAAAGTTTCAGAAAGCCGTGATAAAAAAATGCGATATGTCAAACGGTGATTTTGGTGAATAGACATCTAGTTTTCACAAGAATGTGTATGAATATGTGCTGAAATGAAATATGCCGATTGTATTTGAATGTTGATACTGAGGTAAGCATCAATTTCTGTTATTTCGCGATGTAATTATAACTTTTACTGAACTCATTAAGATTGACATTTAAGTGACTTGGAACATGCGCACTAAAGAGTGGTCACACATAGTGACACGCCCTTTTTTAGTTCGCTTTGAGGGCGCTACTAGTTTATGTTTTGGTCTATTGATACGAGACGACAAGGATGTTTAGAATACCCCCCCCCCCCCGATCCGTTACTTCATTTGACATGTAATGCGAAATAAATAATCTATAAACAAATAGCAGAGATTCGAGGCTTCCGTTTGGTTTTGACTCCTAGCGAGCATTTTGTCTTGATGCTTCTGATGTCAGTATCAGTCTGTACGAGGCTTGTCATCTTGCAGCAAAGATTCTCGGCTCTCAATGATCGAGGAATTGCGTAATTTTTCTTCGTCTATGAGATTAATATAGTGACTTAGTACAACGAGGACGAAGTAAACTCTAGGAACTGAAAAGAAAATAATTGCATTAGTTATCTGCGATCATTTGTAGGCCAAATGATTGACACAAGATTTATGATTTTGATTCAAATATCTTCCATTCAATCAATTCACCTTCAATGACACCAACCACAAACAAACAAACCATACATACAAACATTCTTAAACTTATAAAAAAATTAAAAAATGTTTTTTAAGTAAACATGGTATTTCAGCACAATAAAGGTATGTAACCCCCTCAAAATAAAAGAATTGTTGAATGCTACTAACCTGTAAATAAAAGTAAACCGAAGAGGAATTGTACTGCCATGTCAGCCCGTCCGGATTTCATGGCATGTTGCCCTGCAGTCCAGACAATGAGACAGTTCAAGACGGCGATCACATATTCCCTGATCATCCATGGCACCAACAGCTTGCCGCTCTTCTAAGAAACAACACGGAAAGAAATTACTCTTTTGGCTCTTTGATTTTTTTCTGTTACTGACGGCAAGTCAAATTTTTTCCTCGATCGATCTGAAATTTTGTACACATAAACGGAAAATCTCTGGTGTTTGCAGGCTCTAAGTTTGAAATCCGTTTATGGGTTCAAATTTAAACAAATATGTATCTTTCGATTGGTTGTACAGTTTGAAATTTTGTCCGGTCATTAAAATGGAAAAGAAACATGTTCAAAACTATAAGTATGGGATGCAATATTAATTTCCGTAGTGAAAACCGCATATTTTACTAAACTTCCTCTGATTTTATATGATTTATTTCATTCAGCGCTCACCAATGTTTACAAATATACGTGACGTAGTCGGTGCCCCAGCTATGACCCACAATCACAGCCAGCTGAGAGTAATAATACACTCGAGTGTTGACAGTCAGCGATCTTCAACCAGCGCGCACTACGCAGTTCGTTTCAAACAAGCGAGTAAAATCACAACAGTATCTTCTTAATTCGTGCGTTTATTTTCTTAATTGTGTCGAACAATATGATATTTTTATTGTGAATCGTTCACCATACAATTGGACATTGATTAGGGAGACGATTGTATTGTTTTTATCAGTTGGAATCGGAGTATGCAGAGAGTGATCTAGAAGGTGCTGTTTAGTGTGCGAACTGTTGGATATATTGTGGTTCAATGTGATAGTGCAAAACAATGCGATTGTTAACATCATGAATTCAAACCTGTGCCAAGTGATTTTGAATTTTTGTGTCGTCGGGAAAATGAGACAATTGACAAGGTAAGTCGGGAATCGAATGGTGTCACAAGGTGTCACTAAAAACCCATTCTATTTGAGCTTGATAATGCAATCATTTTGCTAGAGTTTTTAATTTATTCAGTTTGTAAAACGAAGGATACACGAATAGGTATTCTCTCTTGCTCCTTTAATACATCGTGGCGGTATTTAGCTCACCTAATTAGGTATAGGTATCTGACAATCCGATTTCACTACGATGTATCGGGCAAATAAGATGCATATCATTAGGTTCAAAGATGTCCCCTAACGATTAAGCTTTGGATTTAGCTTTCAAAACAGTGAATCGTTTTGAAGCTTTCTTTCTAGGGTAGTAAAATGTTCGCGACAAGGCACTCATGCCTTTCTCTCTGGGGCTTAACGTCGCACTGTTCTGCAGCGAGGCTAATGGCGACGGATGAATGATTATGAGGATGATTGGGAGATGATGGTGCAGAGTTGGTAAGGATGGAAGGTGGGAAGGAGGCGGTCGTGGCCTTTTAGCAGGGTACCTTCCCAGCATTTGCCTGTCGACTGAGGGAATACCACGAGAAAACCCAGTCAGGAAGGACGACCGCGGGAATCGAACCCGGGCCTCCGGAATACAAGTTCAGAGCGTTACCACTCAGCCAACCTGTTTCTTTACTATTAGCTGTAAACAAGGCACTGGACATTATGAAATAATATGCTATTATTATTTTATCTTCGAAATCACACTTTATATCCTAACTGAGTGCATGAATGAATTTAGACTGATCTTCTTGGGTGCATACAAACTCACGCGGCCCCATGTAACAAATGCAGAGCCACCCGGACGAGGCCCCCGTTACGTCATCGTTCTAGTAGCGTTGCGCAAGAACATAAGCCAAGTGTGTTACGATTTTTATTTCTCACCAACAAGCATATGTTAGGTGAACACATACAACATTCTGACAGTGAAATATCACTAATATATTCTCTTCTCACCATGCCTTTACACGTGATTTTTAGTGATTGGTAATGGTGATTTGGATTATTGGATACTCACTGTCAGAACACCGGTGGCCATCATGATAGCGATTGGCAGTTCTACTGATGCCACGAATAAACTCACAGTAATCAACTGACCAATACCATGCGCTGAAAATAAATTGGCGTTTATTTGTGGGCGAGTGAGAAATAATGGACTTCAAAGCGTACTATTCAAAGATTTAGGCGATTCGACCAAAAAAAGTTGATATTATTTTTCTTTATGTCTCATAAGAAGGAGTGTTGGTAACATATGGAATCAAGTGACATTACTTGTTCACTTGATATTTTTATAATTTGTTGTTTCGCTTTTAGAAAAAGATATATACGCACCGGATTTTACGGTCATTTTATTACTGATTTATTTAAGCTACAGTCGAAGTAGGAATGAAGTTATCGAAATTTGGGCTTCGGTAGGGCCATCCGCCCATTCTTTATGAATAAAATGAGCTCTCGTTCACTTTGTAATGTGAAAGGTAGGGTTTAAAACGTTTCAAATTTTATTTTCAAAAATAAAAAAAATAAAAAATCAGATTGTTTTACAGAAAAATTTGTGAAAAATCTTCGTATAATGTAAAAACAATAAGATTTTGCTTACAGGTAGATTATAAGATAACATTGGGAGACAACTGAATTCTAACACGATTTATCTAAAACTATATCTAAGACGTTTATAAATGTAATGGGTGTACGGGACACGACTTGTCCTCAGTTGAGTTACCTTCTTCAGCTGCAGCCATCAACTTCTCTTCTTCCGGCGACGTCACGTATTCATCCCCTATCCAACCAATCCAACCTTGCTCTGCTAAGATGCCGAACAAGCAATAGATCTAGAACCAATAATAAGGATCATTGCAATCATACATTATAATAATAATCATTGCAAGCGTAAGTAAGAATCGTAAGAATCGTGAAAGCGTACGATTCGGTTCTTTTTATCGATATATCGAAAGGAGGAAAATCGACTTTGAAGTTTGATATAAAGGAAATTCAAATTAAGATAGAAATACACACTCTTCAACGGAAAATACACAATTTTATTGTTATAAAGACGTATTATCATTTCATATAACATATTCTACATTTTAATGTTGAAAGAAACCAAATTTATTGGAATCGTTTACAAAATCAATCGATATATTGTACGGAGGAAAATCGTATAAATATTAACTTTGATTTAAATAATGATAATCATTATCGTCTATTTTCCTTCTCTTTTATATTATTATTATAATAAATAACAAACATTTTCTATTATAACTAAATGCCACATACCGCTAATAGATATAAGTAGTATTTATTTTTTTAAATAGGTAGGGGAGGCCGGTATATAGTGGGACACGGTACATAGTGGGACATTTGAATTTCTCGCCTTGTGGTCAAGAAAAAAAATAGTGAAGATGCCTAATTGATGTCAGCACAATAAATCACATCTCCTGGACATATTTTCAAGATATGTTTGTATTTGAAATAATTTAGATACTCCACTTGTAATATCAGTTTTGCAAAATGTAGAAATTTTGTGCTTACAATGTTTTTGATAACTATTTTCTCTTACTTATTATGGCTAGTTTAAAAGTATGGTTATGATGTGTATTCAATTGGCATGAAGTAGGTTTATTGATGAATGTTCTCTTCACCTGCCTTTATATTTGAAAAAATAAAACTAAAAATATTGTTAAACGGTACATACTGGGACAGTCAGAACGGTACATAGTGGGACATTTCCTACTATGTACCACTGGGCTATATTTCTGTTCATAACTTTTGTGTGGGTCTTAAATTATTTGTTGATACAAGTAGTTAATTGTTTTAATTCATACCAATTTTTTTAATGGACCTAAATTAATTTTTTAACATATATTTTTTTCCCCGAAAAAAGATGCCGAAAATTCCTCGAAGGCGGTGGATTAATGACGGGATTAAAACGGACTAATTACCTACCTATAAGTAAATACATCAGATAATAAATCACATGTCACTTGTTTCAAAAATTATTCCATTGTATTTCCCTTGAAAAATAGCATTGTCCCAGTATGTACCAGCAGTGTCCCAGTATGTACCGGAAAGCGGTATATAGTGGGACAACGGTACATAGTGGGACAACGCAATTAATTTCTTATCTGTAGATATTAAAATTTCATAAAAATAGCACATGCATTCTAATTTATGGTGCGCAATTATTGGCTATTCAACATTTCAAAATATTAAAATAATAAACAAACTAGAGCAATAATAAGAAATCCGTCCCACTATGTACCGGCCTCCCCTACAGTACATAAAAAATACATTTACCAACTACACTTTACAATTGAAATTAGCTAGGTACAAGTCTAAAGGAAACTAAAAAAAAATTCGACTAATTTCATTTCCTGATTTTACATTTTTTTTTAAATTTAATTAGTCCAAATATTAAAAATAAAAATCCACAATACGACAATGTTATATTTTGAACATGAGGCTAAACCTACCAGTCTTACAAATCCGATGATGTTGGTCCCAGTTCTGACGTCACAACAGCAACAGCATGTCTTCAGCATGTCCTAGAACCAATCAATCAATAACTTATCCTGTTCGATTACCTAGTGATTTCTAGCAAAATCGGTCCCTTGGCTTCACCGGAAAAATGATTTATCTGTCCAAATTCATATTTGAAACTATATTTGAAAAGTAGCAAGTGATACAAATATGAAACTTAAATGACTGACAGTGAAAAATAAAGCAATAAGAATATGTACACTTGACACAACTAAAAATGGTCTAGTTGGCGAGACAATTGGCTGGTATTTTTATATGGAGTGTTTGTTATGGAGACAGCAGATCAAAGACACAAAAAGTTCTATAATAACAATGTGACAGAATAGTATATACAATAAAATTCCATCAAAATAACTTAAGATACATTCAATTTAAAATAATACGTGTTCGTAATAATTCTTCAACGCATAGGTATATTTTGTCACGGTTTATTTATAAAAACTAACCTGACAAATTTTCCACTTCGATGTTGAGTCAAAGCAACCAGGTAACTAGCAACTGAGTGTGATTCATAAACATTTGGAAGGGCATTTGATTATCTTAAGATAGGTACTATAACTTATATTACTGGTTATAGTCAAACTGTGTGATGTAATATTGTTCAGAAGGACATATGATTACTTGTAATATTCAAAAGAAACAAAATGGCATTATCAATTCTTTGTAGATACAATAACTTATATGACTGGTGATTGTCTAACATGTTTATAACCAAAACTTAGGATAATAAATGGACGTACAGTTATCAAATTCGATATGTCCTTTTTGCTACTTCCGGTATATTACTATAGGAAATTATTTTGTATTTATAGATATTATTTAGCTTACTAAGCCAGTAACATTACAGATACACTTGTTACCAACAGCACATATATTACACTTAGAATACATCATCAACTGATTGTCGCTTTATCCACACAATACAATGAGCTTTAAATGAACATACATGTTTTTCATTTCTAATGTCTACAGGTAACCTGTCATAAATTTTGCTTCCAGTGTTAAAAATTGATGCATACCATTTCTTACTATAACCAAAGATATTATTAAAACTCACGTTGCTATAACAGTGTTTCTTAAACCACATTCCACTGCTGGCTGCTCTAGTACTAATATTATGAATTGTTTTAACATTATCTAATTTATCTAAGATGTATTGTGGCATAAGGCCAATACTAATTTTAAACATAAATATAAGAACTAATAGTAACACAGACTGCTTAATACTCTGTGCTTAACGCTCTGTGTAACGTGTTGATAAGCGAGCCTTCGTATTGCATGCGAATTAATATGTGTGTTAAGTGTGTTCTTCTACATACCTTGAAAATCCCTTTGCAGATAATCTACCGAATTCATCAAAGAAGTGTGATATCAATTTTTAGGAAGGGATGTAGTACGCTGTGAAAAATATCCGACCGAATCTTGGCTCGAACCCGGGACCTCTCACTTGCCGGGCGAGAGCTCTACCAACTGAGCTACCCGGTCGCACGGACGGACATTATACACAACGCACTGATGAGGGTTAGAGATCTCCGATGAGAATGGAATGAAGGTAGAGAATGCTTCTACGAACTGTCATACCACCGGTGACGATGCTGTCACCATGTCTCATTGCACTTGCGTGCGCAACACTCTTTCGGATATTTTTCACAACACACATCCCTTCATATCATCCTGACTCCATGGAAGTTTTCCACAGAAATCTACATTCTCAATACTTTTGTTCATTACCCCATAGATTTTAACGCTGAAAATATCGCTAATTTAAAAAAAGAGCATTTTAAAATATAGCAATGGAATTGTAAACCTCACATCCCACATATATCTGTTTTAGTTTATTTTTGCATTACGTACAAACGAAGTAAAGGATAAGACCATATTTTCCCCAAAAGATTCATTACTACCCTATTCGTCTTAGGCCAAGCAACGAAGGCTAAAAACAGGCCGAACCCGGGACAAATTGCAAGATTTGTCTTTTTCATCAGACCTTATTCAGAAAAATTCGCTGATTACAACAAAAAAAAGTTTTACGGAGAGATGTGAAAGGAAATTGCCCAAAACTACGTGTTCAGTTCAAATTTTGAGAACATATAATATTTTTTTCTAAGAATCACAGAACACATTTTGATATTTGTTTTCAATAAAAAGTATGTATTTTATTATGATACAATACTCGAAAAAAAAATTGGGTGATAATATTAATTATTTTTGGATCTATTCAATTATTTAATAAAATGACGTCATTTAAATAATTAGTCGTAGTGACGTAACTAAAGGAGCTAGAATAAATGTTTTTACGGGAAAATGTTGGTAATAAAGCCTTATATTTTTGGTATGAATATGATCAAAAGTTCACCACGCATCTCCAAATTGTTGTCAAACAAAATTTTAATCAAATTATATGAAAAATTAAACATCAATATAACGCAATTATTGGCATAACGGCGGAACTGTTTGATCAGAAAATGTTGTCACTTATAGAATTTTGGCGCCTGATAAAACCTAGCCCAAAGAGAGATTTGGGACGCCATTTTGAAACCGGAAGTGGCATCATCTTGAAAACGGCTGAACCGATAATAACGGAACTGGTGGCAATCGACTCCAACGGTCATATGACAGAACAGATCAATAGTATAACCGGAAATTAACAATAACAAATACCGGAAATGACGTCACAAATATTCAAAATTCTTCTAAAACCCCCTATTTAACAATAAGTACATTATTTAAATACATAAATGCATATCTATATGAATTTAATTGTAAAAGTCGCTATTTATAATGATAATATAATAAGTTTTAACATGGTTATATCATGGTAATAAAAATACAGGTACCTAGTTATAATGCTGTACCGACATAAAATTATGCCGGCATAAGGCTTAAAACCTTTCCTGAATCCAGACACAGAGTATATGAATAGATTCATATATTACATTATAACAAGCCAGAATAATGTTATTACCAATAACAAATTACCAATAACAAATACCGGAAATAACGTCACAAATATTCAAAATTCTTCTAAAACCCCCTGTTCAACAATAAATACATTATTCTGGCTTGTTGTAATATAGGAATTTATAAAAAAAATCTATGTGGCATTGTTTTCAGTCGCCATTTTGAGAACCGGAAGTGATTCCATAGCTCGGAAACGTATTGGAATGAAATCAAATACCAATTAATTAAGTAAATACCTCCCTGTGTCTGGATTCAGAAAAGGTTTTAAGCCTTATGCCGGCATAATTTTATGTCATTAGGTACCAATATTTTTATTACCATGATATAACAATGTTAAAACTTATTATTTTATCATTATAAATAGCGACTTTTACAATTAAATTCACAAAGATATGCATTTAACTATTTATTTAATGTACTTATTGTTAAATAGGGGGTTTTAGAAGAATTTTGAATATTTGTGACGTAATTTCCGGTATTTGTTATTGTTAATTTCCGGTTATACTATTGATCTGTTCTGTCATATGACCGTTGGAGTCGATTGCCACCAGTTCCGTTATTATCGGTTCAGCCGTTTTCAAGATGATGCCACTTCCGGTTTCAAAATGGCGTCCCAAATCTCTCTTTGGGCTAGGTTTTATCAGGCGCCAAAATTCTATAAGTGACAACATTTTCTGATCAAACAGTTCCGCCGTTATGCCAATAATTGCGTTATATTGATGTTTAATTTTTCATATAATTTGATTAAAATTTTGTTTGACAACAATTAGGAGATGCGTGGTGAACTTTTGATCATATTCATACCAAAAATATAAGGCTTTATTACCAACATTTTCCCGTAAAAACATTTATTCTAGCTCCTTTAGTTACGTCACTACGACTAATTATTTAAATGACGTCATTTTATTAAATTATTGAATAGATCCAAAAATAATTAATATTATCACCCAATTTTTTTTCGAGTAATGTATTATATATAATACATACTTTTTATTGAAAACAAATATCAAAATGTGTTCTGTGATTCTTAAAAAAAATATTTTATATTCTCAAAATTTGAACTTTACACGTAATTTTGGGCAATTTCCCTTCACATCTCTGCGTAAAACTTTTTTTTGTTGTAATCAGCGAATTTTTCTGAATAAGGTCAGATGAAAAAGACAAATCTTGCAATTTGTCCCGGGTTAAATGCTTCGTAGCTTGGCCTATCTGCCTATTCATTTCTTAGCAAGATCGGTTCTTGGTTTCACCGTAAAATTGATTTGTATTTTTCTTCTTTTTCTGATGATAAACTCTGTACCTCACAGGTAGAAGGCCGGAAGTCCATTTAATTGATTCTTGAGTTGAGCTCTTAACCAGTAATTCTGTCTTTATTCAATCATATTTGTGGATGGTGATGAGTCATCGTGTACGAGAATACTTCAATATAACTGTAGATATTTGTTGACATCAGTCGAATGGCAATTGATGGGGCTTGATTAATCATTCCAAAAGTGTGCAACGCAAAATCGAGAAAATTCAATTAATCAATTTTCAATTGATAAGCATTTTATTTTCAGATTCATATTTATACAGAGTACAATTACAAAAAATTATTAAATTATATAAAAAGAAGAATAGCCCTCATGTGGTCAAAGAGACCCTGTGTGAGGGCATAGAATGGTAAAGTAAACATATTTAAACATAATTCAGTTGACAACAGACAACTAAGGAAAAACAGACTGTGAGAAACAGATAACTGTGAGAAACAACTAAAAATAATAGCATTTCACATATTGTGCAGAACACTCCTGCAAAATAATAACATATCAAACACATTTCACATGTGCAGAACACTCCTGCAAAATAATAACATATCAACATATTTCACATGTGCAGAACACTCCTGCAAAATAATAACATATCAACATATTTCACATGTGCAGAACACTCCTGCAAAATAATAACATATCAACATATTTCACATGTGCAGAACACTCCTGCAAAATAATAACATATCAACATATTTCACATGTGCAGAACACTCCTGCAAAATAATAACATATCAACACATTCACATGTACATAATACTCCTGCAAAATTCCCTACCAGAGTCGAACAGCCATCAAGGATATCTCGTATGGATATCACTTCCGGCTATCTACTTCTGAGTTACGTAACTTAACAGAAAGAGAAGCCGTGGAAGATCTACCATATATATATCGAAGGATCGCTTATTACTTATTCACTCAGGGGAGTCCTAGTTTGATTTTAACTGCTAAAACGATGGCTCTCATTATCTCCTATTCTCTTGAAGCTTCATCAGAATGGAAGCATTTTTATTTGTATTTATTTTTAATAATACGAAATGGTGTATTCAATATTTAATCCTATTAAATTACTAATTTTCTATGCAACCTGTTACATAAAATTAGCTACAACAACTTAAATAACTTAGAAAATACAAATATTTATATATCATAAGACAATGTATGGAATGGCACATTTACATATTTTGGATTATTTTCTGACTTCCGTAAAGATTTTCTTTGAAATATTTTTGTCCTAAATGTTGCCATGTTATCACTCTGCGTGATGTTTGTCTCCATTCAGCAATGTTTCTTGGCTGTCCTCAATTGAGCAATTGCCGAAGTTTGTTTCGAGAAGATTTCTGTAGTGACTGCGCACGACAAGTATGAAGTAGACTCTAGGAACTGAAAACAAAACATTTGCATTGGTTTACTACGTTCATTTGTAGACCAAATTCATTGACACAAGTATAGATGATTGATGAAAAGAAAATGTAAAGATAATGTGTGTATAAGTATTAATACTTAACGGTTTAGCAGTATACTTGAAATATAGGGAAATTTTAACAGCCTGTTAAATTATCAATTATTTGAATATATGTTAACAGGGGCGCCGGAACCGGGGGGGCAGAGGGGGCACGTGCCCCCCCTAGATGTCTGAAGGGGGGGGGCAAGAGTATCAATCTGCCCCCCCTGGCAACGCATAATATCTTTAAAAAATTACTCGATAAGGGCTGAATTTCAAAAAAATTCGCTGCGCGGCATTGTTATGTGAGAATCTTCTGACGTAATTCAATTGATATTGTTATTTTACACCAAAATCATTTTAAACCTGTCTTTAAGAGTATTAAAAGTTTGCGGGACGTATTTATATGAACTTTTCTGATATGAGTGATTGATTAACTTTTGTTTTCTTACAAATTAAATGCACCAAAATCATTTGAACTCTGCCTGTGGGCAGAAATTTAAAAAATTCTACTGCGCGGCATTTTAATGTATATGACACTTTTCCACACATATTTTAGTTACTTTTAATACACTTTTTGGCAGTCCTCGGATTCAATTTATCTTACCTACCAGTGATGTCGTCCCTTTATTTGTTCAGAAAGATAGGATTAAACAGTGTAAAATCACGTACAAATGCACCAAATTCAATCCTGAAATTCAAAATTTTCCCGGGGCTATGCGCCCCGGACCCGCATGGTGCTGGGGGGCCCTCCCCCCAGACCCCCCATAGTTTATCTTAGCAATCGTGTTCCCACGCACATTGTAATTTACTGTTTTATTTTCTCCCTTACAAATTTAGTCCCTACCCTACCTAGATCTTAAGCAAAATGTGCCCCCCCTGAGAAAATAGACTTCCGGCGCCTCTGTAATGTTAATAATAATTGACCAATGAAGGTGGGCGTTGCCTCATGAAAAACAAAATTTTACCATGGTAACGCTATAGAGTTCTTGAAAAATAACAATTTGTCAATGAAATTCAGAAATATCAAAGGCAGCTCATACTTGTTTAATAATATCACTTAATTAATAATTACAATGAATTTATTTTTAATAAATCATGTTTGATGATATGCTGGACATTTATTAAAGTGGTACAACGAAACGAATTATGTTTTGACTGGTACCTATGTTGCCAAACATAGGTTGCCAAACAAGACATTCTACTTTTCAATGTCTTGTCAGTGGAGAGTTTAGTCAACTTAAAACAAGACCTACCTCTATTTTAAGAATTTAATTAAGACTGAACAATATTCAAAGTAGATAGTTTATGCATTACTATTATTAATGGCAATTTGTAGATTGTAAAACTGTTAAATTCTGTAAGAATTCAACATTTGCAAGAATGTCAGTGTACAAACTTGTCAGCCATATTTGATTATGATATACATCTGGTATCTATTGATGAAGTCGTAGGGGGAGGAGATTGGTCAAATTTTCAGTTAATATAATAATGTATTTGTCACTGATTATTTTAACAATTAGTAAATTTGACTTAAGTATAGAATGAAAGATACTAACCTGTAAATAATATTGCTCCTACGAAGCATACAACTGCCACGTCAAACTGCAAAGCCTGTGCATAGAACAGTCCGACCCCACACATCAGAATTAATAACAGAAAGGTAACAAGAGATTCCCCGATCATCCATGGAAGCAGAATCCGGCCTCTGTTCTGAGAAAGAAACACAAACATGTTGGTCTTTCATTACTAGAACTTTAGTGAGCGTAGTCTTGAAGAGTTTTTTAATCGATTTTTATCAAAATCTTTTACCAATGTAATTGTTAGCAAAATAGAGCTTTGAACAAGTCTTCTGAATAGGTCAATAAAAATTATTTCATATTTTGGAATAGGTTATTAGTTTTATTTCGTCGTACAGATGTTTAGTGCCATATTTTACTCATTTTCAGGCACTAAACGTCTGAAGGACAAAATAAAAATAATAAACCATTGCAAGCTATGAAATTATTTTCATTTATCTTTTTTGAATACTCGTACAAAGTCTTATTTTATTTACAATTACGTTTGTAAAAGATATTGATAAAAATCGATTAAAAAACTCACTACTCAGAACTTAATTAACTATTGATTTTGGACAACAATACTCACCGTGAATGTTCCTATAACCATCATGATAGTGAAAATCAGTTCAATTAATGTGATGATGATACTCGATATCAGGATCCAACCAAAACCATGCGCTGAAAATATAGGAAAATATGTGAGATACGTGCTTCAATGCGCCAAATATTTTTAAGGATTAAAGAAAGTTATGTTCAAACATTTAACAGCAATACTTTGAATATTTCAATCGGTATAAAGACAATTTAATAAGTCGTTGAACACAAATATGACAATGTTAAATTGAAATATCTAATTCCTGGAAAAGGATACACTGATATTGGAAACTGATATTAAATTTTTCTATAGGTTGCCTAATTTATTTTAGTACCTATTTTCACAACCCTATGAAACATCAAAGGCCACAGGATTAAACTATAAATTGTGAGTACAGATAAAATAATGTATGTTGGTTACACTACTCTGACTCAAATTGGAATATTGGTAATTATACAGAAAATTTTAAACATACTATTTTATCATAAATATATTTTTACTGTATTCATAGTTTTTTCAGTATTTTCTAATAATCTATCGACACATAAACAATCTCATTTAAAATCTAAAATGTTTTACGCTTTGCTTAGAAACTTGGGAGGAAAAAAACAATTTTTCCTCATTTTATCTCTGAAACTAGATACAAAGGTATGTAAAATATGGACTGCTCGTGTTTTTTTTTGGCAGATCATAGATTAGAATGTACGAAAACGTGCAGGAAAATAGAAATTGTCTTTATTACAAAATGTGGCTTACCCCCTGATTTTAAACATACTATTTTATCATAAATATATTTTTACTGTATTCATAGTTTTTTCAGTATTTTCTAATAATCTATCGACACATTAAACAATCTCATTTAAAATATAAAAAGTATTACGTTGTGCTTAGAAACTTGGGGGGAAAAAACAATTTTTCCTCAATTTATCTCTGAAACTAGATACAAAGGTATGTAAAATATGGACTGCTCGTGTTTTTTTTGGCAGATCATAGATAAGAATGTACGAAAACGTGCAGGAAACTAGAAATTGTCCCTATTACAAATGTGGCTTACCCCCTGATTTAAATCCCCCCCCCAACTGTACCTTCAAGTACTGCCAGCATCTCGTTGTCCTCTGGCGACATTGTGTATCCATCGATCAGACCTTGAGCGATGCAGAGCGACGATATGTTGCACACGCTTATGATCTAAAAGCAAGATAACCAGATATAAGGGGAAAACGTAGCTCGAAAATATAGTTTTTGGAAATTGCTGTTTCGAAAAAAGAAAATCCTAAATGTCAACTCAATTTATATAAAATAAAATTTCATTGCCCTGTAGTTTTCAGCTCCAGTCCAATAACATGGAAGGTAGGTACCTATAAGAAAATATTTCGAATTTTGTTTCTAACTTCTAAAATAGGACACATTGGTACTGTTTTCCATTTATTTCCTTATAGTATCTATGTTAATATGTCTATAAGAAAAAATACTTTTGTTCATATGTATACAAAAAATTAGATCTTCATTATAACACGATTTTACTTGGCCAATAAGATAACATGGAAAATAGCTGAATTCATCACAGAAACTGGATACGTGAAAAGCTTTTTATTTTTTGGGGAATTGTGTGGCATGAAAGCAGAATCCTAATAAGACGACAAGAGATCAACCCTTGAAGATAAATCAATTAATGCACAATTATAAATCTGAAATAAAACCCTGGTTTACTCAATCTGATGACAATGTATATGTATTTTCAATAAATCTGAAATCAATAAATGAACCCACCAGTCTGACAATCCCGATGATCTTGGTCCCGGTTCTGACGTCACAACAGTAACAACAAGTCTTCATGATCTAGATGTTAAAAATCAATCAATCAATAACAATATCATGATACGACACATTAATCTATAACAATGAAACACGCGAATATTATATACTTATTGTTTTAAGGACAAATACGACAAATTTGATAAGGCCAATTGTTCTAAGAAATCGATTAGATAAGCTCTAGATGCAAGTTAGGCGGTATTATTAAAAAAATTATAGAATATCTGTATCGTATTTTTCAATTGTTAATTAACGAAAGAACAAGTTCTACAAATAAAAGTAGAGAAAAATAAACAAAAAAGAAGTAACATTTCTTTAGAAAGTGCGTTTGACATAGAATATGCGATGAGGGCAAATTCTAGAACAAATGCTAAAAATTTGATGTACCCCTCAGAAATGGGGTGTTGACTTTGCTCCTTTATTATTCGGCATGGGAGGAATAGGTACCAGGACAAAGCAAAAAAAGGCGTGCAAATACTAAATAAGAATTACAACATGAAAATATTGTTTCAAACGCACTAAGGCCCGGTCTTTCAATACTCTGGTCATTCTAGGAATATCATTGGTTGTTGCCATGACAATACAGTCCCTAATCAACAGTTTAAAAGTTTGCACAGTATTGAAAAACTGGCCCAAAATTTAATATATAAAATGCCGGTTATTCAATGATTCTGCTAAATGTAATCAGTTGATTTGGTTTCGATTGCCATGGTAACAACCAATGTAATTCCTGAATGAACACTTATCACTACTCTGTGTTAAAACGATTAAGTTTAAAATGCTCATTTAAGGAATGTATTGCCATGGCAATACAGTTGTAATCAACCGTTTAAAAGTTAGCAGAGTATTGAGAGACTGGCCCCAATTATTACCGTTAATAGTTTGTCATTTATTTGTAAAAACTAACCTGATAATTTGCCACGCCGATGTAGAAGGAAAGAGGTCGCCAATTTGACTAACAGCTGACTGCGATATTATTTGAAAGCCCAGTTGATTATACTAGAATATTCATAATAAGCAAGAATGGTCTTATCGTTGCTTTGTAGATATACACTTAAACTGGTGATAGTCAATGTGATAACCAAAACTGAGGATAAGCAACCGGATTTAAAACTGTTATTATATTAGTGTGTGCCAAACAATTAATTAGTTACATTTATTGTTTAAATCTGAGGAATTCTGAATCTTGGAATGGCGTCACCATGATAGTCAATTAATTTTCTCTTTTTTCCTGTTAGCAGTGCAAGGTCAAATTTTGTATTTTTTTTTGTCAATTCAGGTCAAATTTTGCATGGTCATTGAGACCAACATTTTGGGCGTTTTTGTGAATTTTCAGACTTATCTGTTGTTAACTTCAAAAGTTATTGACATTTTACGGACATTTTATGCGTATTTGCAATTGTCAGGATTCTTGAAGTTAATAAAACCAGGGTACAGAGAATTTGTATAATTAATGTTGCTCTATGAACTTGTAATTATCTTTATTTAACTAGCATGTGGATATACAAATATAATTCATTGTTACAATTGAAAAACAAATGATTGTTATCAATCATGCTTTGTTATCTTGCATACATTTGTAAGTATTTATCTTTCACATGGTAATTGACTAATGCTGGACATTGTTAGATTAACCACTATAAATTAGTGTGTAATTTTGTTTGTAATTGATTTGACGATTATCAATCTGACTTGTAACAATATGTTATAGCTTATTAATGTCTGTACCTCAGAGGTAGAATGCCAGAAGTCCATTAAAATAAAAATATTTGTCATCATGTCAAATGGCAATTGATGTGGCTTTTCCACTCAAAAAGTCACCATGTCTTACAATTTCAAGCTAACAAAAGTTTTTTTTGATTTTTTGAACATTTTGGCTACTAAATACACATGACATTTAAACAATAAAACACACATATACCTAAAATTGGATCTTTTGTGTGGATGTGAGCTCTCAATTGTTAAACAGATTGTGAGCTGATTATTTAACCGTATTTTTGTTCTATTTTGTTCCGTAGATTTTGATTGACGTCTGGTCGAAAACATACGAAAGGCCAGCTTCTGGTGGTAATCGTCTAGGGCAATTGTGTGTTAATTTTCACCGAGGCTGGGCAGAATGTTGGCGGGCAGAGCGCACGCGATCGCCGCGAGCTCTCGTGCACTCGTGCTCGGTGAATTATATCGGCTCATTCCACATGCGAGATTTGCACACGCGATGTGTTCTGCACATCAGAGGTAGAAGGTCGGATGTCCATGGCAATGATTCTTGAGGTGACTCATTAAGAGTCCTGGGGACCGCTATGGAAACTGACGGATTGTGTCAAATTCTCCAAAATACCTAAGTCTCCCCAAGGCTCATTATTTACTCCACTGTTATGCACTTTGGGAGGTAGTTTTGATACCCATTTTCTCGTAATACTATTGAGAAAATTTTAGATATATTTAAAGAAAAAAAACGTTCTATTTTTCACATATTTCATGAAAAAATACGAACAAAAACTTTTTTGTTTCAAGTATTTCTTACAATTTCTCAATAGTATAACGAGAAAATGGGTACCAAATCTACCTCCCAAAGTTGCATAACAGTGGAGTAAATAATGAGCCTTGGGGAGACTTAGGTATTTTGGGAGAATTTGACACAACCCGTCAGTTTCCACAGCGGTCCCCAGGGCTCTTAATCCCCGTAATTGTCTTAATTCAATCAATTTGTAATGATGAGTCATTGTCTACGAGAATACTTCAATATAACTGTATTTGTTCGCAGGCAATTGAGCTTGATTACATCATTCCAAAAGTGTGAAACACAACATCGAGAAATTGGACTTCTGGCATTCTACCTCTGAGGTACAGATTTATTAGAATAAACCGACATTCGAACTCCGGATCCAGGATTGGGGTCGTTTATTTGGAAAATATTGAAATATTAAAATATTGAAAAACAGCGAAAACTTTTAAAATTAGCTGAACTTTTTATAGTTATTTTTAGTTTATTCTGAACTGATTTTTTTTATATATACTGAAAAGTTCATAGTTTATGTATTGTATAGAAATTCCATGTATAGGCTTTACTTAAAATACTTAGGTTCGCACATAAACTATTTTGTTCTCAGAGTTTAAATTTAAGATTTGTCAACACACGCACTTATAAATATCACGATGTGGATTATGCGGAGATGAAAGCTGTGAATCGTTATTAAAACACCTTATGTAAATTTTAATTATTCAAAAAAATCAATTAGTTTTGAAACATGATTATCTTGAATCTCACTGAAAACTGATTCAAAATCGCCAAATGTTTCACTTTCACATTACAAATTTTTCAGTAATTTTCAATTAATACAACAAAACAACACAACAACCACACAACAAACATAGCATTAAAAAAAAATCAACTTTTCAATACAAGAACAAACTTGTATGTTCCTATACAGATTTGATAATTTTGAAAAGTTTACGTACTCTAGGAACATAAAATAAAAGAAGATTCGTCCACCAAAAATTATTACATGAAGGGAAACGCTTTATTTATAACAAGCTTATGATCGAAGCCAATCAATTATTCAAATTCTTGCGTACACTGCCAGCACATATCTATTTTGATTGCTAAATAATTTCGCCTCATTCTGACTATGAGTTTTGTAGTATAGTCTATACGAGACATATATATGACATTCATTCTAAAATAGAACATCATGATTATTTCAAAACGACATATAAAAACACAAACCGTTGTGTGCACCTTCTGCCCACACCAGTTACACTTACTATGTCTTCATTTCATTCCACAATATCATTAATAACTTGTTAACTTCTTGCAATTATGTTTCTAATACTCCTCAGTTTTTTTCTGTGCAACGCAAGCGTATATTTTCGTTGTCGGGCTCGCTTCAGATGTGGACAGGAAGCTTCCCAAGACGAACATGGGAAGACACGCAAGTCGAGTATAATTTACCTGCGAATTCAACATCATCAGCTGTCAATGATTATGACGCCGTAATTAATTATGAACTCTGCCGTGAGTCAGGCTTCTGTCTCGATGGTTTTTGTGTGGAGAAGAACGAGCACCTTGTCAATTAGGTTGGAAACAACTGCCTCGAGTCTAGTGTTTAAACGCGAGGGTTTGTTACTTTTTTATATGACTGAAAACGCTTTGTGTAACGCGTTGATGAGCGAGCCTTCGAAATTCATGGTATCTTGTCAACGGCTTAATATTAGATTATCCATCAGTAAGCATACATCAATTTTCCAGCGAAACCGATATAAAATGATCTTGCTGGAAAACAATATGTAAACGAATATGAGTATAACAATTTTTTTTCTGAATATTGGCCTGATCCGTTTCTTAGGTACACGCAATACCTACATGAAATGCGAAAAATAAAACAAGAACAGAGTATTTTAGTGTGGTTTAAGAAGTTCTCCGCCGTTTTAGCAAATTGAGAGAGAAAAATTGTTTCATAAGTGGGTGTATAACTTTGATAGGATGCTCACATGATCAGTCTGATTGTATATTAGTAGCACTTTATAATTTTTGCTTCTGCATTGTTAATTAGGCGCCGGTTATTCAACAAAACCGCGCAACTATGATATTTCCGATACGATTGCCGATTGGAGACCAAACCCGTTAACCAATTGACCTCAAATTTCAATCATGGTTAGATGAAATACAAACTTAGGGTCATCATCCCGGGTAAATTCTAAATTTCTAAAAATTCTAAAATTCTAAATTTATTTGAGAGTAACAATTCTAATATAACAAAAATCACAATGGTTACATTTTTAAAATTAAATTTCATACGGCAACCAGCGAGACATAAAATATATCATTTTTCACCAAAAATCAAATAATAATTATTAATGAACAAAGTAATTAAAAAAGTGCCTTAAAAAAATTAAAAAAAAAGTGCGAAAAAGTGCCTGCAACAAGCTGTAAAATCGCTCGCGCAATTGTAGCACCTTAACATCCCACTGTTATTGTTGTTATTGATGGATGGATGATTATAATGATGATTGGGAGATGATGGTGATGAATATGTAAGGATGGACGGTGGGAAGTAGGTGGCCGTGGGCTATTAGTAGGGAACCTTCCCATCATTCCCTCTCGACTGAGCGAAACCACGACCTGACTGAGCCAACTTGATCAATCTGAAACATATTTCTGAGAACCGCTAGGGGTGGGGGGTTATGTCAATATTGCATAATAATGCCATTAAAGACGAGAGAGGAATATTATCCACATAAAACAGTCTAATCAATATGACTTAAAACAGCTTTTAAAGTTGCCTTTTTTGCAACTTAAAAGTTGTAAAATCGCCACCTATCCGAAGAGAATAGAATCTGTGAAAAGTTCAAATCATTGAAGTTACTTGATTCTCCACTCTCACATATCCAATATTCCAATTCAATTTCATCATCCCGGGTATAATTCCAAATATTTTATCCTAAAACGTTCTTTTAAAAATTCTAAATTTACTTGAGAGAATAATCCTAATATAACAAAAATCATAATGGTTAAATTAACCTCACTCAAACACCTTATAATAATTAAAATATATCGTTATATTACTCATGTCATAAAATCCCACATGAAAAAGTAAAAAAAAAGCATTTTATCAATTCCATTAGCAGTATCTTCTTGATAACATCTCAAGATATATTTATCACAAGTCAGACACATCATAAAAATCTGCATACAAATAATAATTAACACAGTAATAATTATAACACGATGTCCTAAGAGTACTGTCCTTCAGTGAAGACCGGTCCGAAGACCGGAAGACCTATCTGAGAGGAGACTAAGATAAGAACCACTACCAATTAAGCTACACATGTGGTGTGGAGGGACATTATGCATCTGTCCTTTACTAGACCAGTTCTTAACTGGCCATCGCAGTGGATTATCATATTATGATAATCATTTACTGGCTATTGTCTTGGTGTGGTCAACCTTAGGTTGTTGGCTGAAGAATACATGGTTTTTATATATGTGAGTTGTTAGTTTTTTGTATGGTGTGTATGATGCAGTGTTCTGTGACTAGGCTAATGGATGATTGGATGTTTAGGAACTATGAAAAGTCCAAGCAGGCAAATAGTACCTTAAAACTATTATAAAAGGACCACAAAATCCCGAAAAAGGACCAACGAAATTTTATGGAATTAATTATTGACATCATATTGTTTGATTTATCGGTTTAGGAGTTGGACTTGGGGAAATGTATTAAAATTAGCTTAAACTATTTGTATGAATTTGTCAATGTATCACTTGTCAATTGTTGATGTCCATCCAAATGGTGGATGGAAATATCATAATTGTGGTCTAGACCTTTGTTGTAACTTGCAACAAACGTTTCATATTATTTTCCCCAATAATTTAAAAAAAGGACAAAAGACATTAAAATAGCAAGAAAGGGACTGAATTCATAAAAAAATGAGAAAAAGGTATTTTCAGGCAAAATGAAACACATATTTTTGAAATCAGGAACACATGAAACATATTTATATATCATTTTTAGACGCGTCTGAACAAAAAACGAAAAAGGGATATGTCCTTAGCACCCTAGGCCTAATGATGATGATGATGTATAGGTTAGGATGGAAGGTGGGAAGGATCGTTTTGTATTTCGACTGAGGAAATCATGAAAACACCTCAGTCGGTTGAGCGATCGGGACCTCCGGACAGGGACGGCGCCAGGGGTGGGCAAAATTGTCTACTCTCCACCCTCTGCCTACCCAAAAATAAGCTAAGATACTTTACTGTCTTTGAAGTTGAAATGTTAGTTATAATAAAATGAAATTATTAGGTAATCATAAAACAGATTGAAAATTTTTCTGAATTACACCGCTTTCAAGTTGTAAGCTGTATTTTGGTAACTTTACAATCCACATGTGATTTTCCTATCTTATTTTACACGTTTATTTTGATTTAAATATCCGAAAAACGCCCTGCAGGGCATGGCTTTCTTTTAACCTAACACTACTTTCAGTGGAAATTATGTACCCTAAATCCACCCTATCCAAAATTCTTGGGCCTTCCCTGCCTATCCGGACTCCAGTTGTTAAGAGCTTGTCTCTGAAATTTCACCGATTTATGATTGTCAATATATTTTTGTAGGACTAACTGAAATTGCAATTAGTACAATCCTCATTGAAAATATACAATAACAATTTATGTGGATTAAAATCTACATATAAATATGCTAAATTTCTTGGGTTATTCATTACTTTTCTTTAGGTTAGGTATATATAACTTCTAATTTGACAAATGCATTTTATTCAATAAACATTACAATGTTGGAGAACAAATCCTTTTATTAGTCCTTTTAGTCCTGATAAGAAGTATTTTATTATACTGATCATGACACCATCAAGGCTTATTACCCTAAGCAATGGAGCCCTTTTGTGGATCATTAGGTCTTGCGTATTTTGAGCAAAACAATATTATTCAACAAAAATCTTCAATAAGAATAGGACAGTGAGGAAAGAAATGAAAAATCTTCTGATCAAGCTATTAGAAACAGGATACTTTTCAGTCATCACACAGCTAGAACACAAGACATTATTTATCCACATAAATTAACGTTTTCACTCCAAAAACCAGAAAAACAATACCACATTCTTGCTCCAACTTAAACCCTACATAAGGAAACACTATGTCATTTCGCGCCAGCATGCGTGGATGCATCATTAAGCTGCTGTGTATGTACAACCCCAACAACTTGCGATCTAATATGCTGATATAACTACTCTTACATACCCCAACAGAAACGTCTTATAATGAAAGCATCACAGACTTTACGACTTGGGTGATATCTAGAAGTCGATCAGTTTCTCGAAAGCCACACGCGATTGTGTTCGTTTATGCTACAGGTGTAGGAATTGATGGATGCTAAATGGTTGGATTGGGTGAGAGGGTTTGTCAATTCGTAGAATACGTTGCAACTGTAACTATTATGGAGACCATTTCTTGGGCTTTTAAGTTTTGAAACTGTTTACATTTTCATTATTTATAATTAAAAAAAGGTCTTATAGTATCAAAGTTCCAGTTCTTAGTTTGGAGATTAATTAATAAAATTGGTAACTTTGTTGGACTTCACAAACTCTTATATTTTATAATGCAATATTTCGTCTACTTTCAGTAAACTTCATCAGGCATTTGACATAACAACAGATGTATAAGCCAGAATAAGCCAACCTAGCTATGAGTTTGATGATATTTGGCTTGGAACCATAAAATCTCAAGTTCAAAAGAGGTGGAATTGTATATAACATTTGGTTTTTACAATTTATCGGTTCTTTTATTATAGTTTAAAATCTGATTATTTTACAAGTTTCATTTTTTTCTTAATAGATAGGTATTTACATAGAGTCTTAAATTTAGCTCTTGTTTATGTAAAACTTGTTTCCTACAATTATCCATCTGTTGTTATGTCAAATGCCTGATGAAGTTTACTGAAAGTAGACGAAATATTGCATTTTTATAAAATATAAGACGTTGTGAAAGTTCAACAAAGTTATTCTATTAGGCCTAAAGCTTTCAACTTTTTCAAGTTTAATACAAAGCAAACGTAAAACGGTTTCAAAACGTGAATCTCAAGAATTGGCTTCGTGTGCCTCAGAGGTAGAAGGCTGTATGTCCTTTTTCTCGTTTTACGATTCACACTTTTTGGAATGATGTAATCGAGCTCTGTCAGTTGCCATTTGACTCATGTCAACAAATACAGGTTGTATTGAAGTATTTATTCTTTTAAACAATGCCTCATGTCAACATTACAAATATGATTGGATTGACTCACAATTACTTTTTTAACTCACCTCAATAATAATTTAAATGGGCTTCCGTCCTTCTACCTCCTACAATAATGTTTTCAAATAAAAATACGCTCAGCGGTCGAGTTTATAAATGAGCATTCGAAATGCATGGATTTTTTCTTTTTTAAATTAATAACACCTATAAGAGTGGTCCTATCACAAACACTTCTCTCAGATCAACCATCAGTAAAGCGGTGAATAAACTATAAACCAGATTTTTGGTGACATCAAGAGAACGATCTTGCAAGAAACAATATGGAGACGAACTTGAATACATTGAGACAAATTTGCCTGATCCATTACTGCGATTGACCTGTTATGCAAAAGGAAAACATAGAACAGAAAATGGGAGTCGAACCATTCATTTTAAATGACGATGAGTATTGATGACTTTCAAGTTTTCAATTTTCAAAAGTCCACTTTAAATTGCTTAAAAATCCTTGCCATGATGGTCATTTTACGACAAATATCTCAAAGATAGAGACTTTGAATGTTTTATTTTCTTACCCATTGAATATTGGGGTAATTGGACAGATACTGTAATTTCGTTATCGTATTTTTTTTCAAATTAGTAAATGTAATTATCTACCTAATAAGGAAGATAATTACATTTGTTGCTTTGTGTTGCCAATGTTATTTATGAGTTCACCTCAAGAAACACTGAAATGGACTTGCCTCCTTCTAGCTCTGATGTACAGAAATTTATGAAAGACATATTCAGTGATTTTTTTAATGTAGCGTGAAAGCAATCATAGGTATCAAAACCTCGGAGAAATTAGTATTATTTACAACTGTGCAAAACAGATTGTCAGAAAAGTAAGAATGGATGGGTTGATAAATTATCCAGCCCGTCTTAAAAATACCTCCTGAAAGCGACACAAAATTTACTACACCTCCCATTAATAAAAATGATGGATTAATAGCCCACTTAAATTTTGGAGACAACACGAGAAAAGGAACCATAATTTTTGGCAGAAGTTCATAAAAACACAACACAACGATTTTATTACCGTCCTAATGAGAACAGTTGTCATAGAAACCGTGTAGTGGAAAGGTAACCAGAAATAGTTTATAAACTATGAAAAAAATTTGGGACCCACTTCTGTTGGCCCCCCTGATGGGTTGGAAGCACAATGCCCTTAAATTACCACAGTAACTGTAGGGCGCCCCCCACCCCCCTGATCCCATATATGTCAACCCCGGTATTTTGACACCCCCCAAAGGGAAATGAAAACATGCACCAGGGTAGTTACCCGATGGGGGGCCTGAATGGAAGTCAGATTTTTTAAGGGTGGTTTTTGAGTTTTATTTGATTTTTTTGAGTGGTATGAAGATATTGTGGGTAGAGAAGGATGACAGCAGCGCCTGAATGCCGAGGTGGTGCAATAAGGAATTATTTTTATTACCTGTCAATGGTTTGCTTGTTAAAGTTTTTTTTTGGTAAGGTGATATTTTATAGTGTGAGATTTTGTATGGTAAAATGTGTCATTTTATTTTTTTCACGTGAAATATATGACTGGTTTACCTTGTATTTTTGGTTGAATTGGGGTTGGTTTATAGTTTCGTAGAATCATATTTTTGTGAAGAAAATACCCGGAATAAAATGAAATATTTGATGTTGGCTTAAAACTAATATTCTATTTAGAAAATACAACTGACACTCATTTTATAATCAAATTTAACTATTTCAAAATAATGTACACAATAATTTCAGCAATTAGTCTTGTGTCTTGGGCTACTTTTACGGGCACAAAAATTTAGAATTTTACCCATAAGACAGCATAAAAAAGTTGCATATGTATTTCGTCCGTGTGTCCACTTTTATTTATGAAACAAGTAATGTACCTACTTTAAACATTTAATTCATCAGTGAAAAACACAATTATTGCGTCCAAAATATCGCCAATTCAAAAAATAAAAAATAACAATCAGAATAAAAATGTTGTCAAAATATTGTATGTGTAATACAATTCAACAAATGAAAAAAAACTTTTTCAAAAAATCGTAGTCACAATTCAGACATCATAAATCGCGAACATTTTAACAAAACACCAAAATTCAAAACACCAAAACCCCACCTATACCCATTCATCCCGCCCATGCGTTATAGATACCTTTACCTCCTTACATTAACTCACACATTCATAGCACACAATAAGCGAGTGTATTATTAAGTATCCAGGTAGCTAGTTTAAGAGTCCTAGATACATCCGTACTAAAAATGTTGTTTGAATGTAAACAGGTTGTTTTTAGTATTTCAAATAAACGGATAAAGATTCTGTTATGTAACTGTTTATGATGATAAGGAGAAGATGAAGAAGTTAAGGATGGATGGTGGGAAGGAGGCGGTCGCGGTCTAGTAGTAGGGAACCTTCACATCATTTGTGTCTCTCGACCGAGGGAAAGTACTAAATAATCTCAGTCAAGAAAGATGGCTGCCGGAATCGAACCTGGGCCTGCCTGTACCAACGTGATCCGTAGATAGGATTGTAAGCCAAATTTTGGAATATTATAATCAAAATTTGTGTTAATAATATCACAATTGTGTATGATACACTCTTAAAATAATAGAAATTAATATAATTTGTTAAAAATGGAACTCAATCTGTTTAAAAACTAATAAATATCTAGAACATAAATAAATATTGTACAATTTAAACTTTGCATCTTTCATGAAAAGTTCTTAAAATATATATTTTTTTAATCTATTTTTCAGAATTCAAATTCGCTGTGCAACTTCATTAAATTCAAGAAAACACTTATCCATCTAATCTTTCTAAGCAGTCAAGTGCGGTACTCAGCTCTCTTAAACTCTACATCGATATCACACAATGGCTTAGTGTATTATTAACTAGGCAAGCCAGGTAGCAGTGCATTAAGACATTTATCACACCTCTCTCCCAATGACATATGAGTAGGTATATGGTAGATGCCTATGATGTAGTACCTTCAGACCGCATGGGGGGAGAGCACTTAATCAAATCTCAACATTATGACCACCTTTGAGAGGAAGAGATTTGGCTCGAAAATATTTTGGTAGTAGGTATTATGTATGTGTGATGATTGTAGATTTTGATCGTTTACGAATTATGCGTTTTTAACACTCTTTCTAATAATAAAAAAATATATATATTCATATAATTTGTTCTTATGCTTACAATTTCCTAAAATATTCACCAATCAATAACAAATGAAAATACGAAAGCAATTTACGGGATTATTTTAAGAGATTTCTTGAAAACAAATCTTGAAATTTCCAATACCATGGCCGGATGTCGATATTTTACGTAATATCTTCTTCAGTGATTCTAAACATAATATTAGTCCTTTTTATTGTTGTGTTACGGGACAATAAAGATTAAAGTCAGTAGATAATTACAACAAATAAATATCATCATTTTGAAACTCCATGAAATTATTTATTTCTTCAATATTTATTTAGTTGACTTTACACAACGTCCCAATGCCTTGAATTAATACTTCAACTAATTTGAATACAATTCCCCAAAATGTTCCTGTAAATTATAGCTGCGTAATATCTGAATGAGACAATTATACGGATCTGTCATATTGCGTGAAATAATTCATCCCTATAAAAAAACTTAAAAAAATCTTCAACAATTTTCATGCTCCACTACCCTTTATCCTTGTCAATTTTACGCAATTTAGTAGAAAAAGGTAAAACCATAAAAAGGCCCCGGCGCCAGATTTCTGGGTAAAAATCTCCCCGAATGTCATGTATCCCCCCCACCCCCACCACCCAGACATGTCCTGTCACAGCAATGCAAGCTACGGTCATTGCTTAGCGCGCCAGGTTGCCTCATGGGAACCACTGAAGACGGTGGGACATAAAACAGATCCTTGATGTCACCTGGCGTTCGGGTGGACGATCAATTCTTGGCGATGGTGGGAGGGTTTTTGTTGAGAAGTTGTCATCAGTCAACTCTGGGTCATGGTCATTTATTATGACATTACTGCACTGTGTCATTAACTGAAAACTAAATCAGTCAAGTAGGTGTATTTTTTCTATTTTGCTATAAAGTGTTACTTTTTTAATTATCCACTTTATCGGTATCGATGACAATGATGAATGTAAGCATAATTATATAGTTTTATGAAATGGAGTGTTATTGTGGGTACCACAAAAAAGGTAATAATCTTCATAATAATGATCCATTTATTGGGCTACGTTTCAACAGCTTTTAGACTTTGGTATGTCCATTTACAAGCAAAATGTCAAAGCTTTTTGACTTCAAATTATACGTTAGACAAATGATTTATCTCAATAAATGGAGCCTATTCATGTTGATTCAATTTGCACACACTTATTGTATAATATAATTGTATAACTAAGTCAAAATTAGCCTTGTTAATAAATTTTAACCTACTCAAACTAGTAAAAAATCATTATACTTACAACGCACTACAATTAATTATGTGAACACAGGGTTCATGTATCTTTTCCATACTAATATTTATTGAAATTGAATTTATCACGGTTCAAATGATCATATTACAATATTGCGAATGAATTACTATGCTCTTCAAATGTATTGAAATTTTGAAAATGTTGACGAGTTAAGGAGCTATAATTATTTTTACATCTGGAAGCTTCTGAAATTATTGATTTTACTTTTCTGCCTTTAAATGTTAATATAAAAAATAAGTAGGTATATGTAAGAGTTTCAGAAATCTATGTATTTCTGTGTGTTAGATGCATAAGCCTTAAAATGCGTTACTCAACAAAATACAAACTTGATTATTGCAAGTCCTTAAAGTTTGTCTGGGGTTTGAAATCAGACCTCCAATGTTCGAACGAGTCTATATCCCATGACATTTACTAGCATCTTTATTGTTTGACTTTTATGCCTCCGATGAATGTCTCGATTTCACTGTCACGGCCTTCTCCAAGTCTTCACGGCCAACTTGATGTGTTGAAGATGTCAATGTTTATCTTACAACAGATAG
This sequence comes from Leuctra nigra, assembly GCA_934045905.1. Taxonomy (NCBI): domain Eukaryota; kingdom Metazoa; phylum Arthropoda; class Insecta; order Plecoptera; family Leuctridae; genus Leuctra; species Leuctra nigra. The sequence goes on from OW203772.1 coordinate 19,266,516, forward strand.
TAATCTATACGCAAGATGGTAGAAGAGATAATAGTTATAGTTTTACCAGTTGCCGTGCCGTTCCATTGTCGTTACGTGGGAACTTTCGAATTAGTGTTGATTGCATGACAAATCCTTTATGTTATTTATTTATTTACTTATAATTTATTTATTTACTTATAACTTATTTATTTATCTATGAACATGCAAATCTAAATTTGTAAGTACAGCCACAAATATCAACATTTTCTTTAGAGGGAATATATTTTTTCATTTCAACGTATTTATGCGACGTTTTGAACACAATTTATTTATTGTTTATTTGTTAAGCCGCTTTCACATAACACGCGTTTCGCGTTTTGAGTTTCGCATCTTTTTCTTTTTTTATAACGCCTAGAAGAGGCCGTCGAAAACAGAATGTTGATATTAATGTATTATTATTGTTAGTAACAATGTGGGTGTTATTAGATATTATTAGATGGAATAATATGCACTGGTAAGCAATTATTAACAATATAGGCCTATTTTATAGTTATTTTATAGTTTATTTTATAGTTGAAGTATAGTGACGTCATTTTCGCCACGCGCGGTACTGAAAAAACCTCCCTACAATCGAGATGGGGCGGCTTAAAAATAAAACGCGTGCGGCAAAATTTTCGGTAGTTTTGATGGGTCAATAAAAAAAACGCGAAACGCAAAACGCGAAACGCGCTTTATGTAAAATGGCCTTTAATTTATTTGTTATTTATTGAATACATTTGTTTCTTTATTAATTATTTCTGAATTTCTGAATTTATCTATCTGTCTATATATTTATATTATTTTTAATTATTTATTTATCAATTTATTATTTATTTATTTATTTATTTATTTATTTGTTTAGGTACCTACCTACCTACCTACCTTTTTTATTGGAATAGTTTATACCCTAGCCTACTTACTCAAACTGTACCTACTCTTCTGTTGTTTCTTTACATATACTAATTTTTATAATTTTACGTCATAGTTTTGGTAAAATTATGTTAGTTCCATGCATTCTGTTACTTTTCTTGTGGGCACAAAGTCCGAGATCTGAGCGATATTCCTGGCGGAAGATCTGCCTTCATCTCCCGCCAAGTGACTGAGGCCCCCGGTGACGAGAGTCCGAGGCTGTACTGAATGCCTCGCGGGTAACCTCCCTTCATCGCCCGCCAACATTTGCACGCACCTCGGTACTGAGCATATTGTATGTTGCGTACACATAAATAACATACAAGTGAGACAATGATAATGTGTCACTTAAAACAGGTGCAAATTTAATTGTTATACAATTATTTATAATTAATATTTTACATAATATTATGTCACCTGGTTTAATTACAGACGTTATCTTAAATATTTGACATAATTGTTTCCTGGGTGATTAAAACATGGTAAGAAAATTAAGGATTTAAGGATTGCAACAAAAGATACTTAGAAATCCGAAGACAAAGATTGAAAAGATTTAATTTACAATATTTATTAAAATATGAT